>JBBBDQ010000270.1:610000-1007500 GCA_037127315.1 Ascarosepion bandense | reverse complement strand
AGAGACAAAGTTCCATTTATAAATAAGTTTATTTCTTTCTCACTTTTCCCATAAATCCTTAATTATTGATAATGCAATTTCTCATTATGTGCTTTGAATCATTACGCACCTCAGTCAAAAACGGTTATTATTGTTTCAATTCCAGGGTTCATGTTCATTCTTCAGTATTTTCTAGTTTCTCTCACTCTCTCGTTATTTCTCTTGTTATTTCTCTCTCTGTCTCTCGTATTTTCTTTATTCATTCTTAAATCTCCCTGTATATTTTTCCATTTTAACGTTTTAAATTTCTTTTTCCACCATCATTTCTTTCACCAACTTAGCCGTTTCTGTTTGTGCTTTTGCTTGGAGTTAACTTTCGTAATGCTTTTCCATTTCGTTTGTTTTCTAATTTAGATTTACATATTTTTCATCGTTTGTAAAATTTAATCTACAAATTTTCTTCCCGTCCGGTTTTCATCCATTCATATATTTTTGCTCAAAATATACTTCCCTACCATTTTTTTATACAAAGCTTCTCCTTCCAAATATTCTATTCTCAAAATATTTTCCCTAAAATATTTTACCCCTCAATTTTTTCCCACGAAATATTTTTCTTTCAAATATTCTTCTCCCCCAAAGATTTATCTCTCTAAATATTATTATCTCCAAGTATCCTTTTCTCCAAAAACATTCTCTTTAAATACTTTTCTTTTAAAATTTTATTCCTTCCAAATATTTTCTCTCCAAATATATTCCCAGAAAATATTCTTTTCTCCAATTATTTTATATCTAAATATTTTCCTTTAAGTTATTATTTCCTCCCGATTTTCTTCCTCTTAATATTCTTCTCTCCTATTATTTTCTCTCTAAATATTCTCCCTTTAAATTATTATTCCCTCCAGATTTTCTTTCCTCTTAATATTCTTCTCTCCAATTATCTCTCTAAATATTCTCCCTTTAAATTATTATTCCCACCAGATTTTCTTTCCTCTTAATATTCTTCTCTCCAATTATCTCTCTAAATATTCTCCCTTTAAATTATTATTCCCTCCAGATTTTCTTTCCTCTTAATATTCTTCTCTCCAATTATCTCTCTAAATATTCTCCCTTTAAATTATTATTCCCTCCAGAATTTCTTTCCTCTTAATATTCTTCTCTTCAATTATTATCTCTCTAAATATTCTCCATTTAAATTATTATTCCCTCCAGATTTTCTTTCCTCTTAATATTCTTCTCTCCAGTTAATATTCTAATCTAAATATTCTCCCTTTAAATTATTATTCCCTCCAGATTTTCTTTCCTCTTAATATTCTTCTCTTCAATTATTATCTCTCTAAATATTCTCCCTTTAAATTATTATTCCCTCCAGATTTTCTTCCCTCTTAATATTCTTCTCTCCAATTATTATCTATCTAAATATTCTCCCTTTAAATTATTATTCCCTCCAGATTTTCTTCCCTCTTAATATTCTTCTCTCCAATTATTATCTCTCTAAATATTCTCCCTTTAAATTATTATTCCCTCCAGATTTTCTTCGCTCCTTATATTCTTCTCTCCAATTATTATGTCTCTGAATATTCTTCCTTTCAATTATTTTTTCACTCCAGGTTTTCTCTCTTCCGGAATATTCTTCTCTCCAATCATACTTCTCTTCAAATATTATTCTCATTAATATTCTTAACACCAAATTCTCTTCTGCTCCCAACATAATTCCTAATTATAATTTCCTTTTAAAAATTAGATTTTCAGTCCAAGCAAATTAGGACGGCCCCTAGTAGGGGTTACAGTGAGAGAAAAGACTGGATTGAGGTGGTGTCGAAGAAAGGATAAATGTTAATTGTGATTCAAGGGGATAAATATGGAAATTACAGTTTGCATTTATACTTCTGGAGATTGTATCTATCAGAGAAGCAAGTAAATAGAAAAGATTTCTACAGGCAGGAGGAGCAAGAAAAGCAGCTATTTGTGTAGAATTTAGACGGAAAAAGGGTGGAACCTAGATGCCAATCAGGTTGCACATTTAAATTCATGTGGTTGGCTCACTATAGGAAAAAAAATCCCGTTAGAACAGTAGAAAAGACAGAGGGAAGCTACATCACATTTCTGGGAAAGTGATCAAAGTTGAGATGCCAAGACAAGGTCGATTTGCAAGTCCTTTTTTGGATTTTGTCGAGAACCTCGAAATAAATAGCAGATATGGTAAAAATATCCAATGTACGAACAAATGGTATATGTATAAGTGTCTTCTGATGATAAAAAACTTTCTGGCTCGACGCAGTAATCCATCCTTCCTTACAGTAGATGCAGTTTTAGAATCGATATATTCGTTTCACTTCAGGTCTTTTCAGAAAGTAAGGCAAAGCGCCACAGTGTTGTTGCTTTTCAGAAGACTCGAAACCAGATGGCCAAATAATGGAGACTTCAACAGCACCACCCATAGGATAATATACGCAGGATGCAAAATTAACCAAAAAAGAAGTCGGCTTAATACTGGACAAAGAAATGACGAAATGTGTTTGGGGATACTGCCAGTTCTCTGAAAGAGTTCTCCTGGTCAAACTGAAAAGGAAACCGTTCAACATAGCAAATGTAGTCGTCTATGCACCAACAACGCAAAGCACTGAGGAAGAAATAGTATCTTTTTACTTCACTCTAGACAATGCCAAGGCTCAATGTAAATGCGCAGACATTAGAATCATCATGGGAGATTTGAATGCCAAAATTATTATTGCCGGAAGTAAAAATAAGTGTCCATTCAAATTTGATGAAACGTTACAATAAAAGTAGTAAATTACTTTAAACTTTTGAACAAAATGTCTTGATGTATTCAGAAATGTCTTGATTCCAAACCAGAAACTTTAAGATAAATATTATATTCATACAAAGTTTATTCTACAAATATAATTACTGCTTTCTTAAAAGAAAAAAAAAGCCCAAGGCATCAATGAATGGGTCCTGGTTATGACGGTAAACTGTATCCGGCAACAATGCCTCTGATTGGATCGTTGTGAGGAGCATAGAACCACCTCTTAATTACTGTTGTTAACAGATCCACTCTGACCCAAAGTAGTAAGACCTGTTAGGATCCCAGCTATGGGCAAATATTTTGACCCCAAACTGGGATCAAAACACCCTGAAAGTGTAAAAATAAACTTTTATAGAAATATATGCATAAAAATAGACTTTCATAGAAATATACTTCTATAGAAACATGGAGGATGTGCGTTGTGGCGCAGTGGATATCGACTCTGAACGAGAAATCGGGGAACCGATTTCGAATTCCAGTTGAATTCCTCGCATTCACTTACGCGCAAATACCCTTGGGAAAGGTATTAATCCGTCTCTTCCCTCCAGTTATGGGTTAAATAATAGGACAGATTGGATTCTATAGCCTTGGTCAGCAACCAGTCTACCGCAGAAAGCAATGGCAACCTTCTGCGGGATAATCTTCTGCCCAGTCAGTCATGTCTCTTTTGAGACATGATCGCCCAAGCGTGTATCGCGCATGGCACTTAACTGGCTGACATAGAAACATATACATAAAAACAGACTTTTATAGAAAAATATGTTTTTGAAGGAAAACATTATTACCATAACACATTTTTGAAGGAAAAAAATACCAGCAATACATTTTTAATACAAAACTAGAAGACATCTTCAGTTTTCTAAATTATAAAAAAAGATTTCATCAAAATGTGACTAAGGCAACATTCTCACTACAACTGAACAATTAATAAATTACCTTGAAACCCCACCTTTTTGTCATTAGAGGTTGATATGCCGTTAAAAAAAATTTCCAACCAAACCAAATGAATGAAACAGCGCCCAGTATTTTTAAATATTACTCCGAAAAATTGGTCCTTACGTATTATCGGGAGGACCTTTGATTTTTACTTTTTCTTTTTTTTCCCCGCTTATAACACCAAGGAACTGGAAAAATCAGGCTTTCATCACCTCAACGTCAACCACAAGTACAACTTTGTGGATTCGAACACCGGGGCTCATACGCAGACAGTGGAACGCCTATGGGGATCGACAAAGTGGCGAAACAAGAAGCACTGTGGCACTGCACGTCACCATTTGGAGTCGTATTTGGCCGAATTCATGTGGCGGAAGCATGTTGCCTGTACTGATGTCTTTGAGTCACTTTTGGAAGCAATTGCGACGTTCTGGCCTCCGGAATTACAAATGTAATGTTATTTTATTGTTTTAACCGTTTCAATAAATAATTTACTTTAATTTTTGAGTCGTTTTTTTAAAGGTCCTCCCGATAATACGTAAGGACCGAAAAATTTATGTTGCATTTGCCTACAATGATTAGTCCAGTCATATATGTTATTATCAATATTTTAACATGTGCATTGATGCCATGAGATATCATAATTTTCATATAATTACAAATATATCATTAAAATTTCATCATTAACAGTTGGTTAATACATTATGTTTTTGTTTTTAATCATTTCGCACTAAAGATACCAGTAAGGTCACATAATAAGGTCACATAATAAGGTCACATAATAAGGTCACATAATAAGGTCACATAATAAGGTCACATAGACACAAGGATTTAATTATTGTAAAAGAAAAAGAAAAACGTTATTAACGAACAAGAACAATAAAAGAATTGGAATGAAAAACACATTAGATAAAGATTGACACTGCATTTAAACGTTTTAACCTCAAAGACAGCTGGAAAACATGAAGCCGGAAGAGAGTTCCACAGACGAGAAGTGCGGGATAGAAGCTGTAAGCATAGAACGTACGGTTACATCTCGCCAATTTAACTGTAAAATGATGAGAACTTGCCGCTAATCTAGTTAGTTAGTCAGTTAAGTGCTATACGTGATACACAATTGGGCGATCATGTCTTGAAAGAGACATGACTGACTGAGTAGAACATTATCCCGCAGTAGGTTGTCATTGCTTTCTGGGGTAGACTGCTTGCCAGCCAAGACTATAAAACACAATCTGTCCTGTTTTTAGCCCATAACTTTAGGGAAATGACGGATTGAGACCTTTCCCAAGGGTATTTGTGCGTAAGTGAATGCAATGAATTCAACTTGAATTCAAACTCAGCTCCATGATTTGTCGTTCCGAGTCGATATCCACTGCACCACAGCGTACATCCTCATCTAGCCAGTCAGTGCCATATACGTTGTACACGCTTGGGCGATCATGTCTCGAAAGAGACATGACTGACTGGGCAGAAGATTATCCCGCAGTAGGTTGCCATTGCTTTCTGCGATAGACTGGTTGCCGACCAAGGCTATAGAACCCAATCTGTTCTGCTATTTAACCCATAACTGGAAGGAATAGACGGACTAATACCTTTCCCAAGGGTATTTGCGCGTAAGTGGATACAATAGATTTATCTGGAATTCGAACTCGGCTCCCTGGTTTCTCGTTCCGAGCCGATATCCACTGTAACACAACGCACATCCATTACTTCGCTTAAATTCATAAATTCTAAATATATTAGAAGAAAGTTTATCAAAACAATTATCATGAAAGTATTTATAGAAAAGGTACGAGAAAGCTACATTACAGCGTTGGGAAAGAGTCTGAAGCTGGGATGCCAAGTCAGGATCCATAACATTGCAATTTTTTTTATTTCATAAAGAAACTCTAAATATGTAGCAGGAACATCGGACCAGAAATGGCGGCAATATTCAAGATCTCAAGCAATGGTAGATTTATAAATATGTAATATAGGATCTGGAGAGAAAAAATCCCTAACACGACACAGTGAAACAAATTTCCTGTCTGCAGACGTAAAAATTGATTTAGGATAATGTTTCTACTCTATGTAAGCAGAAAAATTTACCCGAGAAGGCAAACGAGACACTCTCCTGGCGGTCACAATTAACCATGCTGCTGGAAGGCAAAAAGAGGTCGCTTAGATTCTCAATAGAGATTAATTTTGTTTTGGAGACGTGAAAATTAATAAGCCTTTTTTAACAGCTGGTTGTAGGTCATTTGTTTTCGATCAGATGTCAATTGTGACTTACCGGACCGAGCTAACTTTCTTTTAAGTCAGTAATAATACTTGTGTCATTGACTTAAATACTGAGTTGAGAGTAGATGCCCTCGAGAAGGTCATTGATCAAAATTAGAACCAAAATCGATCCAAAGCGTAATACACCTATATTAATGCAAAGCGATCTAGAAGAGTAGCCGTTAAGGATAGCTTTCATTTCATGGAACAGAATTAGTTGAACAATTAATCCAGAAATACCGTAACCATTCAAATTATGAATATGATCGGTATGCCAAACCATTTAAAATGCTTTTGAGATGTCTAAAGCAACAACTCTAGGTTCACCTTTCTTATATAAAGCTTGATAGACTTTTTAGCAATAATTGTTAATACGCCTGCAGTTGAACTGGAGAAGCGTATAGTTTATTTGAAAGAAGACCCAGAGATGAGTGATACTTAACCAATTTAGAGAAGATTAGGGCATCTCGTACTTCGCCAGAAAGAAGTAGAAGGCTAATAGTCCGGTAGTTAGAAGGATAAGACATTGCATCTGATTTTTTAGACAGCATCTACAGACAAGGATTTTCTACCAGCAGGAAAGTAAGAATAATCCAGGGTAATTGTAAAGTTTAGAGAGGACAGGAGCCAGTTCCTGATCCTGTTTTTATGGACAACTGAAGGGATACCATCAGTTGTACATGTTTGTGGGGATTAATGATGAAAACAAAAATATTTGTATAATAAAATTTGGATTTGTGTACAAGTACAGACAGACATACATACACATGGCTGAATATAAGATAAGCATATGTATGTAGTAGCATTATATATCTTGTACTTCTTCGTCGTAGGGTTAGGGTTAACGGGACTATTCTGTACTACTGTGTAATGTTTAATGCTAACATGGCGCGTGATACAACGATTTGATATTAAATAACACAACAATCTGTTAACATCAACCAACTAGTTATCGGTGAAGCGAACTGGTTAACCTTTATTACGGAGTATTAAGTGCAATTATCAATGGGTGCAACTTAAATGGATTTGACATTAAATAACTTGACAGGTTCTGACATGAAGTAAAATCAAACCAGCCTAAACTAACCGATGTTTTATTTATCTAAAGCGCATGCGCACATTTGTTTTTTCTTTATCTTTTTTTTTTTCAAAGACATTCAAACTCTTTTAGTAACCCTCTCACACAAAACAATTACACATACCTTTTCTCTCTCTCTCTCTCTCTCTCACACACTGTCTCTCACTTAAACAGACACAGGTACACGCATAATTATATATCAGCTATAAGTTTTTCTTTGAGAATCATTTAAGTAGAATATGAGGTTTTGACACCAATGAAAAGAATACTCTTTCGAAAAAATTAGATAAATTTGTTGTGCTTTAGAGATGAAAAGTTTCGCTTAATCTACAATAACGCGCTGGGAGTATTCACCTCCGCCATGGCTTCTTTTTGTTTGTTTTCTGGACAAAGATAGCCAATGATTTTGCTGAATAATTCCTGCCACACTGCTATAAATCGAGCACATCAAACCTTCATAAAGCACTGAATGGGTATGTCTTCCATATTGTTACTTTCAATCCATTATTTTTTCAACTACCAAATCTATTTACAGAGAGTGTAATTACTATATTGATATGACGTAGATAATCGCTTTAAAATTGAAGGGTTCGTGCCTTTTTCAACATTTATTTATAATCACAGCGCGATAGAAGGATTTTCATCATGTCTACTATTAAAACTACTACTATTACTCTTACTCCTTTCCTGGGTATGACGATAAACTTCAGCCAGTGGCAAGGCATCTCATCGGAAGGTTTTGAGCAGTGTGGAACTACCTCATAATAGGTGTTGGTACCAGATTCACCCTGGCTAAGGGTAATAGCACATGTTAGGTTCACAGCGATGAGCGAATAGTTCAACCCCCAAATAAAATCCAATATTACATTTTTGTAGTAAACATTTACTAATTCTGGCAAGAAAATTGAAATTTTGCTTAAAATTTAACATCAGAATTTGTTATGGCGCTAAACAAACAAAGAAGAAATTACTACTACTACTACTACTACTACGAATGATGAGGTCTTACGGCCTATCACGTTGAATACACGGGGTCTCGCTCGATCACCGAAGTTAAGCAACGTTGAGCCCGGTCAGTACTTAGATGGGTGACCGCTTGGGAATACCAGGTGCTGTAAGCGTATAGTGACGGATGGGCGTTGTGGTGCAGTGAATATCGGCTCGGAATGAGAAATCGATGAGCCGAGTTCGAATTCCAGTTGAATACCCTGCATTCACTTAAGCACTGGTAACCTGGGGAAAGGTATTAATCCGTCCCTTCCCTCCAGTTATGGGTTAAATATTAAGAGTAGGAATTGGGGACCCTGCCCTTAAAAACAAATCCCAATGAATTTTGATACTCGAAGAAGAAAAATGTATTACTAGACACAAAACTTATATAAAAAGCAACAATAAATTGTTGAAAGAAAAAGGTATTACGGGCAATAAATAAATAAAATTTAGTTGGCAATAAATGACCCGCCGAGGTTTATATGCCATAAAAATGAAACAACCAACCAACCAACCAACAACTAATGATGAAGAAATGAATACATAATTGTCTTAGGTCTTTTTTCCTAATCTACTTTACTCTCGAATGGTTATCTAGCAGATTTAAAATGTTTAGTAGCCCCCTCTCTAAAATTATTGTATGTTCTGTGCTAATTGATTAAATATTTTCAACCTCCTAATTTTTTAAACCAAACCAGAAATGAAACTTAATAATAACTAATTTCGAAAGCTTTATTCAAACTTTTGGCCTAGAGTACATTTTAGTATCAAATGGCTCCGAGAAGTATATTTTAAATAGATATATAAACTGGCCAAAAAAAAAAAAAAGGTTTATTTTTCTGATTCTGTTTTCGTACAAGCTATCACGAATTCCACTTTGAATTTAGTAATGATCATTTCTATTTATGTGAAAGCGTTTTAAAAATGATGAGATGATTATTACAGAGATGAGAAATACATAAAAAGAAAATCCCAACGCTGAATGTATTTAATTAACAGTCGACTCCGAGATTATTTTCGGCTATTGATTTGCTTTCGATTAGTCGTCATAGATAGAGTTCAGCCCTGATACAAGGCAGAATTAATGGGAAAGATTTCATATCACGCACACGTTGGAAATAAACGAGAAAGAAATTGTCTTTCACAGAGAGAGAAAAAAAAAAAGGAAGTGAAATGCATTAGCGAAGCACTTTTTATTTTAGTGTATGTATTTGAGTAGATAAATGAACTGCACGCAACTTTGATACTCCCTTTAATTGAGAATATTAAGTCAAAGCGAAATCTCTCTCTCTCTTTTTCTCCCCCCCCACACACATACGCACACATACATAAACATACGTATGCAGGTATATATATATATATATATATATATATATATATATATATATATATATATGTGTGGGGGGGAGGAGAATAGACGGGGTGGTGTGTACAGAGTGAAAGAGAGGATATATCTCCGCAAATATTAAACTACTCAAAATGGAGTGGCCTCGACTGTTATAAACGAGAAAAAAGAATCTTCTCAGATTTAAAAGCATTAAGTCTAAGTTACTTCAATTTCGATCCAGATCATTTGCCCAAAATAAAACAGATAGAAATAAATCTTTAATTCAAGTAATCAAATATTGCCATCTTTAAATAAGGAAACCGGTTCGTTGGTACACCGATAAGTCAGTAGCTTCGAGATGAAAGAAGCGCATGATTGGCTCAATTTATACGATAATTTATTTTTTTTCACTGCCAACGCACGTCTTTATCACACATTGTCAATATTACACAATGAATATGTCATCTTAAAACGTAATTGTTATGTAAGTGTCATGTATCAGACTTATTAACACACGCACATAGCATCAGATGCATTCAAAGAACCCACGGTACATTCAGTCAGTCAGTTAAGTGACATACGTGATACACGCTTAGGCGATCATGTCTCGAAAGAGACATGACTGACTGGGCAGAAGATTATACCGCAATAGGTTGCCATTGCTTTCTGCGGTAGACTGGTTGCCTACAAAGGCTATAGAATCCTATCTGTCCTGTTATTTGACTTATGGCTAGAGGAAAAAGAGATGTATTATATTATTAAGCAGTAAATAGTGGGGGATCAGTTTATTACTTCATAACAATAGAAAACCGATCCCCCTTTTTATGACCAGTAGAAGTCTTAATCATTATTTCAATTATTATATTCAGTCAGTCAGTTAAGTGCCACACGTGATACACGCTTGGGCGATCATGTCTCGAAAGAGACATGACTGACTGGGCAGAAGATTATCCCCCAGTAGGTTGCCATTGCTTTCTGCGGTAGACTGGTTGCCGACCAAACCTATAGAAACCAATCTGTCCTGCTATTTAACCCATAACTGGAAGGAAGAGACGGATTAATTTATTAATACTTTTCCCAAGGGTATTTGCGCGTAAATGAATACAATGGATTCAGCTGGAATTCGAACTCGGCTCTCCGGCTTCTCGTTCCGAGCCGATATAACACTGTACCACAACGCACATTAGATGTGTTAATAGATTTCAGAAACATACAGAATTCAATGTGAATGTTGATCCCTTGTTTTTGATTGCTTCTTTAGCGGCATAGGGGCTAATTTCTGGTGCTGTGTATATCGATTCGGAACGAGAAATCAGAGAATAGATTTCGAATTCCAGATGGATTCGCTGCATTCACTTACGCGCAAATATCCTTGTCAAAAGTATTAATCCGTCTCTTCCCTCCAGCTATGGGTAAAATAGCAAGACGGATTGGGTTCTATAGCCTTGGTTAGCAACTAATACAACGCAGAAATTAATGGCTATCTACTGCGGGAAAAATCAGTCAGTCATGTCTCGAAAGAGACATATTCTCCCCAGTGTATATTACGTATCAGCCACTATATGTTATTTAATATAAAAATCTAAATATTTTGAACACAAATTTTATGGATTCAACGAAATATAATTTGTGTGAAATTGTATTCCTTCAACTAGAGATAAAATTGATAATTTAGATATAAATGTTTTGCTTTACTATAAAAATTATTGGTAATATTTTTATATAAAAATATATTGCTGATATTTTTACTATAAAAAATAATTTTTTATAATTTCATAGTTTTTCTTGTTTTTTTTTTTTAATGTGGGGCAGTCACCATTTTCTCCTAGCTTGGATTCTAACAGGTGCTACCGCCTCGGATCAGGGTGTACTTGGAAAGGACATCAATTAAGAAAAATTGATCCGGCGTTTTTAATTAAAACATATTTTTTAAAATTACAATATAATTCAATAACATTAGTTTTAAAGAAAAATACCATACCAAATAAAAGGAGACACTTTTACAATCATCTTGACATATCCAATCAGTATTTTTTTAAAACATCATATAATAATTCTGATTGTTCCTTCCTTAGTTAGTTACTTAGTTCCTCCGTCCTTTACGCAACTGAAGAAAGGTAACACACTTACTCTCTAAACGAGATTTTTCTTCCCCTCTATCTATAAACGCTATTCTCTTCAGCCTTTCTCTCACCTTTGCCAAACGGAAGGGTAATAAAGAATGAGAGAGTAGGAGGAGAGATCCTATAGCATTACCGTAGCAGTAGCAGCTTAAACTGGTGGTTGTAGCAGTAATTGTGTGTGTGCATATGTGTGTGTACTATACAATATAGTAAAAATAGGTAGGTTTGTTGTCGTATCCTGCGACCTAATAACAAAATTTCTGCCCTCTACACCCTTAGCCTTTACTCAGTGTGACTTTTCTTTTTATAATGTACACAGAAGCCATGATTTTTCAATAATAAAAAAAAACATTTTCTCTTTCAAAATCTCACACAAAATAGGGTATAATATTTTGGTTAGGGCCTGTGCATACGCCGCTCAATATAATATTAGATTACAGTAAAGTAGCTTCTATGGACATTACACTCCTATACAGATTAATGAGAAGAAATTGAAGTATGTGAAGTCATTTATATGTGTAGTAAGAAAGACAATAATAAAAAAACACGCATCTCTTGGCGACAAAATGAAGAATAAACTGGTCGGAAAAGTGAACAGTGCATTTGGAAAACACTGCCAACCTTTATCAAATGAGAGAAGTAGCAAATTGGACACTAAAATACGGATTTACAAAGCAGCTATTTTGACTACACTGTTTTACGTTTCAGAATCACGAGCCCCACATAGGTCCCATATCAAGCAGCTGAATGTCTTCCATAAATTTTTCTCCGCGCGATCTGTGACTAGTCTTTCGATGATACGATGCTGATTTTGGAAAATGTAACATTGAAGGAAACGAGATTTTCCTGACGCCTTCACAACTTTGCTTCGCTGGTCATGTTGCAATGATGATTGGCGACAGAATACCTAGGGTTCTCATGTAGAACCAGCCTAACAGTAAAATGAATGACTCAGTCCTTCCAATATAAATAAATGTTACTATTCCATTTTTTTTTTCTTTCTTAGACTGTTAATTAAAAAACAAACGGCCTAAATTAATAAATCATATTAAAGTAAAATTATGCCTGCTACAGTCGTTTTTTGACAGTCAGGGAAACCATATTTTCAGCCAAAGAGTGCCGCCACCATTTCGGCCACGGTGAACAGCCTGACAGTGTAAGCTTGAATTACCTATTTATGGATTGCACATCAGTCGTTGGAACGTTTACGAGGGGATATCTGCTAGCTTCAGTTTCGTTCCTGAAACATAACCAACAGTAACTTTCAATGAATTCATTATTCATACATTATTTCTTATTAACATAAACGTAAGTTTTTAGTGGGTAAAGGTGTTCCTATTCCTAAACCGTCGTTAGATCTGACATGCCCATAAAAACAGCTCTTCTTTAACCATCAGAGAGATACGCTTCTCTCCGCCATCAGCATGGCTGATGCTAGTCTCCTAAAAGGAAACTACAATATCGAATCTATAACTGCATCTACTGATAGGAGGGTTGGATTTTAGGCCATAAGGTTTTTCTCATCAGAATCCATCTTGCCCATTTGTAAGCTTACCATTCGTCCTTGCACTGAATGCTGTTGCTATATCTGGTCGAGTCGTCCTGCTATTCATCTCGAGTTTCTCGACATAATCCAAAGAAAGATCTGCAATGTAATCGGTCCTGACTTGGCATCTCAACTTCAACACTTCGTCAAAGAGGTGACGGGGTTTCTCTCTGTCTTTTTACAAACATTTCCATTGCAACTGCTCTGACAAGCTTTTATTCACCTGAATTTTTTCACGTAAATTTAAGCGTTCGTCTAGATTGGCATCTAGGTCCCACCTATTTACAGTTGAAATTGTTAAATGTGACCTCTACTTCTGCTCCAACAGTTTCTTTATTCGCACTCCTCGCCTGTAAAACCCTCATCTTTTTACATGCTTCCCTCATAGCTACAATCTCCAAAAGTTTAAATACAACGTTAGTTGCCATCTTCTAGAATCCCGATCACCTTTCGACTTACTTGGCATGAAATTACTGTATATATATGACGTATACGGGAAAGTGTGAACGATTCTATGAAGGCATTATTCACTTGTTTAAATTAAGTTGCACAATGGTGAGTACATACACACACACACACACACACACACACATATATATATATATATATATTGTCATCCGCAGACAGAGCTGTTTCGCTGTATCACAGCTCATCAGTACGGTTAGACTCCGATTGCTACACAATCCAGGCTCGAAACCCGACCGAATTGGTGTCAGTCGGCGACTCTACCCCTGGGCCACGGTGGAAGAAGGCAGTCGTTCGGTGGAAGAAGGCAGTCGTTTTAGCGCATATCGTACTACGCGCCCGAGCTAGAGTGCTCAAATTCATTTTTGCTGAAACTTATCGCTATACCCGTTTGGACAAACCCTCCGAGTACATACACGGAAGGAAAAAATGGTAATAAAAAAGAACGAGCTAAGCACTTGAACATCAGTCAAAGTACGTAGCCCAAAGAAAAAAGCTCGAGACGAGTAACCTAAAACAAAAAGCTCTCAATACGCAAGTAGAGCAAACAAAATAAATAACTAACCTAGAGAGCCAGGGAACCTACCAAGGTTTCATCAAATTGGATCTTCAGGGAAGGTTGGCTGAAGAGGCTAAAAGAAGGCGAAAAGATACAAGAAATTCGGAAATCCACGTGATCGAAACAGAAGACACCAAACACCAAAAGGGGGGGGGGGGGTAACAACATTTTATTACAAAAAAAACAAAAACAAAAACAAAAAACAAAAAAAAAATAGTAAACACAACCTACAAATGACAAAGACAATAATAAAACTTACGTTCTAATTTAACAGCCAATGTTTTCTCTGCGTACATTTATTTAAAATCTCAGACTTGGAATTTAATGAACTATATGTGGGTTCAAACGAAGCTATGGCTAACTTCTTTTCCCCCACACAATCTACAAAATTTTGTCCTGCTTTATATTTAAATTTATGCATCTATATATAAATATATACACAAAGAATTACAGGACAGATTTAAAGTATATTTAAATTAAACCTGTAAACAGTTGTATTGGAAAGTTCTCAATACATGTTTAAATTAATATGAAGCGTTAACATATAGAGATTTTGTATATTTAAGTTGGGAAGATCAAATACAAATCGTTTTACGAAACAGAAAAGGTTGAAACCATGGTAGCATAATCGGCCGATCTTCCCAACTATATATATATATATATATATATATATATATATATATATATATATATATATATATATATATATATATATATATATATATATATATATAATATATATATATATATACATATATATATATACATATATATATATATATATATATATATATATATATATATATATATATATACATATATATATATACACATATATATATACACACATATATATACACATATATATATATACATACACATATATATATACACATATATATATATACATATATATATATACACATATATATATATACATATATATATATACATATATATATATACATATATATATACATATATATATATACATATATATATATACATATATATATACATATATATATATACATATATATATATATACATATATATATACATATATATATATATATATATACATATATATATATACATATATATATATATACATATATATATATACATATATATATATATACATATATATATACATATATATATATATACATATATATATATATATATATATGCGTTACTGTCCTAGTTTTTAGTTTTCTTAAACAGTGAAATTAACAACAACCGACCTTACTGAGAATTGCTACTAAAGGAAATCTATGCCATCTACAGAAATCAAGCGTGAATTCGAACTTGTAGCGGCACATTTTAAATCAAAATGTCGTCTCGCTGATGGAAAATGGGATATAAATTATAAATTTCTCTTCGCTGTCTTTTCCACTGTAGAAGGTTACATCTTTTTTTGAAGAAGAGTTTTCTCGTTCATTTCCTGAGTTATGATAAACCTATATATGTATATAGATATAGATCCCATGCATGTGCCTATTTAGTATTTTTTTTTGTTTATTTTGCGGAAAATTTTAAAAATCTATTTGATTTGCCTACCGTGATGCAACTGCAACTAAAGGTCACCAAATTTAAATTATATTTTTATTCTTTGCTGATTTCCGCAACTAACTACTTCCGTGTCACATCTTCCTTTAGGATTCAGTTGCCGTGTCATATGTACCGAACATTCAAAGACTTTTTTTTACTCTAAATAAAATCATCGGTTGTTGTTATTCAGAATCTTCCAATTTAATCGATTCCTCTGTATAAAAAAAAAGCCTGAATGCTAGCATTTAAAAGTTAATCCAAGTTTTCAACATAGCTCATTCTAATATCTGTTTGACATGCCATTGCGATAGAGATAGGTATTCTCCACATTTCCAGTGTCAGCGCCCTTCGGTCCGTGAGCGATCATGTTTCTCCACAACTTTCTATAATTTCTAGTTCTAAACAATGTGATTCTTATTATCCCACCCACACTTTTCTGCCATCCAATTGCACAAGCATGTCAATATTTCTTTTTGTTCCTGATACCATATGCAGTAAGCATAGATCTGCGATTAGTGTAATGTGTAATGGCTCGTAATTGTTAATAGAAATGGCGAGATCTAATCGCTACTTCCCCACTTTCATTTCCCAGCGTGCCATTCTTTTTGCCTATCTGACACACTATTTCTTTCCTCTTTCTCCCTTTCCCTTTCCCCTTTATCTTTCTTCCTCTACTTTCTTTTCTTCTTCTTTTCTTTTTATTACGCTCACTTTCATCGTTTTTCCCCCAAAACACACTCAAACGCATTTTTAAATTTGACCATGATGTATTAGATCTCTGATGAAGCGAATTTCAGTCGTTGAAATGGCCATGCGATCTTAGAAAATTTGATCTTTTGATCCAAAAAGAATGAACAAATAGGTAAAATCCGATAACAAGATCCTATTAATATTGATTTTATTAATATTAAAATTGATCATGCTGGAGAACTCTATGTAAACAGCTCGCTGAAACGGCCAATCAATGAAATTAAATTTCGAAAGTTTTTTACTTACATTATATATTTGTCGAACCGTTGCCGATGAAGCGAGAATTTTGGTTTGTGATATTCACTTGTAAATAACCTTGGTAAAAGTATTTATTCACCTCTTCTTTCCATTGGGCAATTCGGCGTGGTGTAATGGTTAGCAAGCTGGTCTCGCTAGAATCATTATAACTGAGTAGTGAGTTCGATCCTCACTGAGTATCTCCTACTTTCGGCTGTGTGTCACGTCTAAGCTACGCTTAGAAAATCACCTTCCTCCAGGCTTGGGGTTTGGGCGCAGGGCTAACAACCCTACCCCATAAAAAACAGTTTGTTACGGAAACAGCAAAAACGCTTCCCATTAGGTGTAAGGAAAAGTTTATAGTTATCTTCCTATTACTACGTGTTAATTATTAAAAATTGTATCACTAAATCAAAATAAAAATCTTTAAAAAATGGTTTCAGAAACATCTTTTCTGGCTTCAGATAATGTTGATAAGCCGAAGAAAACGAATCAATTAATCAACCACTTTGATACTCTAAGATGTCTTTCAAGAAAACAACAGCGCCCTTTAGATGGATGTTATACTCGTCTTCTCAGAAGAGTACTTGACCTTTCATGGCGAAACCACCCAACTCTAGAAATGATATATGGAGACCTACCAAGAGTATCAACCTTAGTTCAAAAGAGACATGTCCAGTTTGCTGGGCATTATGCACGTGCCACAGATGAACTTGTTTCATCGTTTGTATTATGGAGGCACCATCATCTCACAATCGACCTCGTAAGTTAACCTTTCAGGACAGGATACATAGAGATACATCTATCGCCAACGAAGACCTAACAAGAGCTATGACGAATAGGGAATACTGGAAGGGTGTGGTGAGTTCTATCTCAGAATGATGATGATGATGAAGATGTCCTGTGAGTTTTCAAATTCTCCATGAACACTTTTGTAACCTAATACAGGATAATCTTCGCCCATTCAGTCATGTCTCTTTCGAGACATGATCGCCTGAGCGTGTATCACGTATGGCAGTTAACTGACTATTTCCATTGCAGTGCGAATTCGGATTTTTGTGCTATATATTTTGTCGTCTATACCACGTTATAGTTAAACCTCTGTTACTTGAAATTTTCGCCTACAAAAGAAATAGATTTATAAACTAAAATTTCGTAAAAGGAATAAATTTATTAAGTAATGAGTAAGATTGATTATTTCCTTGGAAAATTAATGTCAATAATGATTTGAGGCAAATCTATGAAAGTGCTATTGAGCTGATTCATTCTTTTCCTTTGGTTTATCAAGCTATTGCATGTTATTTAAAGCCAGAAAATATTGTCAGAGTTTTGCTCAAAGTCGAGCTTGTTGGACTCACTGTCTTCGGGTGGAGAGAAACTCAGACGAAGCTATGTCTACCGGAAGATGTTCGGCGGCGGAAAATTATACAAGAACCCAATCCTGTGTATGCGGGTCTAGGTAATTTTTTTTCCCGAGTGTACGCTCTCGGTATTCCACGTTAAACTCAACCTTATGTCACATTACGTCTCTGTGATGGAGGTCTTTGATAAATATCCAGAAAACATTTTTAGATTACAGTTTTTTTTATTAATATTGATTTTTGCGATACAATTTAATCAATTAACCCATATTTGGCGTCTCAACTTCAGTCACCTTCTTAAAGAGGTGACGGGCCTTCTCTCTGTCATTTTACACATATTTTCATGGCTAACCCATGGAAGGACAAGAATAGATTTATACTATTCCAAAAAGAATTAGCGTCTAATAAATTATAATGAAATCAAATTAAATTTAAGCTCGGCATTGATTAACAATTCCGAACCATTATCTATAACAAAACCCACACATCCAAGCTTACAGTACCCGGTATTCCCAAGCTGTCAAACACCAAGGTACTGAAAAGGCTCGTTGTTACTTAACTTCAGTAATCGTACCGGTACTGGTTTTTTAACGATCTCGTCAACGACGTAAAAGAGGCTTGAGGCAACTAAAATGTGATTTTACAGAAGGATGCTGAGGATAGTTTGGACGGAGCACGTGTGCAACGATTAGGTGTTGGAAAGGATGCAAAAGAAAAAAAAAGCTGATACTAACTAAAAGGAAGAGACAAATGAGGTTCCTGGAACATGTAATGAGGAAGGAGGGCCTGGAGAATTTAATGATCACAAGTTGGATAACGGGAAGGAGAGACAGAGGAAGTGCGAGATGAGACTTGTTGCAAATGGATGGCGGAACGGGGCTTAGAAGAGATACCGAGAGAAAAATATTGATAGCTATAAGAGACAAAACCAAGTGGATGTCCATGATTGCCTATGTCCTGCGGGAACACGGTACATGAGGAGGAAGATGACAGTAAGATGAGCAGGCATTGAGATTAAGAGAAGAGACATAATCATTTTTTTATTTTTTAGTTCCAGAATACATCGAGGATGTTGAAGCTCTCTCAGCGAAACTATCTTATAGCACCATGAGTGGAATACTATTTTCCTTTATCATGAAATAACAATGTTCTTCAGGACGTAGGCGAACGTGGTGCTCCATTTGCCCTTATCGTTTCTTGCTCTCAACACATTTCTAATTAGTATCTCTTCAAAACCTTCCACCTTCCACCTGCTCAAGCCCATCAAGTATATCTCGCGTTGATTTTCCGGCGGACCTGAGGGAGACAACCATCACCTTTAAATTTGTTGTTTTTCTTTTTTTTTTACTTATCGGTTATTACATAAAGTTTCCTATTATCAAAAAAAAAAAAAGGAAAAATTTTCAATATTTAAATAATTTTAGTGGGGGCTAACTTTCTCATACAACGTTATAGTAAATCGATCCTCCATTTTGGAACCACTCGCGTTGGGGTTGCTTTGTTTTGTTTTATTTTTGGGACGTGTTGCTGCTCTTGTTTTTGTCTTTTACAAGTTTTCTTTAGTTCTTACGCTGGCATCTTCATCGGAAACTCCAATTCACAAAGGATTCAGTTGTCGAATATGCACAAGCAAAAACGTTAATTGCACAGGATCTATTTACTCAAGTTTGTATAAAAAACTGTACCCCCACCAAAACAAAAATTGTTTAAATGTTGAAATTAAAAAAAAAATTTTGTCAATTGCAAAGTTTAGGGTTTAATCGATAAGATTGAACTGAAAAAAGTAAAACAGAATTGATAATCAACCGATTTACAGGTGGTGGTAATGTCGTACCGGCGAGTGGTTCTAAAATAGAAGATCGATTTACTATAACGTTGTATTAAAAGCTGGGCACTCCCCTTAAAATTGCTGAAATATTTGAATTTTTCCAAATTTTTTAGTCAATCAGAAAGTTTAGGGTGTAATCGATAAGATTGCACTGAAAAAAGTAAAAAACAAAAAAATGAAAAACAACAAATTTAAATGTGGTGGTAGTCTCCTTCAGGTCCACCGATTTTCCTTGTATCCCTTTCCTGCCATCCGTTCTGTGATTATCAACATCCTTCAAATGCAGCTGATAACGAAAGCAGTTTATTTTCTTTTGTAAAAAAAAGTAATTATTTCATATTTGACAGCATCTAGATATTGGAAAATCTATCTCGTAGAGTAAAATAGCCTCATAAATAACATCATACGAGACTCTCAGTGTTTCTCTTCCGGACAAATTTGTGAATAATTTTTTGGTTTATATGAATGCACACAAGAATAGTCAGGCATAGAAGAAAGAGCGTAAAATACACCGTCATATTGCTCAATATGGTTTTACTGTCATTATTTCAATCTGGTGTTATTGCAGTTTTATCACCTCAACAAGATATGTCACATCAAACGTTAATATAAATAGCAGCACACAGACAGACACACACACACACACACGCGCACACACACACACACACACTAATTGAGCACTCTGGAAGAATGGTGTACTTTGAAAAACAGTAGCTACTTTGGCGTGTATGCATTGTTCATTCAGTCATGAATTAGAGCACCCTGGCTATTGGGCGTGTATAATGATAATATATACGCTAAAAAGTCTGCCTTCTTCTACTGAGCGCCCATAGCCCAGAGGTAGAATCGCCGACTGACGCCAATTCGGTCGGGTTTCAATCCTGGGTTAAAAGTAATTGGAGTCTAACCGTACTGATGAGCTGTGATACAGCGAAACATATCTGTCTGCGGATGACTATATATATTTATATATTTATGTCAACATTAATAAAAAAATAAAAAGATGTGATAAGTTTATATTTAAGCATAAACATTGAGAGAAAATAATAAGAATATTCGCGTAGATGTGTGGACGTCAAATAGTAAAGTGAAATGACAGGGAATCGCAGACATGCGGTTCTTACTATTAGGCGCATGCGTAGTAAAAGTGAAATCATTATTAGATCTTCTTCCTGTAATATTGATTATATGTCATAGCGAGGCATTTTTCGGAATGAAAATGAATTCGGAATGAATGTCTAAGATCCACCAGTGCCTAATTCTGTTTTCATTTTTAAGATGTTTATCCAAGAGAAATCAAGATGGATTTATTCTGTTTTTGCTTTTTTCCTAGTAAATTGTATTCTAGAATGTCGTCTTAATATCCATATAGATGTTTAAGGGAATAAATCCAATATTCTATTCCTAAATCGTGGTACACTTGTATACTAAATACAAGCTTCTGACACGAATTATTTGCTTCAATTTTTCACTCGGTCCAGAGCATATTTTTGTGCAGCTGCGGTAGACCTATTATTTTTTTATCTTATTTTGCGTGCATCAAGATTATTTTCATCTAGCTTATTAAATATATAAAAATTGGGGTAAATTCTATTTAAATTGTTTTGTGAGTTGATAAAAGTCCACTGACATGTCTACTAGAGACAGCACAGCTATTTGGTACAAAACTGCAAATTCAAATATACATGGTGCCCATAAAGTCCGTGTGCACTTTAAAAAAATACAACTTTAATTGTATTTGTGACAGAAATAATCTCTAAAAAATGTTATAAAATTTACTGTAGCTAGTTTTAAGCAGAGTTATAGAATAACGAGAAATCGGGGAGCTGAGTTCGAATTCCAGTTGAATTCAATGCATTCACTTACGCGCAAATACCCATCCCTCTAGTTATGGGTTAAATAACAGGACAGATTGGGTTCTATAGCCATGGCTGGCAACCGCACTCTACCGCAGAAAGCAATTGCAACCTACTTTGGAATAATCTTCTGCTCACTCAGTCATGCCTCTTTCGAGACATGATCGCCCAAGCGTGTTTCATGTATGGCACTTAACTGACTGATAGAATAATTCTTTATCAAAATATTGCGAAGAATTTTTAGTTAAGTAAAAAGCTATTAACTGCAAAATCGTATTGCCCTTTGTATTGCTAATGCTGGAGGACAACGGGAAACTTAAATATGATATCAATAAATCCTGAAAAAATAGATTTACTTCTTTCTAATCCTTTTTACACATTATTTCTATCGCAAAACTAATAAAGTTACAATTTTTTAAAAGTGCACACGTACTTTATGGACACCCTTTATATTTGTGGCATTCAGTTGTTAACATACAACGTGCGTTAGCACGAGCGATATTCTGTCTTCATCAGCCGCTGACCAAGGGTGATAGTTGTGGGTAAAAGTGTTAAATATCAAGGATAGAGCATGTGGAAATATAGTGGTAGATATTACACCGAGCGATCAAAGTCTGTTTCATGCATGAACGCAACTTTTGGCCCTGAAGCTTGCTTTCATAGATGAACATACACATATTCGCAGCTCGGTGATAGCGTCAGCGACGATTGTATATATATATATATTGTGTGTGTGTGTGTGTGTGTGTGTAAAGTAAATAAAAAAACTCCGAAATTTAATTTCGTTGAGTAGACATTTCAAGTACAAAATTCTCGCTTCATCAGCTACGATCGGCCAAATTTCTAATATCGTAAGTAAAGAAATGTACATAGAAAACAAAAGCGACTAGCTACGTCCGGCTCTTTCAAATTTGTTCCAAAACCTTTTCTGTTTCAAACTAAAACAAGGTCTTAATATTGATAAGATGAAAATAATTTGCGTTTAAAATTTACTTATGGAATAAAAAAGAAAAACAATCAAGAAGGTAATCTATATTGTAAGTAAATTATATACTTAAAGGAAAGAAAAACAACGATTATAAGGAATATTAATATTTAGATTAAAGTATAAAATCAAATTAGAAATAAATCCAAGATGGCGTCAATGCTCATGTAATATTTTTGATATATATAAATTTATTTAAAATTGAACAAATAATAGAAATTATATATATATATATATATATATATATATATATATATATAAACAAAATTAAATCAAGTTATATTGCTGATCAGAGAGAAAACACTAAAAACTTTAGACTAATGAAATGTATTAAGAAATAAATTAAATTGAGAGCATGTCAGCATTATTACCAAACAAAACACGTTAATTTTCACTCAGGTCAACCCCACTAACACCCAAAATAACAAATCCAACACAAATAGATGGGCTTTTCAACTAGATAATTCTCATTTCTAAAAAAACACCTGAAGATGAAGCCAACAACATAATGGGCTGGCTTCGAAACACGAACATTTTTGTGTAGTGATACTATGAATTTATAAAAACATTGTAACAATCATTACAGTATATATATATATATATATATATATATATATGTATGTATGTATGTATGTATGTGTGTGTGTGTGTGTGTGTGTGTGTGTGTGTGTGTGTGTGTGTGTGTGTGTGTAACTGGAATGAAAAACCTAGGACTAGAGAGAAATAGGTTATAAGGAACGACAGGTATTATTTTCAATGTACAATCATATACAGCTATTAAAAGAAAATACAAAATAAAGCAATTATATTAGGGAAAATAAATTATAGATTATTTAAATTGAACTTAAATTGAAATATTATTTAATATTAAACGATTAGACTATAAATGATAGACTATAAAAAAGAACTGTTAACATGTATTATTACTGAAATTATTTTTACTGGTAATAAAGAGAAGTGAAAGGAAACAATTATTTAACGGAAATATACATTTCGATTATAGTTAAGGGGTTAATTTAATTTTTTAAAATTCAAAAAGGAAAAATAGTAACAGGAATAGCATATGGTATAACACTCCATTTAATCAGTTCGTTAATTTTAAATTGGGACATACTTTTTTGAAGGTAATATAGAAACATTTCCCCCAAAATAATCCTTTATGCAAATTTTCAATAGGAATACACGAAAACTCAGTTATACTTGCTCCAACAACTTAGAATAAATAATTAAATTGCATAAAAATAAAATATTGGAATCATACAACAAACACAACTCATGTCATTTTGCACCATAATAATAACTTATGTAACTGTGAAAGACCTAATCAATGCCCCCTACCTAATAAATACTTAACAAAATCACTAGTATATATGTGTTTAGTTTCATTCGTGGAAAATGCTAAGGATGCTAAAA
Organism: Ascarosepion bandense; assembly: GCA_037127315.1. Taxonomy (NCBI): domain Eukaryota; kingdom Metazoa; phylum Mollusca; class Cephalopoda; order Sepiida; family Sepiidae; genus Ascarosepion; species Ascarosepion bandense. The sequence continues at coordinate 983,451 of JBBBDQ010000270.1, read as the reverse complement.
TTTACATCGGAAATACAATGAAACTTTTTTAACCACTCGTTATTTCTATTATTGTTGTCCTATCTACTAGTATTTGTCTTATATATATTAATATCCCTTAGCATGGATATTGTACTGTAGATACTCAAAGCACATCTTCGGCAGCATGACAGGAGGAAACACACACACACACACACACACACACACACACACACACACACATATATATATATATATATATATATATATATACAGTCATCCACGGATAGTTCTGCTTCGCTGAATCACAGCTCATCAGTACGGTTAGACATTTGATTGATTCCAACCAGTATTGAAACCCGAGTGATTTCATATCAGTTGTATATTATACCTCTAAGCTATCGGCGCACGGTGGAGTGGGAAGATTTTATCGTGTTTTATACACAATGTATACAAAACGACAGCAGAGTGTTCAATCCGTTGCTGGAGAACGATGCGTAGATAGTGGCGAGGAGCGACTGTTTTAAATGTCTACCATTTCCTCTTACTGCCCAATCGACGGACGAGAGCGTAAATATTATATAATATTATAAGATATATATATATATATATATATATATATATATATATATTAACGGACATAATTATTAGGCCACCCAAGTATTTAAAAAATGATGTATTTTAGACTATATTTTAGTATTTATTACCAAGTGAATAATTGTAAATGAAAATAAAATGGTTCTTTTGTTAATATTGCGCAATAACATGTGCATCAAATGAATTTATAAATATTTAATAATTACCTATATTGCAGTTTCGCAGTTTAATCAATTAAAGAATAAAGAAAATTTAGGGTGATTCAGACTAGTTCATCTTTGCTTTGTTGCCTTGTAAAATATGCAACTAATAATAACAAAAGAACCATTCTACGTTCATTTGGCAATAAATACTAAAAATAGTATGAAATAGATAATTTCTTTAAAAAATAGGTTGGCCTCATAATTATGACCGGTAGTATATATATATATATATATATATATATATATATATATATATATATATGCACAACAGTCTTTATTATAATAAAGAGTATATGAAACCAATAGGCAGCAATGATAATGAACAACAAGTAATATCAATATACCATCTTTCAGGCATTTTATTTCGTTTATCAGTTTGAACTCTTAACTTCTACTTTCCATTTCGACTTTCCTTATAGAGGAATATTACCTTGTGTTCAAGCGGATGTGCGTTGTGGTGCAGTCCTATTTCTCTGAACGAGAAAATGGGGGTGCTGAGTTCGAATTCCAGTTGAATTCCTTGCATTCAGTTACGCACAAATACCCGTGGGAAAAGGTATTAATCAGTCTCTTCCCTCCAGTCATGGGTTAAATAATGGGGCAGTTTGGGTTCTCTAGCCATGGCTGGCAACCAGTCTACCGCAGAAAGCAATGGCAACCTATTGCGGAATAATCTTCTGCCCAGTAAGTCATGTCTCTTTCGAGACATGATCGCCCATGGCATGTATCACATGTGGCACTTAAGTAACTGACTCTCAGGGCTATAGACCGGTCGGCCACTGACAGCATCACCGCAAAGCAAATGCATTCATTCAGTTCTTCTAGAAATCCATATCTCTGGATTTACTTATCGGAAAATGCAAACCAAGTAAATTCTCTAATCCAACATTATTTATTATGACTCGTATTATTTAGTCTAATAAAGGAAACTCAAAAGAAAAAATGTAAATAAATTATAAACGACAATACGTCTGCATGTGAATAAAATACTTAATGATATTTTTTTCCTGTGCATATTGATATGATAGAGAAGTAATTGGTTTGGGGGTCGAGGAGAACCAATTTAAAAAAAAAATGGTGGATAAAAATTTGTCGAGTGCATTTATTTTATGAGTTGGGATGCGAACGAATATGACGTAGCAGCATTTTGCTAAAGCGAAGTGACATTGATATGACAGGATTGTTTCCTGCTAGTTGACATCTGATCCGGCAAAGAGCGTGCGCGATTTGCGTACAGCAGGAAATAGACAATTCCACAAATTGATCAGGAGAATAATGGATTCAAGCGACCACTACCGCACATTCAAACGTCTACTCTCTCTTTGTTTGTTTCTTTCCAAATGAATACATTATATATATATATACTGTGTATTTAGGCATTATTCCCTGTTTTATATAAGTTTCCTTAAAAGCGGCAGACAACCACCTACCTTGTCTCACAGTTTAAACATAGCACAAAAGAGAAATTGCTGCCTATATAGACACGGCAGCTATCGTGGAAAGTATACATAAAAACAACTTGGCTATTGTACCGCCTTTGTATTTTTTACTAAACTTGCATGAACGATGGATTGGTACTTAAATAGAAAATCTTAAAATTCTGTGACACAGCAGCCAAGAAAATAAAGTATATCAATAAATTAAATACAACACCTTTTCTGTTATATTTAACGGCACTTGCACATACACACACAAACACACACACACACACACACACACATACATACACACACACACACACACACACATATATATATATATATATATATATAGATTGGATGATGGCATCTAATTAATTGTTGAATATTATCATAAAAAATCAATGTAAAACATAGTTACATTTTGAATAAATAAAAAGGAACGAATTTTAAAAAAATATATAATAAAAACAACCTCTGGAAAACCTTTATTGGTTATTTCTGTCTTTTTTGTCATGCCTACAGCCATCAATTCAACATGAAAAAAAATTTCCATATCCAGTAATAAATATGCATGATATTTTCAAAATGGAAACAGACGTAGCCCAGGGTCAATTCCACAGTCTGAGCAAGAGCAGGATGTACCCAAAAGAAAGAATCAATCAACATCACTGAATGCTGTCAAACCGCAGGTGTTACATCCAACTTCTTCTTACCCGAGTCAGTGAAGTTATCGAAAGTTAAGTGATTAAATTTATAGTGGCTTTACTACGAGCCTGGAGACCAACTCAAGCATTTGAACATACCAGACCGGTCGAACCCGCTCAGTACTTATGTGCGCGACCGCTTACGAATGCGTTCACTGTAAGGGTCTCAAATACACGGCATGTAAGCTACATCTCTGTGGTTCATTGGGAAACAATTTACTGGATACTAGCAGTATAGCCCAGCGTTGCTCGGGTGTAATGAAAGCTTTAAAATTAATCCATGGTCCTGGAGCTCAGACTCTTTGGCGTTGGCACGAAAGACTAAAAAGCAATAGTTGTTTCCAGTTAAAGCGAAACCGTAGACTGAAAGAAAAATGAATGGATATAAGTCAAATTTTGATTTCCTGGTATCAATATCAAATTTTCTGCAATATTCTAAGAACTTCAACCTTGACATTTCTGAATATCGTTTCTTATGTCTTTGTCTATGAGTGTATTAAATTTTATTGAAATCGGACCACTCTTTTTAAAACCCGATTTTTTCGATTATCGATTTTCGATACTTATCGGGGGTACGTCGACACAAAACCTAGCTAAGAACACTCGCAGAGGCTTATAGTACAACTGTGTAAATTTTCAAGAAAATCGGTTCAGCCGTTTCGGAGTCTATAGGTAACGGATACACACACAGACACACACACACAGACAAAGTTCCATTTATAAATAAGCTTAGATTATTGTCCTCAGAATTTAATAAACTGAGAAAATTTGCCCATTACCGCTTTCATAATTTTGTAATAAGCGTATTGAGTTAGACATACTCAGAAAATGTCAAAAGAATCTTAATCAAATTTAAGATCAGCGAGATATGTTCTAGTTATCCTTTGTGCAAGTGAAGAAAGGTCGATTTTGATGCTAGAGGACGTAGATTTCATTAGCCGATGCAGAATAGTTGTACCTAACATTTTGACAAATGATGTTACTTAAACACAAACAGCTGGAATGCATACAAGTTGTGCTTGTCAACATCTCGCTCTCTTCTCTATCTTTCAATATTGCTCCAAAATACTAAATTGCCATAATTCATCTTGCGTGTCTGTGGAACACTGGTTAGGAACATATCATTTTGAGACCCCGGAAATGGCATGGTTGGAAACCGGTTCACAGCTTTCTGGTTGGGAAGTAGATCACTCTTCATTCGTTAGCGTTTGCTCTTAACCCGTTGTATCTCTCATTCAGCACGTAAAAACCATACTATAACCTACGGTTTGAAAGTCATGATCTACTGTAAGCAACCCACTAGAATATGAAATATGTTTTGGCTTTAAATAAGCTAAAAATATGTCAATGAAACAAGTCTGCAAAACAGTGCCTGCGCGATATACACGTGGAATCCATGAAAAATTAATCAGCTCTCTGGATTGGTCTAGTTTTTAATCTTGTTGGATGTCTAACTACACATTTGGGGAGGACTGGTTTATTCAGTTTATACATATATATATATATATATATATATATATATATAATAATAAAATTGACTCTGTACGTATTCAAATCTTAAAATGTTGCACAAGTAATTTTTAAGAACCACGATTAAACGGCAGAATCTAACTCCGTTATCGCCCTCGGCTATAAAGCTTTGGACAACGAGGAGAATAAAAAAGAAAACTGCGGAACACCGACAATACATACAGCACTTCACAGCAAAGAAAAAAAAACCCTCAAACGGAACAAACCACAAAGAAAGAAAAGTGCTCGATACCTGACGAGCCGTTGTGCGAAACCGCGGTAGGTCTTGACGATCTTGCGATTTTTTCTCGTGTATATATATATATATATATATATATATATATATATATATATATATATATATATATATATGTTTTGTGTGTGTATTTAAAATATGTCAGGGAAAATATAACTGCAAAAAGACAATATGAATAAAATCAAAAAGAAACTATTCTCGGCCGAGGATTTTGGTCTTCTGAGGGACTTTATCAAAGAAATCCAACGGTTTTGCTGTATAAGAAGTATTTTTATTCAAGAACAGAAAATAATCGGCTACTCACTATCGTTTTTTAGAAATTGAACTGTATCCTCTCATGTCCATAGATCTGGCTGACATTTTCGCAACGAATTAATATTTATGAGCATTATGTACCATTTTTTCGGAAATATTCTGATAAATCAATAAAATTTTTGATCTTGTATATAAATAAAATAAAAAAAATTAATGATAAACTCGCAGGGGTCAACAACGTATGGCACTCATGCCAGACGTGGCACGCCAAGCAGCGCCCAATGACACGATTTCTTGAACTTTGGAAGTCTCTGGAAGATAGAAATTTACGCAAGCCTGTAGTTAGTGTCAACTGTTGAACATCCCTCCCAGGATCTTTCATTTCTTTGAAGAAAATTACTTTTGCTCTTCTTTCAGCTTTTGGTTCAACTTATTAATATGAGCAAAGTTTCTCTCACATGAAAACAGTGTGAAGTCCACAAAAAAGTTGTCCATCACGTGAATCTTTAGAAAATCTAACAAAGTATGTTTCCGATATTCAGCAAATACAAGTCAACCATCCGTCCGTGCATGGAGTACTGCTGCCATTTATGGTCAGGCGCCCCTGCCGTTCTCCTCAGTGTTCTTGACAGGCTCCAAAGGAGAGTCTGTAATGTGATAGGTACTGATCTGGCGACTCGACTGCAGCCACTTCCCCATCGTCGAAATGTGGCCTCCCTTTGTCTGTTCTATAAATACTTTCATGGCTTCTGCTCCAACGAACTTAAGTCACTGGTGCCTCCTCAACAGGTGTTTACTCGTGCAACCAGACCTGTCCCACCCATTCACAGTCAGGTTAGCCAAATGCAGACGACAATTCTACTCCTGCAGCTTCTTCTCTCGCACTTCCAGCATGTGGAACTCGCTCGCATATTCTTGCTTTCCTGACGGCTACAACCTCCAGAAATTTAAATGCAAAGTCAATACTCATCTACTAACCACTGTACTCTAGCTCTCTCCCCACCCCCGTATAACCCTCCCTTTCTCTCCACCTATGTATCTGTCATCGCACCTGCTTTCTCAGCTTTCTATTGTTCCTTTCTTACTAGTTTGTACTCCTCACTCTTTTCTAATTAATCTTTTTACATTTATGTAGCCCCCTGCACATCAGTGGCATTTCCGCCTTGCTCGAGGTGAAATGATCCAAAAAAAAATAATTGGCCAACTCCATGCTAGGGCAAGGCTCTCATTAATAATAAATAGGCGAAAGATCCTTCAAAAAGTCTTTATTTCCATTAATGTGGGTTACATATTATTGTATGTATTACTATATAAAATATTTTGTAGAACAGGTATATTGACCTTGACGTGTATAAGAATACTTATGCTTTTTGACACAATGGTTCAAAGTCGGCGCGTAGTTACACGGTCACAATGAATCACCGCATTTCGAATATAAAACATTCTTAATACCCTCCAGATATACACAAAACAATCTATATATTCAGTTAACAGTAATATATATATATATATATGTATATATATATGTATATGTGTATATATATATATGTATATATACATATATATATGTATATATATATATATGTATATATATATATATGTATATATATATTGTATATATATATATGTATATATATATGTATATATATGTATATGTATATATATATATGTATATATATATGTATATATATATATATATGTATATATATATGTATATATATATGTGTTTATATATATATGTATATATATATATATATATGTATATATATATGTGTGTATATATATATGTATATATATATATATATATATATATAAAGACAATAGGAAAACACTAAAAGTTGTCAACGCGTTTCATCCAATGTGGACATTTTCAAGGTAAGAACGAACTGAATTTATTATACAAAGTAATTAATAATGACAAAACAAAATATCCTTAGCAACTAGAAGAATTTAGAGAAGGCTATTTTTCATACTGCAGAAGGGTACCAACGCCCAAACAAACGTACAAAACAGTATCAACAAATCAAAAGTACATGGTTGGTTCCGTCAACACAGCAATAAAACAATATCTCCACACGTGACAGTAATTGACGTAATTTTCAGTTAACAGCATAAAAATAGCATTCTTTAAATTCTTTCTGTTGCGAAGGATATTTTGTTTTGTCATTATTAGTTACTTGGTTTAATAAACTCATTTCGTTTTTAAGAAAAAATTAGAGAAACCTATTTTAATACTGTTAACTGACAATTACGTCTAAAAAGTATGAAAATAGCTTTCTCTAACTTCTTCTAAAAATCCAAATGAATTTGTTAAACCGAAAAAATCTGTTTATGATATTTTCAGTATCCTTCTGTAGAATCCTATTTCTGTTGCTTCGAGATTTTTTTCCCAACGTAAGGCAAATTTTCCTAAGTTTACTACCATGAAGATTGATACCACATAAAAATGGAGAACTTTTTTGTAGTTTCTCACGGATTTGTTTCTCAGTATCTCGCTTACCTTTTGGAATGCCCTTTTCGCTAATCAAATGCATGTTCAAATCTCGCTGTCACATTTTCTATCCTTTTGAAATATTTTCTAGATATCTGAACTTCTATTTCCAGATCGTTACTTTTTTCTTATATTATTAATAAGAAAAGAAGCGTTCCTGTTTTCTTGCAGTTAATAGTACATTTTTTCTTGATTTCGTCTACCAAACTATCTAGGATGTCATTTAGTTTCCTTTACGAACCCTCTATTGACACAGAGGCATCTGTGTATATTATATTGTAATGCTTACTGTCATCGGTAATAAATCCTAGTAGTGTCTCTAGTTCTCTTAAGATAGCGTCGCTGTAGAGAGGGAATAAACCTGGAAAGAAGAAGATTCTTTGTCTCAGCTCCAAAGGTTTTTTGCAGAGATACTTAGTGTTTTCTATCCGTATATAGTCGGTTTGCTCCTGATATTATTGTGTATTTTTCTAATAACTATATATATAAATGGCATAATGTTTGTGTGTGTGTGTGTGTGTGTCTGTCTGTCTGTCTGTCTGTATATCTTTTATACAAGTTCACAATTTTTATCCGATTCTCAGCAACATTTGCACAAATATTGTTTATACTTCCGGTCAGGTCATGGGCTACATATTTTTTCGATTTCCCATTCATTTTTAAAGCTTTCATTACACCCGAGCAACGCCGGGCTATACTGCTAGTGCTAAATAGTTTTTGCTTCGGGTTTGGCTCTAAGTAGGTATGATATCGCCTCGGAACCTGAAATCAGGGAGCCGAGTTCGAATTCTAGTTGAATTCATTGCATTCACTTGCGCGGAAATACCCTTGGGAAAGGTATTAATCCGTCTCTTCCTTCCAGTTATGGGTTAAACAATAAGACAGATTGGGTTCTATAGCCTTGGCAACCAGTCTACTGCAGAAAGCAATGGTTTCCTACTGCGGAATAATATTTTGCCCAGTTAGTCATGTATCGAAGCCTGTTTCACGTATGGCACTTAACTGACTCAGATGTAACACACTACGGGGAGATATCAGCATCCGCTGTCTTCACTTGGGTACGTTTTCCATTGTGAGAACTGTACTTCTGGTTACATGTTTTTCTAGTTACTTAATAAATCTGGTTCTTTGTTTCTTTTCCTCTGCTTCTCTCTGTCCACAGTTATCAAAAGTTGTAGATTCTCTTGTCTGGGTCCTTCTTTGTCAATAAATATACAACAATAATTGCAGTTTCTATTTTAGCTTAACCGAAAAGATCCTCTCTTAACTTTGGCCATATCCCTGAACACATTTCTTCACGTCATTATCTAATATTAACCCTACCCCTCTTTCATTTATCTCCACGACTGTATGTATACTCCTGCGTGTGTCACATATGTCCTCATTACTTTCGCACCCAGTTTCAACCACTTCTAGAATGTTGATAGTTAACATATCTCTTGTTTGATTTTTGCAAGCTGCCCACGCAAAGAACTCTTTAATAATTTAACCGTCAGCTTTCTAGAATTGGTGTCTCAATAAAAACACTGTGGAGAAGGTAACGGAAAAACGTTCCATTACATATCTTTATAACATTCATGACAATAAATTATACACGTATTACAGCTAACAGTATGAAAAGGTTTAAGTTCACTGAATGTAAGTCTTTGCCCGGTAAGTAGATACAGGGGAGGCAAGTATCAGGTGACAGTCTCCCAGCAATTGTTCACAAAATAAATATAATGAATAACGGCGTAAAGAAGCTTAAGTTATTCAGGAGCAACTCCTCGCCCGGTAAAATTAAATATGGACGACATGTTTTACCGGTCCGTTATTCAGCGACTGTTCACAAACAAAAAATGGAAATCAGCACCTGGATATCAATAACATAACCAACTAGCAAATATGATATATCCCGAAAAGGAATTAGGTATAAAATAATCAGTGAGGAATGATTTCCACACCAGGAATAAGAAATACAGATTTATTGTACTAAGGTACGATGAACAATAATACACATATAGGCAAGCCACAGGTTGGAGCGGAATCGACTAACGAATAGTGAATGCCTTTTCTGTATTTACTAGCCTTCCCACGCAAGGCCAGATGTGACACATGGTCATTTTATAGTGGGTATTCCTGGCCATATAGCCGGGCCAAAAAATGTCTGTCTATTTTTCCCCAGTCGTGGTTCAAAGCTTCAGCGGAACCACGACTGGGTTTGTGCTCTCTGCTCGGAAGCATAGAGCGCCCTCTACACGAAGCCAGAGAGCTGACAGTGCCATAGAAAAATCAGGCGAATGCCGAAGACCTTTTTGTATTTACTAGCCTTCCCACGCAAGGCCAGATGTGACACATGGTCATTTTATAGTGGGTATTCCCGGCCATATAGCCGGGCCAAAAAATCTCTGTCTATTTTTCCCCAGTCGTGGATCTACCCTTCGGCGAAACCACGACTGGGTTTGTGCTCTCCTCTCGGAAGCAGAGAGCTGACAGTGTCATAGAGCAGTCAGGCGAATGCCTGAGAGCTTTTCTGTATTTACTAGCCCTCCCACGCAAGGCCAGATGTGACACATGGTCATTTTATAGTGGGTATTCCCGGCCATATAGCCGGGCCAAAAAATGTCTGTCTATTTTTCCCCAGTAGTGGTTCTACCCTTCGGCGGAACCACGACTGTGTTTGCGCTCTCTGCTCGGAAGCAGAGAGCTGACAGTTTCATGGAGCCGTCAGGCGAATGCCTGAGAGCTTTCCCTCCTTCGTACCGCTCGTTACTGTCTTTTATAAAGTAGAGCATTCTATTCTCAGAGATGGCAGGATATTCCACTATAAAAATATATTAAGTGTGGATGAATAGAAAAAAAACCCGTTCTAAATTAAAAGAAAAACTGATTCCATATACAAAAATGATTTTGATATTTTGAAACCTATATTTCTGTGAATTGTCTGTTTCTCTGTCTTAGCAAATGGTGTTATTTAGAATTGTCAAATTTGTAAAGTGAAATAAAAGCAACAATTTTTTTTACTGTAAATGTACAATTGAACATCATATTTTTTTACAGAAGGATCTGCAATATAATCGATCCTGACTTGCCAGCCCACTTGCAGTTACTTTCTCACCCACACGATGTCTATTCACTCTGTCTTTTCTATTTTAATGGTAACAGCTCTGACAATTATTTTTCTCTGGTTTCCTAGCCACATGTGTTTACGCGTGCTACATGATTAGCCTTTTCACTCTTTTACTGTCATAATAGTAAAATGTAACCGCCTTTTCTACTCTGGCAGTTTCTTTTCTCGCTATTCCTGCCTGAAGAACACTCTTCAGTATATTTATATCCCTGATAGCTACAATCTACAAAATTTTAAATGCAACCTTAATTGCCATTTTCTGTCTACTTGATTCCCATCTTTCTTCTGCATCCTCTGTACCTTTTTTGTTTTTTTTTCACTGAAGTACCCTTCTCCCAAGAGGGCGTCCTGCTTTGCTTGGGGTGAACTGATTAAAAAAAGAACAACAACAAAAATACATTGATAGTATTCAGTCAATTAGCTACAATAAAATGTCTATTAATTATTGTTAACTCGAATCCTTTGCAATTAAAAGCTCGCATTCCTCTAAGAAAGCCGTTCGATATGAACCATATTAACTTTCTGATTTTCAGCCATTGTCTGGGTGGGGAAACGGGTAGCGGTTCTGAATTAGATATTAATAAAAGCAATTAGAACACAATTCGTGTTCATAACCCCAACGTAGGTATAAATACTCTTGCAATGTTTTGAAGCAATGGGTTAAATATTAGATCTTTTTGCTGAAAAAAATATATTGATAATCACAGATTCTGTTAAAGCAAAGAGCCCTTTTTATTTTCGATATCATGCTCCTTAAGCACTATCTGATTGCAGCTCTCCGCATACGCCTATTATTCCTTACTTCCTGTGAATTGTTATAACATTTTCGAAAATTTTATGACGTTGAAACACCGTTTCAAGTACGATCAGCTTTGTTAAGCAACACTGAGGTTGGTCAGTACCTAAATGGGTAACCGGTTAAGAATGAAACGTGCTGTAAGCTTGAATCTGCGAGAGGTGTAATGGATAAAGGCTAGCAACTGGAAATCAGAGAGCCGAGTTCCAATTTCAGTCGGGTATTTTTAGGTTCCGTTACGTGTAAATAGATGTGGGAAAAAATATAAATCCATCTCTTCTCGTACCTGGCATGGGTTAATTAGTAGGTCTTGTAACAGTAAGTTATTATAATCTCAAAAAATGTTATTATAATCTAAACATATTTATGGGTTTTAAATATCGTTCGCAAGATTGGTAGGATATAAGAAAAATAATAAAATCCAAAGCGATTCAAAATCACTCTATTTTTAATAGTCTACCGTACTAGCTAGCTAAGCAGAAGCAGCATAGAAAGGTACCTAGCAATTATTTTTATGTTACAATTATTTTTATATTACAATTATTTTTATGTTACAATTATTTTAAAATAGCCGCAGCCAAAGCTTATTTTTTTTTTGTTTTACTTATTATTTTTTACATTTGCTAAACTATTTCTAATCTGCGAAATCAAAGACGTGTGTTCCATTGAAGACCGTAATAGTGTGCAATCGTAGAATACTTATTGTTTCTTCGGGATGCACTTAAATCTATTTTCTGATATCGGAAGACGATGGAAGAATTGAGAGCGATTCTCATGGTGTTCCGATTCTAAGCTTGCTTGGCTTCCTTGTAATTTTTTTTTCTTTTGTTTGAAAAAGAGGAGAAAAGGAAATGCAATTTTCGCTGAAAATTTGATACGAACAGAAGAAATTCGTGAAGTTTTCTGTTTTGTTTTTTTATTTTCGTTCTTTTTATTTAATCATTTTTTTCTTTTACTTATAATTTCGTTTTATTTTATTTCATTGCTTCTGGATTTTATCATCGATTTCTTCTTATTTTTCATCTATTCTTTTCTTAGTATTTTTCTCGCCTTAGTCTTATCATCATCTTCATCCTTTATTTTATTAATATTCTGTTTTTTTTCCCACTTCCTGATTATTTTATCTCTTTACTGCATTTACCTTTGTCTTTTACTTCATACATTTTTCATATTGTCTCAGGTTTTATCGGCCAGCGTCATTATCATTGTTGTTCATGATGATGCTTTTTTTTTTTTTTTAATCATCTCACCTCAAGCAAGGCATTCCACTGCCACTATTGCGCATGGGGCTACATAGGGGAAGGTAAAGAGAAGGAGTGGTTAGACATAGGGAATGTCAGGATTAAGGTGACAGATGAGTAAGGATAGCGAGGATGAGGGTTGGGTAGATGGGAAGAGTGTTTGATAGAATGGGAGCAGGTTAGTGTGTTAGGAGGTGTCTAATGACCTTGCATTTAAACTCCTGGAGATTGTAGCCGTCGGGGAAGCAATCGTTTGGAAGAGAATTCCACAGTCGCGAATTTTCTTATACGCTTTTCACTACTTCGTTTCTTTCGGTGCTCTTTTATTTTTCCTAGTGGTTTTATTTTTACTTTTTCCTTCTTACTTTCCTTGAGTCTTTCTTTTTTAATTTATTCCTTATTCTCAAATTGCTATGTGATGCAAGTTCCTCAATATGGCAGTAAATGCTGGACAATATAGTCGAAGATAAAAAAAAAAGAAATGAAGCAACTGAAATGTGGTTCTACAGGAGGATGCTGCGAATATCATGGATCGAGCATGTGAGAAATGATGATGTATTAGCAAGGATGGAAACGAAAAGGAAATGAATATTGAGCACCAGGAAGAGGCGGCTAAAGTTCCTGGGACATGCAATGAAGAAGGAGTGCTTGGAGAACTTGATACTTACTGGCCAGATAAAGGGAAGGGGAGGCATAAGAAAGCGTGTAATGTCTGGCCTGAACGGGTGGATGGCAGAACGGGGATTGCGCGGTGTAACAGGTAAAAGCGTGCTAGGTGCCACCAGGAATAGGGAGACGTGGAAGGTCATGATTGCCTACGTCCTGAAATGACAAGGTACATAAAAGAAGAAGAATCTCAAATGGATCCAGTCTTTCTCATTATTCCTTCTTTCATCTTCGTTTTTGCTTCTTCTCTAGCCATTTTTGGAATAAGTTTTTTCATTTCATATAAGTATTTCTCTCTTCTGTTTTTTTAAACTCTGTATTTTTGCTAGTCATGTTTTGCTTAGTTTTTTCCTCCTCTTTCTTCTTCTTCTTCTTCTTCTTCTTAATATTGTTATTATTAAAATTATGCATACATCACTTAATTATTTTTTTCTCGTTTTGTCAGTCCTGATTTTATTTCTTTCTGTGTTCTAATTTTTATTGTCTTTACCATCTTGGCTTACGGCCATATCAGGTTGAATACACCGGTTATCGCTCGATCACCGAAATTAAGCAACGTTGAACCTGGTCAAGTACTTAGATGGGTGACCACTTGAGAATACCAGATGCTCTAACCTTTTAATGACGGATGTGCGTTGTGGTGCAGTGGATATCGGCTCAGATAGAGAAATCGGTGAGCCGAGTTCGAATTTCAGTTGAATAACCTGCATTCACTTAAGCACTGGTACCCTTCGGCAAGGTATTAATCCGTCCCTTCTCTCCAAATGGGTTAAATAACAGGGTAGGACTTGGAGACCCTGCCCTTAAAAACAAATCCCAATGAATCTTGATACTCGAAAAGAAAAAAAGTATTACTAGACACAAAACTTATATAAAAACAACAATAAATTGTTGAAAGAAAAAGGTATTACCAGCAATAAATAAATAAAATTTAGTTGGCAATAAATGACCCGCCGAGGTTGATATGCCATAAAAACAAAACAACCAACCAAAAATTTATCTTTTTTCCTCTCTATCCTTCTTTTTTTCTTTCTTTCTTTCTTTCTTTCTTTCTTTCTTTCTTTCTTTCTCTTTTCTTCTTTTTCGCTTCCAGTTTTTGAAATTAGTTTTTTTTTTAATTTCATATAAGTATTTCTCTCGTCTGGTTTTTAAGACTTTGTAATTCTTTATTTTTGCTAGTCAATTTTGTCTAGTTTTTTCCTCTTCTGTCTTCTCATTCTTTTTCTTCTTCATCTTCCTCTTAATTTTGTTATTATTAAAATTATGCATGCGTCACTTAATTTTTCTTTTCTCGTTTTGTCAGTCATGATTCCATTTCTTTCTGTGTTCTAATTTTTCATCTTCTTTATCTTCTTTTTTCTCTATATCCTTCTTTTTTCTTTATTTCGTTATCTTTTCTCCTTTTTCGCTTCCATTTTTCGAAATTAGTTTCTTTTTCATTTTGTATAAGTATTTTTTCGTCTGTTTTTTAAAACTTTGTAATTCTTTATTTTTGCTAGTCATTTTTTTTTAGTTTCTTCTTCTTCTTCTTAATATTGCTATTATTAAAATTATGCATGCATCACTTAATTTATTTTTCTCGTTTTGTCAGTTCTGTTTTCATTTCTTTCTGTGTTCTAATTTTTATTGTCTTTATCTTCTTTTTACTCTCTGTCCTTCTTTGTTTCTTTGTTTCTTTCATACTTTCTTTCATTCTCTTTTCTCTTTTTTCACTGCTGCTATCGTTTCACCGTTTTGCTCTAAAGAATATAGTTGTAAGTGGAGAAACAAGAAAATAATGCAAATATGTGTTTAATGTTCAGCGTAAATTCAACAACGACAGTTTAGATTGTCTTCAGGCTAAAAACAATGTATTCTGTTGACAAGACATCAGTTTTGTGCATTTCTCTTGTTTTACATTTTTAATTCATCAAACATAGAGACATTTATCGGGGGAGAAAAACAGCTTCCCCCGAATGTGTATCATCATTATTGCAGTAATGTACAAATGATAAGTAACAATCGGAGACATTTATTATAACGTAAGACTAGTAAAATTGTCGTGATTTGCATTCGCAAGCAAAATATCTGAATTTATGTTTCGTGTACAAGTGAATATTTGAATAGCGTTTACTGTCAGGATAGAAAAATATTCACAAACTTGTGAGAGTCCATTAGTATATTATATTTAATGCCCAAATGATCACATTGATTTTGCGAAGACCATTCTCTTTTTACTAATAATCGCAAATCATATTTTGTCAAAGCATATTTCCGCTATTCTTAGTTATATCGTGTATCTTTTCAGGTAACGAATGTTGAAACCAGGAATTTTATTTCTTTACTCTTTTACATTTTGTTTTCTTTTGCCAATTTATTGTTTTGTCCTTCGTTCTTCTTGGAGATTTAAAACGTTACCCATGTTATTCCAAGTTTCACATGAGCGTATCGTCGCGTCACTAATCCGGAAAACAATTAAGGTAGCTAGAGCATGACATGCACTGGAGCAAGAGAAACATTTGTGTTTCTATGTTAATATATAAATTGAACACTCTCGATTATAGGCTATTTCTTTATATTCTGTGAATAACATGCTGTGAGATCTGCCTTTCCCTGCCGTGCCCTGATAGCTTATGGGTAAGATTTTTTTTACTGATGATAAATTAGTCGGATTTCGATCCCGGATTGAAGCGAACTGTCAATTTAACTTTATTAATGAACTGTTGTACAGCGAGAATATTTTGAGGACCCTAGAAGTTATGCCTAGATTTGTAATCGGAGGCCACCATTTAAACAACCTAAGGTACTTGAACAGGTTAAGATTGTAGGGAATGAGAAAACATCTTTTGGGGGTCGATTCCATTGTGCAGTGGTTTGCAGCAAAAATCTGCTTGAGTGGAATTTACTTCTTACTGATGGAGATAATGGGGGTGGTTCACTAGAATGTGCGTAGCATGGCGAGTCCAAGCCGAGAAGGTTTGAACGGGTGAAAATAAGGAATGAAGTTCGTTTGTTCTGTAAGAGAAGGATTGCAGAGTGAAAAATAATCTGTCACTAACAAAAACGCGGAGACGGTTTTGAACTCTATCGAGGCTTGAATGTAGCAGTTCCTTCCTAAATATGACATCAGTACTCCATGTTGGAGAATCTAAAATAAAACAAGTAACAAATTTCAAATACGCAGTAAGTGTTTTGACAGAGAATGAAAAATGCGACGCATTGGCATGGCCAAAGACGCATTTCAGAAGCTAACCCGAGTACTGAAAGACAGGAAAATCTCATTAGAAACAAAGAAAAGAGTGCTGGATTGCTACGTGATATCTGTTTTTTCTGTATGGAAGTGAATGCTGGACGATATCATCAAAGATGAAGGAGACGCATGAGGCAGCAGAAATGTGGTTTTACAGAAGGATGCTGAGGATAACATGGACAGAGCACGTGTGCAACGATGAGGTGTTGGAAAGGATGCAAACGAGAAGAAAATTGATAATAAATCTCAGGAAATGACAAATGAGGATCCTGGGACAAATAATGAGGAAGAAGGGCCTGGAGAACTTGATACTCACAGATCGGATAGATGGAAGAAGAGACTGGGGAATGCAGCGCGAGACGTACTTGTTAGGTCTGAGCAAATGGTTGAAGGAGCGGGGCTTGGAAGAGATACCATGATAAAAATTACTGAGAGCGACAAGAGACAGCCAAGTGGAAGTTCATGATCGCCTACGTCCTGAAGGAACACGAGACATGGAGAAGTAGAAAAGACTCCATTTTAAGCCAAGATCTGGCTCTTTAAAAGTTAGAGAAAATAACTAGGCGTCAGGTATTTGCTGGAGGAAACAAACCGTTTTTCCTGCTTCTTTAACGATGGCTCATATATATGAATTTAACGTGATGTCTGGATTGAGTTCGTTTTGCTCAGTCCGAACGCTTTACAGGTCTTCCTTATATACTTGTAAGTATTTTTTATTCATGCTATTCAACAATGGATTTTCATCATCGACGCACAGAGCGTATTTATAATGTCGTGAATAAAATTTACATTTGTTTGAAATGTAACTATTTATTCATACTTCATGTAAAAATAATGTTCTGCATAACTTTTGATGACATTTGAAAAAAATTATTTGGAGAAATGTCATTGAGAATAGACGAAAAGAACTGAAGTAGGTAAAAAAGTGCTTCTCTTCAAAGAAATTGGTAATTCGCTCATCTCTCAAGGACATATTTCAAAAGCTAACTAGAGTACTGAGAGACAGGAAAATCTCATTGGAAACAGGAAACGAGTGCTAAACCGCTTTGTGATATATGCCCTTCTCTATGGAAGCGAATGATGGACGATTTCTTCTATGATGAAGGAGAAGCTCGAAGCAACACACATGTTGTTCTACAGAAGGATGCTGAGAATACGATGGACATAACACGTGAGCAACGACCAGATGTTAGAGAGGATGCAAATAAACGAGGACTTATACTTAGCATCAGGAAGAAACATCTGAGGTTTCTGGGACACGTAATGATGAATGAGTGTTTGAAGAATCTGATACACACAGGAGAGTATGTACACTACCAGATCACCACAGTCTAAAAAAATGATGTATTTCATACTATTTTTAATATTTAGTGCCAAGTGGATAATTCTAAAGGAAAATAAAATTGTTCTTTTGCACAATAACATGTGCATCAAATGAACTGTTCTGGTGTCCAGTTTTTGTGCTCTATTCCCCATGCTAGTCTCTTTTTCTTAATGGCTGTCAAAAGCAAAGATTTCCTGGCTGCCTTGTAAAATTTTTCACAGTAATAATAACAAAAGAACCATTTTGTTTTCATTTAGAATTATTCGCTTGGCAATAAATACAAAAATAATATGAAATACATAATTTTTTAAAAATACTGGGGTCGCTTACTAATTATGGCCGATAGTGTACAGTAGAGTACACGATTAGTAACAAAGGGATGACCCCCATGATTAATCACCGACTAAATGCTCAGTTAATACACGAAATATTTCCTATGTTTCCAGGGCGGGCTAAAACAACTAAGCGACGATGGTGCAAACAGTAAAGCGTTGATTTATTCTTTTTCAACAGTTTTTGAAGGTTATTTACAGTCCAAAAATATGTTTAAATCGTAAGATTTTTTTTCAGAGATTCACGTTTATAGCATCTGATATTTCCAAGCGGTTACCCAGCTTCGTAAGGACCAAGTTCGATGCTACTTAATTTCATTGACTTATGTTAATTTTCGTTAATTCAACGTATCGAATGTATTAAACATTATATTTCTGTATTTCCACCCGAGCTTTCCTGGATAGCTAAACGTGAAAACATTTTAATAACAAACCGCTTGCCTTTCGTTGTATCATATTTAAATTTACCAACATTTTTGTTGCATAGAAAATATCTGTTAATTGTGCACGCAAATAAAACAAGCTCTAGTGTATGTTCCTGTGAAATCAAAACTAGGACTAGCAGAAAACACAAGGAAAAACTAGGCGCAAAAATACGGGTAAAAACGGCAAATCTTGCCAATTAAAGAAAGGCCTTAAAATGTGTAGAATGTAAATAAAGAACATGAAAATAACTAAAAAAAAAAGGAACCAACGTAGGGTTGTCTACACAAAAATTATATCTTGGAAAGA
The DNA here is from genome assembly GCA_037127315.1 of Ascarosepion bandense. Lineage (NCBI taxonomy): Eukaryota > Metazoa > Mollusca > Cephalopoda > Sepiida > Sepiidae > Ascarosepion > Ascarosepion bandense. The sequence goes on along the minus strand of JBBBDQ010000270.1, from coordinate 964,628 downwards.
TAGGAAAATACTAGTTCCGAGCAGTAAAATATCGTATAAAGAAATAAAAATCGGTTAGAATATTTTGTCAAGTGCGAAAAATAATAAGTACAAAAATGAAAATATAAAATCTTCTCTTGAAAAAACGAAACGGGAAATATTTGCCATGAAAATTAGTGAAGAGTAAGAATAATTTAAAAAAAAAAAACCGTAAATATTTGCTAAAGAAATGAGAGAAAAAAAAAGAAATAAATTGCCGCCGAGTAATGAATTCGGAAAAAAAAACGTTGAAAAAATGAGGAAGCGGCCGAACTGTTACAAAAAATAAAAAAAAAAGCAAAAGAACAAAACAAAACAGCAAAACAAAAGAGGAAGACCATATTCTCTGGGGGACTGCAAGCAATGTTCTTAATGATATACACATGCGCTTACCAATAAGAGCAGTGGGGAGGCGAACTGAGAATGACAGAAAGACGAAAATATACAGTTGTTGCATATATACAGCAACTGACCTATAAATGCAGAGAAAAGCAAAGTCGAATATGTAACTAAATTAAAAGAAAGCTAAATGTGAACTCAAAAATAAAATGACAATTTTTATCGAAATGATAATGACGTTTCGACCCAGGCTAACTCATTCTTCATCTTCTAGCTTTTAGTCAATTTTCACTTAGAATTGTTTTGATTTACTGTAAGTGTAAAAACAGTACTTTCTCTATAATAAGGGAACTTTTAGATCAGTGGACTGAAAATGAAGTGGGTTATAATGATGAAATAAGTATACATGTTTAGTATAAGAATGATCATGAACAAAAAATCAGCAAGTGTTCAAAGAATTAGGACTCAAGACCAACCTTTCCAAAACGGAATCTATGATATATCTTGATTTAAAACAAATATTGAATTTAGCCTCAAAATAAAATCAGGATATGAAACACAAAGCAATAGAAATATCTCGATATATGTATCAGTTATAACAATTTTAGCATATTAGATAAGGAATTTGAACCATGGACATTGGTCGTCCAATCATGCAAATTACTACAAATGCAAATATTAACCTAAGAAATTGAGTCATATTCTTAAATACGATCGTCAGATCCAGATTTCTATACAGATTGAGAGGTTCAACTTCATGTCATATATGGCGCCAAACATGCTCAAAAATATATAAAACTAGCAGTATAACCCGGCGTTGCTCGGGTGTAATGAAAGCTTTAAAACTAATCCATGGTCTTGGAGCTCAGACTCTTTGGACGTTGGCACGAAAGACTAAAAAGCAATAGTTGTTTCCAGTTAAAGCGAAACCGTAGACTGAAAGAAAAATGAATGGATATAAGTCAAATTTTGATTTCCTGTTATCGATATCAAATTTTCTGCACTACTGTAAGAACTGCAACCTTGAAACTTCTGAATATCGTTTCTTATGTCTTTGTCTATGAGTGTATCAAATTTTGATTTCCTGGTATCGATATCAAATAAGTTTTTCGTCGTAAACTGAATTTTGAAAGCTAAATAAGTCCTCTGAGTAAATGGTAACATGGCTGAGACTAAGAACTACAATTATACCTACCTAGAGTCGAACCTGAAGCAAAAACTAAAATATAAGGGCTGAAAAAAAATACAGACATACAGGCAGATAAAGAGACACACGCACAAACATCTTGCCTTATATATATATATATATATATATATATATATATATATATATATATTATCGATTTTCTGCATTATAAGAGCTGGAAACTTGAGACTTCTGAATATCGTTTCTTATGTCTTTGTCTATGAGTGTATCAAACTTGATTAAAAACGGACCACTACTTCTATAACCCGATTTTTTCGATTTTCGATTTTTGATATTTATCGGGGGTACCTCGACACAAAACCTGGCTAAGAACACTCGCAGAAGCTTATAGTACAACTGTGTAAATTTTCAAGAAAATCGGTTCAGGCGTTTCGGAGTCTATAGGTAACGGACACACACACACACACACACACACTCACACACACACACACACACACACACGCACAGAAAGACAAAGTTCCATTTATAAATAATTTTAGATACCCGCCGTATAATACATCTTTCTTGGTTCTATCGTTAAAGCTGGCTTCGAGCGAATGAAACCTGTAAGTTTTCGTTAGCGCCCGCTTTGTTCGATAATTGTGTACTGACGATACACAATCACAGACAAATCACCGGATCAAATAACAAAGAATTCATCACTTAAGGTCTTTCAATCGTAGAAACAGCTAAAATGGATATCACATTTCGTTTTTACTCATATCACCCCAAGCAAGGCATTTTACTGCCACTGATTTGCAGGGGGTTATATAGGAGGAAAGTTATGAGAAAGAATGACAGATTATGGGGATGTCAAGAAGTAAGTAAGAGAAGGATAAGAATACTGGTGAGAGTGGAATGACCTGAGAAAAAGTATGAGAGAGAGGATGCAGATTAGTGAGATAGGAGATGACTATTGACTTTACAGTTAAATTCTTGGAGATTATAGCTGTCGGGAAAGCATGTAAATGGAAAGGAATTCCACAGATAGGAAGTGCGAGAAAAAAGCTGTCGGAGTAGAATTTGAGTTTACATTTTATTGGTTTGACAGTAAAAGTGTGCTAATCTTGCAGCTCGAGTATATTCACATATAGTGGGTACCATTGAGCTAAGTTCATAGGAGCAGAAGAGAAAATAATCAGAATTTTGACGTTCCACAATACTTCAAACGATAGTTAAGGAGGGAATTGGCGCTATCAACTCTCTATTTACAAGATCTACAGATTGTCAGAAATAAGTCAGGAAAAAGTATTAGCTAAAATGGTGTGGCGAAAACCAAATGTGAAAAGTCAAAATAACACGACCAATAATGACTTACACTACCGATTATAAGTTTGGGAGCACTTAGATTTATTATCTAAGTGAAAGAATTAACAAATTGTATGTCTTAGAAGAATAAATATAGATATATTTCATTGTTGTTCACAATTTTACATTCACTAAAACCAAAATTAACATAGGGTAATTTCAAATTTAATTAAAGTTAATTCATATTTTCTTTTCATCAAAGAAACCACCATGAGCATTTATTGCTGCAGAGCAAATCCTTGGGATTCTTTCTAACAACTTATAAAAATATGTTGGTGAAAGTGATTTCCAAGCATCTTGCAAGCATTTAAACTACATTTGTTCATTTTTAGGAAGTTTATTTCGAACTGTACGAGCAATTTCATCCGTTATTCTCTTTCTTTAATAATGGTTTCTTAACTGCTACACAGCCTTTAAGCCCAGCATAATGAAGTCGTCTCTTAACAGTAGTAATAGATATTGGATGCAGAAGTCATTTCAATTGTTAATTCCGGAGCGGTTTTTCTTCTATTCGTCTTGATAGATATGATCAAGTGCCTATCCTCTACAACAGATGTTACTCTGGTCCTACCAGATCTTCTTCTGTCAAAATTTAACTGTTTCACGAAGTCGTTGAAAGCAATAATGCAGGCTATACTTTGACAGGCCTAATCTTTTAGCGATAACAGGTTCAGAATAACCTTGTTTCGAAAGAATTTCAACCTGAGCTCCCTTTTTCAATGCTGATCTGTTTCTTCCTTGCCATTTATACCGTAGTAATATGGTTTACAAAAATAAACTATACCGTAATTATAATATCTGAATAAATTTGAATTTTCTGCAAAAACTTGATCACAATCAGAATTTGTTTCTGCTAAAAATGTTTGGGTGGTCCCAAACTTATGGTCGGTAGTGTTTCTCACCAAGATTAATAAGCTTGCATCGACTGGGCTATCTCAGTTATTTCCGTCCTAAATTTAGCTGATCATATTTTACCTCAATAGAATTCTTATTCCTGTAAACACAATACAAGTGCCGACACAATTAAATTAATTTAATCATTCACCCACTCCTGCTTCATCCCTGCAATGTGCTTTTAGTTACGTTTATTATTTGTCAAACAATATTTCGAACGTTTACTAATTGTTGTGGTGCATTGGATGTCGGCTCGGAACAAGAAATCGGGGAGCCGAGTTCGAATTCCAGCCGAATTCATTGCATTCACTTACGCGCAAATACCCTTAGGAAAGGTATTAATCCGTCTATTCCTTCCAGTTATGGGTTAAATAACAGGACAGATTGGGTTCTATAGCCTTGGTCGGCTACCAGTCTACCGCAGAAATCAATGGCAACCTACTGCGGGATAATCTTCTGCCCAGTCAGTCATGTCTCTTTCGGTAGACTGGTTGCCAGCCAAAGCTATAGAACCCAAGCTGTCCTGTTATTTAACCCATAGCTGGAAGGAAAAAACGGATTAATACCTTTCCCAAGGGTATTTGCGCGTAAGTGAATACAATGAATTCAGCTGGATTCGAACTCCGCTTCCCGATTTCTCGTTCCGAGCCGATATCCACCGTACCACAACGCACATCCGTAGAGCGCAAAAAAGATTCAGTTCGACACCAGCTAAAATAAGTTTTCCTCCGATTAAAATGGAAATAATATTATTCGAAGCAAGAATTGAGGAAACGTTTGCCTAAATCGATGCAGTTAAGAAAAAATGAATGCGTCACAATAGAAGAAGAAAATAAAATTGTAGAAATGTCTTTAGGGTTTCAATTACGTGAAAACCGATGCGATATATTAATAATTAAAATTCTTTCGCACAACAGAGAAAGTCTAAGCTTAACGAGATTGGATGGTAAGAGTAAGGGCAAAGAATGGTTTCTGTCACCTCGTGATTGTTCATAATTTGTGGCCATCATCTTAAAATAAACGAAGCAGCAAACCACATATTGAATTATTGACTCATAATATTGTTTGCTTAACCTATGTTACGAAATGCCAAAATTTTGGTTTCTATCACCAGAAAACCATTACGAACATTATGAATACTATGAAACATTAACAACATTATAAATCTTACAAAATCATCAAAGCCACTTATTAACAGTATGGACATTATGAACCATTATAAATTTTATGAACTTTATAAATCTTTGAACATTATGAATCATTATGAACATTATGAACATTAGAAACCTTATCAAACATTATGCATATTAAATTTTCTAAGAACCACTTAGATGTGGCACAAAGCCGAAAGTAAGGAGCACCCAGTGAGGATCGAACTACTCAATTGTAATTGGTTCTAGCAAGACAAGCTTGATAACCATCACGCCGAGTTGCCCAAACCATTATGTATATTAGAAGCAGTTGTTAACCTTATGAAAAATTATGAATATTATGAACTATCATGAACATTATGAACCATTATTAACAATACGTAACATTACGAGTATTATGATAATTTCAAACTATTATGCACTATATAAACCTTACGAACAATTAAGAAAATAATCATCCATTATGAACATTATGAACCACTATAAACATTACTTATATAGAAGAACGTTATTCCTAGTTTAATGACAAAATATTTTTAGCATTAACTAATTCTTTGTGATGTTTTCACAATTTAAATATATACGAAACATTTTGCTACGCTGCTCTTCCAGGCTTTGCACGACAAAGGCTCCAGTTTTTTCTTAACTTTTATTCTTGGGCATGTTGCCGAGAGTGGAACCTGTTGGTGTTTCTTTTCATCTTTAATTGTAATGGCTCATCTCTTTTTAGTATGACTCTTGCGTCTTTTGCATCCCTGAAGGTATCTAGCTTAGAATAACTTTGTTTGGCTGACTGTCAGATTGTCGGAGAATATGGCCGGTGAACTGTATCCGCCCATTTGCCACCATTACACTAAGGTTTCTAGAATTAGCAGATCTTAGCACTTTCTCGTTCCTGTTTCTATATGTCCAAGACACCATTATGATTTTGCAAAGGCATCTTAAATTGAACACATCTCAGAGTTGGATGGCTCTTCTGGCCGATTTCCAAGTTTCTTATGCATATAAAGCAGCCGAGAGGACAGCAGATTTATATAATTTGATCTTCACTTGAAGACTAATCATTTGTTTTTAAACCAGACAGTATGAGTCAATTAGATTTTCTAATACGCTTTTTAACTTCTCTTTCGAATTCAAGTTGAATTCCTTGCAGCCACCTACGCGTGTATACCCTTGGGAAAGGTATTAATCCGTATCTTTCCTCCGGCTATGAGTTAAATAACAGGACAGATTGGGTTCTATAGCCTCGGCTGGCAACCAGTTTACTGCACAAAATAATGGCAATCTACTGCGGGAGAATCTTCGGTCGAGTCAGTCATTTCTATTTCGTGACATGATCGCCCAAAGAGTGTATCACGTATGGTACCTAACTAGCACAATTAAATCACCAAAATTAGATTGAACCCATTCAAGCTAAGGGAAATGATAAAGTTCGTTAATGTACATCCTTGTGCAAATTAATTTAAATAACTTCTTTAGTTTCTTTTCTTTCACCATGTTGTTTATTTCTAATCGACTGGTGTGACAGGATGTAATCGATTTGTATTATCTACTCAGATTAGGTCATTTCTAGTTGTGTGCATCAATATGAATCAATTTTCGGAGTGTATTATGAAATTTGTTTCGATTTGAAAAATATTGCGTCATCTGTGATTGCATCAAATTTTTATCACATCCAGACACTACTGTCTCGACTGGTGATTACTTGTCCTACACCCATAGTCTACGATGGACGTTACTCCAAGGAAGCATATGAAATTGTAATGCAGCACGAACACATTGGCAAGCCTTACATAAGGTTCGCGGGTATTGTTGTTGTCAGGCCTTCAACTGTCAGTCGTCAAGGCGAAAAAACAAACTGGATCCATCAGTCCAAAATGTAAAAGAAAATGCGGTCGGAAGAGAAAAAACAACGTCAAGAGACGACGTATGCGTAATCAGGGAAATTGTGAAACTCTAGCAAAAATTGTTTGTTTTGTTTCAATTAATTTGCACAAGGGTGTATATAGTTAAACCTAATATCTGTATTTAAGGAATTATATTATCGTTGAAATCTTGTCATAAATTTCTATGGTGATACAGATCTGTTTTGATACTTTTGGAAATGTTTAGTATTTCAACAATTTTATTAGTATCCAGATGTTATATCCACTACGTTAACAGTTAGTTTTGGCCTGTTCATATAATTTTGCAAGATTTCTTACAAAATGATGTAGTTTTTTGAAAGTGCTCTGCTTTTATTCTCCGTATTTATTTCCCTCTTGTCACATGTAAAGCATTTGCGTGAGCTTGCCGAAATGATTCCCTAATCACCGCTCTCCCATCGCTGCGAATTTACTTAGCCACTCTTCTAACCACATGGTGTGGTTTCAAAGATGACACCGTCTGTTCTGGCAATATTAGTTTTGACACTTTCATATATGTTTTATAATTTAGTGCAAGTTAATTCCTGCTAACTAAATTAGACTTTGATATTTTTTAAGGATATTTCACCAGATTGAGATTAAGAAATCTTATTTGTAATTAGAGAAGTGCCAAGGTCTTTACACGCCTCATTTATTCTTAATATTCTGATTTCCTATAAAAGACTTACAAACCTTATATCTCGTATTATACGTATTTTTTCTTGTACACATAAGTTTCTTGATTTCTAACATTAGTTTCTTTTTCTGCATAAGAATATTTATTTTGTATTTTGAATATAATCATAGGATCTAATTGTTCAAATAGCGTTACCTACTACGATCTACTCCTCCATCCAAATGTACAAAATAATATATGCTTATTGAAAGCTAGTGAACAAAGTTAAGGGCATTTTATAAAATGTATACAATTGTCTGAGAAAGGCGGATGATTCCGCTTGCGTACACATACTAGAATTTAGAGATTTTTGCGAAGTTTTGCTAGATTTTATTTCGACTTAAAACACTTGAATGAAGAATTTCAGAAATGCAAAGCGTGATTGACCATCTCAGGCAGACGACATTGTTTAATTTATTCATGCTCATAAAGATCTCAAATTCGTTGCATCACAATATTACAATATATATATATATATATATATATATATATATATATATATATATATATATATATATTCCAAGACAAGAAGATAGTATGAAGTATATTGTGATACTGACTATGTGGGTTGGGTTTAAAGGGTTCATGTCAGTACGTGTATTTCAGTCGAACTGTGAAATAATAGCATGTAATCCCCGCAATAGCATCTCACACACACACACACACACACACACACACACACACACACACACACACACACACAATACATAATATATTTTCTTTTCTGTTCAATATGTCCAAATAGTGGATATATTGGTGAATCTGGAAATAGCTTTAGATTCCGTTTCAATAGTCATAAACTAAGCATACGCCAAAACAACCCGTATTCACCCACAGCAGAATACTTCAATCAACCAGGAAACACATTAGAAAACTGCAAATGTTTACTAATAGATTCTGATTTTAGTTCTACATACTCACTGAGAAAGAAAGAAAAATACTGGATTTTAAAATTAAATACATAAAGTCTAGGGTTAAATAGGGACTTAGGTGTTTTGAATCTTTATAAATATTTCAATAGTTAAACAGTTTTTAGACACACTTAATTTTTTTTTCTTTAAAACAACATTTATAAGTATTATTAAAAAGATAGGTTTACGTTTACAAATATTAAAAAATCTGTCGCTTTCTGCGTCACGTGATGTAAACAATCTCTCCACGAACGCTCATCGCGAAAACGCTTCTAATTTAAATTTTAAAATCATTTGTTTCTGATGAAAGGCCGAGGACGGTCTGAAATATCAAATATAATAATAGACATAAATACTGTCAAAAAAATATATTTTAAAACTTACAACTTTTTAGTAGTTTTTCCTATACATATCATTAAGACAGTATACATGGATCATCACTATGTTTTATATATATATATATATATAACCAATATGACCTGAAGTGCAGCGCACCTGTTGGAAATTGTTATCAGAAAAGGAAAGACATATTGGCCCTTGTGTCAGTTTGCTATTGGACGAGTTGAAAATATTTTTAATTCTGTCAGTCGTTTCAACAGATGTGTGTAGACAGTGAAGCACTTGACTCTCTTATGCACGCTAACACTTCTGTGAGCATTCATGTAGAGATATTTAAAATCGCAAGGTATTTTTGATAGCCAACCACGTGTGATTTTACACGCAGTTAAGTTTTTGATATCTTTAAGAAGAAACCACCCTAATGGCTACTTCGTGTCTAGACCCCCCCCCCATATATATATATATATATAAGTGTGTGTGTGTGTGTCTGTGTGTATGAGAGAGACAGAGATTCATAGAAATAACTAGATTGTAAAATAACTCAATCAAGTTATATTATTTATAGCGTATTAATACAGGAACTCCCTATTTAACGACTGGCTTCGGTTCTAATGAGATATTCGGTAAGTGTGAAATTGATTATTTTAGGAATACCAAGTTTAGAATATGGTACTTAACATCTGGAAAAAAAAGCTGAAGTTTCTGGGTCATGTAATGAGAAAAGAGGGCTTGGAGAATCTGCTACTCACGGGGCGGATGTAGGGAAAGAGAGACAGGGAAAAACAACGCGTGACATACTTGATGGTTTTAAGCAGATAAACGGTGGAGCAGTTTTTGGGAAGGGTTACAGGATACGGAGTTTTAAGAGCTACAAGGGATTGGGAGATGTGTACGACACATGGAAGAAATTTAGAATGCGTTTGTGTTAAATAGCTTTCAAAAGAGTTAATGCCATTTTTGCACTTTTTGTAACTTTGATGAAATTTCTTTCTAAATTAGTCCAGAGTATTGGACAGAAAACTTTATAAAAATGTCAAAAGGCAATTCTATATTCTCCGAAATTTTCATACTGTAAATCAATTTTTTATTTTTCTAACTTTTCATGCCGCAAATAAACTCTATTTTAATAAACTTTTGCTTTATTATATATCAGCCTCAGGCTCCTGGGCATGACGGCAAACATTATCCGGCAGCAAGGTCTCTGATTGGGAGGTTGTGAGGAGCATGGAACCACCTCTTAATTGCTGTTATACTCAGATCCACCCTGACCCAAAAGTGGTAGCACCTGTTAGGGTCCTAGCTATGGTCAAATAGTTAATCCCCAAACTGGGGTCAAAACACTATGAAAATATAAAAAAACACTTTTATAAAAATATATACATAAAAATAGACTTGGATTGAAAGATATACATTTTTGAAGGAAGAATATTACCAACAATATACTTTTGAAGAAAAAAAACATTACCATAACACAGTTTTAACCCTCTAGGGCCATTCGTATCATATTTGATACAGTATTTCCCTATAAGGAAACATTTGGTATTTCCCTATAAGGAAACATTTGGTATTCATTGACTGAGCAGTCAGTACTGCTTTCATTTGAAATTTATAAAATATTTCTCTTAAAAAATTTTTCAGGAAAATATTTCTTTCAAGGCTTTTTTTCATACTGTATCAAATATGATACGAATGGCCCTAGAGGGTTAAAGGAAAAACTCTTCTCAGTAAAACACCATTGAATACAAAACTAGAAAACATTTTCAGTTTTCTAAAATAAAAAAGAATAAAAACAAAAGGATTCATTACAATCTGACTATATCAAACTTCTTACTATAACCGAACATTAAAAAAAAAACACTTTTTTGACATTAAATAAACCACAGAGATTGATATGCCGTTAAACAAAACTCACTTACTCACTCATATCAGCTTCATATTTTTCCTCATTTGCATAGTGTCAATCTCCTCCTTGTCTTTCTGCACATGCATATTTTATTCGATGACTATATCCTCCATCATTTTTAGGCCCTAAATCCGCTTTATATTTTGGCGTTTCATTTAAATTTTTGGGTATCAAAGTTGACTAGAAAGCGAGAAATCGGAAGAGAGTACGACAAACCAGAAGTGTGATAGGAGAAACTGTTTGCATAGAACTTGCGGCTAAAACTAGCCATTTCAACTGTAAAATGATGAAACCTTAACGTCAGTCTAGTACTGCGCTTCACTTATGAAAACTAGGTGCCATAGAGGTATGTTAGTCCGAACGATTGCCATAGAATTAGTAAAGACAGAGGTAAGCTACGTTACGGCTGCAGGAAAGTAATTGAAACAAAATTACCATGTCAGTATCAATAATATTGCAGACTGTGTTTTCCAGCTTTCTCTTTTCCAATCTTTTACTCTTTTCCATTCTTTTCCAATTTTTTTTTCAATTGGAGTAGAAAGACTAAACTATCGCCCGGTTCAAACTCCACCCACGTCCATTGAACGGGTGAACTGACTCATCCCTTGTTTCTTGTTTAGGATGTGGTTTCTGGCTTTCTCTTTTCCAATCTTTTACTCTTTTCCATCCTCAAAAGAGTGCACTATATTTTTTAAAAATTTGTGCATACTGTAAATCAGCTATAAATTCTTCTTCTTTTTCTTCAACATTCCACCCTAAGCAAGGCGGTACCGCCACTGATGTGCAGGGCCTACATAAGGGAGTTGAAGTTTTAGACAGGAGGTGAATGAAGAGAAAGGCGAACCAGCTACAGGGTGTGAAAGAGAAAGGGCAAGAGAAGGATGTGAAGACAGGAGTGAAGACAGTTACGAAGGTAGAGAGAAAGAAAAGAACAAGATACACGGGTTGATGTGGAAAGGGCTGGAGTTAAGTGGATAAGAGATGGGAATTGACTTTGAATTTAAATTTTCTGGAGGTTGCAGCCGTCAAGAAAAGCAAGTATATGGAAGGGATTTCCACAGGCGGGAAGCGCGAGAAAAGAAGCTGATGGAGTAGAATTCTACATTTGCATATTGTAAATCTGTTTGATTTTTCTTTCTACATTTGCATACTGTAAGTCAACTTTATATTCTCTAAAATTTGCACTCTGAAAGTTAGCGCTATATACTGGTACATTTGCATAGTGGAATTTTATCATGATCATTTTATTTACAACCACGATCAATGTTTTATGTGAATCTGACACAAGTACACAGTAGTCGATAATTCAGTGTAAAAAGGACGCAAAATTTTAGCCTTTGGTTAGAATGGCATGTTCAATACTTGTTTTCAATTGTCATTCTGCTTTTCTAAACAATCTGTAAAAATGATTTTACTCAAAAGAGAACAGAATATATAGAAAGAAAATCTCTAACAATTCGATAATAGTAGTCTTTTGTTACTCGCAATTTTCTTTCCTTTCCTAATTAGCTGTCACCATATGGTGAGTATTTTCAAATCGGACAGTGATATCAGCTCCATATGTTATCCTCTAATTAGGAAAAAAAAAAAAAGAAAATGCATATTAAATAAATATCTTCAAAAATAAATATAATGAGTGTCATGCGGGACAATAACTGCTAGAATATTTCTCGTCTACAGTGAATCCGATAATCCCAGACACTGTATGAGATGATACAAAAATATACATTGGCTGATTAAAGTAGAATCGTCATCATAAGTATACGTAACATCTTAATGGACAATTCGATTCGAACGCGTTGCTCTAATTTGTCAATGCTAGTAAATATCTCAGAGCCATTGTATCAGAATATTAGAAAAATATTCCAAGTAGACAGTATGAAGCGTATTTTGAATTTGACTGTGTACGTTAGGTATCAATGATTCATGGAGCATTTCAATTAAACAATTTAAAAACACTATGTCGTCCCCGGAAACTTAACACGACTACATGACCCCAAACAAATGACATCTCCTGCTATACAGTTCCATAGAACAGTTTTTCTCTATGAAAAGTCGGACTAGGACAGTTTTTAGTCCAATATGACGGAAGCCCATCTCTCAACCTCCTCACACATGCTCTCTTAGAAACTGCTACCCTGATCTCCGAATATATCCTTTTGGAATGAACTGTTTTATACCCACATAAAATTTCATCAAATATTAAACAGTCAAATCTGGTTGTTTCCGAAATACGCTACAGCCGTATCTCACGGGAACAACTACTTTAAAATCTATAGCAATAAACCGTGTAGTCTGATCTTTTTTTTTCAGAACTGCCCGGAAAGTGCAGCTACGTCGACCTCTCTAAATCAATGTTTAAAAGAAATAAATTTTTGATCTTGCAAGTACTGAAGGGTCACCAACAAATTATGAACAGAGGCATCACCTCGATATTTGACTCAAACTCAACGTTAGGTAACAAAATCCTTTCCCTCTCCAACTTCCTTCGCCTCACAGCACAATCTCATTTCCGTAAAAGAAGTCTCTTGACATATCAAAAGCCTTGATCCCCCAAAAGCCACTGGCACAGATAAAATTACATAACGCGAGCAACTGATTTTCCCCTTGTCAGTACAGACATATTAGTCAGTTCACTTTCACTAGCAAACTTATCGAGGTCATTATTAACAAGAGGGTCGTCGAGAACATGGATAGGAACCATCTCTTTCGTGACGAGCAGTACGAGTTTCGATCAACCCGATCCACTGCTGATGTTCTTACTACCAATTCTCACAAAATTAGGGAGACCTTCGACGACACACATATTGCAAGTACATTAGCATTAGATATTTTGAAAACCTTCAATAAAGTGTGGCATTAATATTTTCTTTAAAAGCTTTCCCGATATAAAATTACTAGAAGAGTTTTCTCTATTATAAAATCCTTCGTAACAGGTAGGTTCGATGAAGGTAGTTAGTAACGGGCAACCCTCCTAAGCCCTAGCAGTAACCTAAGATGTTCTGCAGTGGTCACATCTCCGATCAGTCCTTTTTCTGATTTACATAAAAGATCTACCTAAGAATATACTCTGATCATTAATACATATCTATGTCGAAGACAACATAGGAGCGCATCTCTAAAAGTCTTGACGATCAGAAATTGGCTGTTGATCACTCTTCCGATCTATCACTAACTTCCCAGTGGAGAACTAACTGGGTGGTTGTTCTTAATGCCTCCAAAATTAAACAAGTTAAATTCCATCACTGCCTATCAATCCTGAACAATCACCAATCAGGATGAAAGGTTGTCCTCTTGAGGAGGCCTCATACCCATGGAGGATACTTGGTCTTAGACTCACATCCGACCTCAGTTAGAATACTTATATAGGTTCCATCGCTGAAGATGTAGGTAAAATAATCGGCTTTCTATACCGATCCAGTAAGTATATGACTCCTCAGGGGATCCCCGAATTTTGTAAGAACCACATCGGGTTGAAAATGAAGTATTGTTGACATATCTGAGCAGTAAAGACTAAACCTTACGTTCTAGTTAGACAGAGTTAATAAAAATTTCTAAGTTTTTTATTGGGAATGAATTGTTTTCTACTAGCAGTATAGCTCGGCGTTGCTCGGGTATAATAAAAGCTTTAAAACTATTCCATGGTCCTGCAGCTCAGACTCTTTGTACGTTGGCACGAAAGACTAAAAAGCAATAGTTGTTTCCAGTTAAAGCAAAACAGTAGACTGAAAGAAAAATGAACGGATGTAAGTCAAATTTTGATTTCCTGGTATCGATATCAAATAAGTTGTTTCGTCGTAAACTGAATTTTGAAGGCTAAATAAGTCCCCTGAGTAAATGGTATCATGGCTGAGACTAAGAACTACACTCATACAATTATAACTGCAACCATGAAAATCCTGAATATCGTTTCTTATGTCTTTGTCTATGAGTGTATCAAATTGATTAAAATCGGACCACTCCTGCTATAACCTGATTTTTTCGATTATGGATTTTCGATATTTATCGGGGGTACCTCGACACAAGACCTTGCTAAGACCACTCGCAGACGCTTATAGTACAACTGTGGAAATTTTCAAGAAAATTGGTTCAGCCGTTTCGGAGTCTATAGGTAATGGACACACGCACAGAAACACACAAATAGACGAAGTTCCATTTGTAAATAAGTTTAGATGCTTCAACCTCTCTCTCAAAAGCTGGATATGGCAAGACTCTCTTTGTTCTATCGCTAATACCATGGACAGTGCTCGGACGAACTACATCAACTGGTGGTACCAGGTCTGACCTTCATGGCTAGGACTGGTCATGTCACTTACATGGTTGAAAAACAATCACACTCCCTTCATATTCCATTCAATCTGTCAGTTAAATAACCTACTTGACACATGTTTAGGCGATCAAGTCTCGAAAGAGACATTACTCGCAGAAGATTATCATGCAGTGAGTTGTAATTAGTTTCTGCAGTAGACTGGTTGCCAGCCAAGGCTATAGAACCCAATCTGTCTTATTGTTTAACCCATAACTGGAGGGAAGAGACGGATTAATACCTTTCCCAAGGGTATTTGCGCGTAAGTGAATGCAAGAAATTAAACTAGAATTCAAACTCAGCTCCACGATTTCTCGCTCCAAGCCGATATCCACTGCGCCACAACGCACATGAACTTAAACAGCATCTTTCCGCGATCCATGGCACTATGGAACTAACTGACAAGATGTTGCTATGAACATTACAATCTTGAGCTGTTCAAGTATATATTCAAAAGTTATCTTCCCCTATTATCCATATAAACTGTTCCTTAACGTAAACATCGATGTTGTACAGGGTGAACCATAGTCTCTCTCTCTCTCTCTATATATATATATATATATATATATATATATATATATACTAGCATCATAGCCCGACGATGCCCGTGCAACTCAGAACATTTTAGTAGTCGGAGAAGATGCCACTTTTTATTTTACATAATTTATTTTTTTGAAAAAAAAAAAATTTCTTTTGTTTCAAAATTACGGGGAAAAATATTCACATTTTTTTTTGACCAAATGAATTTTTAAAACGTCCGAATAAAAATTAAATTTAAAGGCTCTTTTTTTTTTATAAAAAATATTTTAGTCGCGTTTGACACGTGTGATTTGATTTCTGTGACATAATTCAGCGACCATCTTACATCTAATATGTTTTACGGAGCAAATATAAACAATTATGTCCATTGTCCAAAAAGTGCGAAAGGGGAAATTGCTGAACTTAAACTCAAAAAGTATGTGTCGACCTGGCATCCCTGTTGATATGTGTTCCTAGAAAGGTTGAATGGCGTAGCTTAAAAATATAGGCGTGCATAGGAAACAGTCACACACAGAGTCACAGATTGCCTTTTATATATATAGATATATACTAGACATAGCCCGGCGTTGCCCGTGCAACTCAGAACATTTTAGCAGTAGAACTCGGTTATATAAAATAATAATTATATTAAAAATTGTTGTTTAAAAATTGTTAAAAAATTCCATTTAAAAAAATCTATTTTCTTTTGTTTTGCGTAAACATGATTTAATGTTTTGTGTGACATTGTAAAAAACATTGCGTTTGTTTTTATTTCAAAATAAAAATTACTTATTTTGTTTTACTAAAATTAGAAATATAAAACTATTATGCTCTCGGTTCAAAAATTTTCGAAGAATATTAAACATGTAGAAATAAAAAAAACTATTACTCTTTCAGTTGGTAAATTTTCGAAGAATATTTAAAAATGTGAACATTTAATTTTAGAGGAAAAAGTGACATTAATGCTTTATTTTTTTAATTTTATTTTCTGAAGTATGAAATATTAAATCCGAAAAAAAAAGACTTAAATAATTAAACTAAACATTGGCAAATATTTTTTTTTTACATATTTTGTTTTTGTTTGAAAAAATAATTTTAAAAAAAAAATATTTCTTTTGATTCAAAATTACGGGAAAAATATTCACATTTATTTTGTTGACCAAATGAATTTTTAAAAGGTCGGAATGAAAATTAATTATAAAGACATTTTTTTTTTTTATAAAAAAGTATTTTAGTCGCGTTTGACACATGATTTGGTTTCTGTGACGTAATTCAGCAACCATCTTAGATCTTAGATGTTTTATGGAGCAAATGTAAACAATGTATGGTGTGACAAATTTTGCGCGAAATCAATTTCACCAGAAAGACGAACACCATTTTCTTTACAAACCTCTGAAATTATTTGGGGTGTTCCAAAAGCCTATGTTATTTTATGGGATGTTCATAACTTCAGATCCTTTACAAATTTTCCGCGTTGTTAATAATAAAAATGGAGTAAGACTTCTGGCATGAGGCTGTTGTAAACTTTGGTATCTCACTTGAATTGGGCATATTCTTTGCCGACTTGCTTCATTAAAAGAAGTTCTCATTAATTTGGACTATCTTTTATATTATTTACTTTGGTATTTGTGGGTTGACTCTACCCATGATCTTGATTTCGATTTCTTTTTATCAGGTGTTTCTATCTTAATAGCAGACCGGGAAAGATCCTTTCTCTTAAACCGAGTTTTGTCTGCCATGTTTAAAGTTTCCTATTATTTTGTGTGAAAAATGATAATTGGAGGAAGGCGGAGAAGGAAGGAAAAACGCCAACAGATAAAAACTGAAAATCTAAAAATTTCAAGAAAAAGATAATTAGCTTTTTAAAAAAATCGAAGAAGTTAAAAAAGAATTGGCAACAACAAAAACTGGGGAGATAAATATCAAATAGCAACGCAAAAAAAAAAACGAAAATTAAAAAAAAAAGTAAAACTGGTAAAAAATTAAAATTGATTAAAACAAGAAAAAAATTAAGTACCAAAAAAAAAAAATCAATGAACTAATTTTAAATTAAAATTTGAAAAAAATATGACCAAAAAAGTTTACTTTAAAAATTAAAAGGAAAATATGAGAAATGAAAATAAAACGATACAAAATGAATTTAATCCAAGGACAAAAAAAAGTCTGTCTAAAGACTATCAAAGAATAAAAACAGTTTAAACTAATTGCTATAATGTTTAAGAAATAAGGTCGAATTATGAATAAAACAAAACCACAAGTCTGGAAAAATTAGACGTTAACCCCCAAAAATGAAATTAATGTCAACTGAAAACAGAGTAGAAACAACTAAAACGTCAAGAAATATTGTTCAAATATCAAAAACACTTAAAATATTTTCATTCAAAATTTCTTCCAACTTTGTTCAAATAAAATAGATAATAAATAAAAGAGCAAACTAAATTGAACAAAAAACGCAATCAGAAAATAACATTAAACCGGTAAAAATTTATGCTAGAAGAATAAAATCAAAAAATGGCTGCCAAAGCTGAAAAAAAAACTGAAAAGAAAGACAAAACTTAAATTCAAACAAAAACGAATAAAGGAATAAAGGAAAAATATATTAAATCATCCTAACAAAATTTGTCCTGGCGAAAAGGTACTAAGTAAATACATTCAAAAAGTTTCCTGTAGAACACGAAATTCGTTCGTTTAAGTTCACTGGTCAGTGATATGGTCAATTCACGTTAAAAATCGAGACTTAGGTTACACTGGTAAGAGCCATATTTTTTTCATTAAACTATAAAAATCTTGAGGCAAGGCAAAAAGGGGTAGAAAAATTATGATCCTCTTCTGCCTAATAATTAAACTAGCCACAATCACCGACCCAAATATACGACAATATTCCTTACAACAAAAGAACAGTCTTACTACATCCACCATAATACCTCAGGATTTTCATGAAGTTATTACTAATCCCCTAATGTGTAATTCATGTCTGTGGAGGGAATAAAATAACAATTTCGAAATATAAAATCCAATGTGCATGTGATAATCTATTTACAATAAGCTAAATAAAATAGTTCTAGTAGTACCCTCACCAGCACACTGAGTCATAATTTTGTAAAAACATCAATTAACTAGACGAAATCAATGCGGGACATTAATGATATAAAGTACTCATTCGTCTAGTCACTCGCAAAACACACTATGATTTAAACACAAAAACGAATACGAAAACCATACCCAAAATAAGGAAAGGCTTCTGCACCCGCCAAAGAACTGACATCAAGGATCAACTAAAAGGAAGTGGGGGGGGGGATTAAACTAAAGGAAGTGGGGGGGGATTAAACTAAAGGAAGTGGGGGGGGAATTAAACTAAAGGAAGTGGGGGGGAATTAAACTAAAGGAAGTGGGGGGATTAAACTAAAGGAAGTGGGGGGGAATTAAACTAAAGGAAGTGGGGGGGGAATTAAACTAAAGGAAGTGGGGGGGGAATTAAACTAAAGGAAGTGGGGGGGGAATTAAACTAAAGGAAGTGGGGGGGGAATTAAACTAAAGGAAGTGGGGGGGGAATTAAACTAAAGGAAGTGGGGGGGGAATTAAACTAAAGGAAGTGGGGGGGGAATTAAACTAAAGGAAGTGGGGGGGAATTAAACTAAAGGAAGTGGGGGGTAATTAAACTAAAGGAAGTGGGGGGGAATTAAACTAAAGGATGCTTGGGAAGATGTAAAAAAAATCAATGAGCTTTGCATCCTCTATCTAAGTGAACTTTGAAAGAAGATGGTACTAAAGAAAAACCTAATTTTGTCTGGGTTATCAATGTTCAATCAAGTTAAAGAAATATCCTAATTCCACATCGACATCAAACTGCCATGCGAAATCGGTCGCTCTTACTCGACACAGACGAGTACTTTTTGCCAAATTCTGATATGGGGAGCCGCCGCCTTTCTTTCCTAATCTTGACTTTAAGCTGATGCTTAAAAAACAAAAATAATTTACCAATTGGTGAATATCTTTCGCCCATAGAATTCTTTCTGAAGAATCGTACATATCACTATTCTAATAAGGTTTATAATGCAAAAGAACAAACAGTTATATAATGAACTGCGAGACAATGCCTGTACGTCGGTGAGACAATCCGTTGATTTTAAGATATGTTTCAGAGAAAACCGACATTCACGATAAAAAGAGCACTCACCTAGATGTAAACAGGGAGACTGCTCCTCACACGAATGCACACATATCAAGAATAAGAACTTCTATAGGGCGTCTTTCTTCCAGTAATGTTACTCAACATTCGATTGCTGACATATTCGATGTGAATCTCAACGCTAGACCGCCTTCAGAAGGTTGAAAGAAACAGATATCCCGCAGTAAGTCGGGGTCTTCGTCACCACAAAAGAAGGAGAACAAGAGCTCGAAAAATGACATAAGGCTAGCAGACGGAAATGGAAGTACGAAGAATCGGTAAAAGAGAATCAGGTTGATGTGCGAGACACATTATGTCGCTCTCTTCTTTAAGGAAAAATTTCTCCGACAATACAAATTGCGACCTCGATCTTCGCCCGCACCGCCGACCAATTTATCTCCAAGCGGACATCGGGATCAAATCAGACGCTAAGTAACTTGACCAGCTCGCCCGACAAGAGTTAAGGCCCGGAAAAAGAATCCTTTTTCCTCGCATCTATCCGCAAGTCAACAGTGTTATTGCAGTATATCTTAGTCTCTGAGAACGTCGCGTACCCTCTGATTTCGTTTCCATCATCGTCCTTCTCGGTTCAGAAAGTGTAGTACCAGGTAGAGAAATTCCGCGTAGGATAAGGATTCTTCTTAAACTTGCGAAAGAAAGGCTCTAGTCGAACCACATTAACTTCCATCAGCGCATCGATGTTATACAGATGTCGGTTTCACGTGCGAAACTACGGTCCGAAACCGGCGGCCAAAAGAACAAGATCTAGGAATTGATGTTGAACCCTATCGAATGCGTTGGACTAGTCTAAATTGATCAACCCAATTTCACTGTAGACTTGCTCGATGATCAACTGTACCATGTGAAGGGAAAGACTATTCATGACCACAGCATGTCTGTTTGAAGCCAATCAGGCCCGAGAGGGCAGCTTGCAAAAAATTTGATAAGAACTTAGCTAAAATCTTAATTTTGTGTTTAACCTCGTCAGAGGTCGAAATTTACCTATCTCATCGCCACCATTCTTGTTCTTACGTAGCAAACTGTCCACGCACACTGGTTTAAGTATAGACCACTGATTCATGCACTTGTTGTAAATCAATTTCAGCAAAAGAACAAGGAAGGCGAATGCTTTGAGTAGATCTCGTAGGGTAGACCATCTAATTCCGGAGATTTGTTTTGGCCAACTAGCTTTCGACTCTATAATAAGATCATCGCGCCCAACCACTTAAGCCGCTTTGAGAGAAAGACGGCTAAATAGGCATCTAACGAAGCAGTGCTAAAACCGAGCTCCCTGGTGAAAAGATTCTGTCACAAGAAGCCTCACACATACCCGAGTTTGTATTCACGATCATTTTATCCAGCAATATGACGCACACGACATACCGATCGGACACATTCCTAAAGTCTTCTGCACACAATTCAGCAGGCATATTAGTAATCTCTGGAGATATTGTTTTTAACATAACCCTCAGTACCAGAGCTTGATTCTTCTAGCTTAGATTATGTCCACACTATCACGGGATTTAATCTCTCAATCAATATTTCCCTCGGTTGTTGTTTGAGCTACTAATCTAACTAGATTCAGTAGACAAATATAACCAGCAGAAAATAACAAACTTTTGTATTTTAATTCATCCCGCCATCTATTCACAAACACAACTTACGTCAATTCCTGCTCTAGCATTAGTAGCAACTGGTCCAGAAAATCTGGATCTTCAAATAATTTTACGTTTAAATTCCAATCGGCGTTGCTCGAGTGTAATGAAAGCTTCAAAACTAATCCACGGTCCTGGAGTTCAGACTCTTTGGATGATGGCACGAAAAACTAAAAAGCAATAGTTGTTTCCAGTTAAAGCAAAACCGTAGACTGAAAGAAAAATAAATGGATGTAAGTCAAATTTTCATTTCCTGCTATCGATATCAAATCAGTTTTTTTTAGTCGTAAACTGAATTTTGAAGGTTAAATAAGTCCTCTGAGACTAAGAACTACAATTACACCTATTTAGAGTCAAACCCGAAGCAAAAACTAAAATAAAAGGGCTGAAAAATACAGACATAAAGGCAGATAAACAGACACACACACAATCATCTTGCCTTATATATATATATATATATATATTATCGATTTTCTGCACTATTGTAAGAAAAACAACCTTGAAACGTCTGAATGTCGTTTCTTATGTCTTTGTCTATGAGTGTATCAAATTTGATTAAAATCGGATCACTCTTTTTATAACCCGATTCTTTTCGATTATCGATTTTCGATATTATCAGGGGTGCCTCGACACAAAACCTAGCTAAGAACACTCGGAAATACTTATAGTACAACTGTGTAAATTTTCAAGAAAATCGGCTCAGTTGTTTCAGCGTCTATAGGTAACGGACACACACAGACACACAGACACACACACACACACACACACACACACACACACACACACACACACACACAGACACACAGACACACACACACACACACACACACACACACACACACACAGAGCTCCATTTATAAATAAGTTTAGATAAAAATGTGGGCGTTTCCGTGTGTGAGCGCGTGTGTAGATGTAAGCTTTTTTTCTAGCAAAAATTACATTTTTCCTGAAATATCTAGCAGCGCGAAAATAGTTAATAACTACTGTTTTGGTGCACAACTTCTTAGTCCACATCATGATATTCTTTGGCAATATGAAAGTTTGAAACAGTCTAGGATGACGTCACCTGTAACGGTTATTATGGGTGATACTGCTTGGATATAAATGCGACATTTTTTTTATATTTGAGTGCATATTCGCTACTGTGTAAATGTGTCTTTTTCTCTCTTGCAGAAATATTTTTCTTAACATATCTAGAAACAACAAAAATATTAATAACTACTTTCTTGGCATGATCGCCATTTTTCTTCAATTTCATTCGCTTGACCCAAATTTTATTCTCACTTTGTAAGTGAATTCATGAAGCTCTCAAGATTGACACTCGTCATCTGCGTGAAAGTGAAGTAAAAAAAAAGTGGAAATAAAATACAGTTTTTATGCGTCAATTTTTTTTATTTGTTTCTTACACTTCTTCAATATGTTCACAACATGAAAGAGTTAATGTTTTTACCACAAGGGATGGGCCACCCATCTCAGAAGCAAGAAGATTTTAAATGCTTCTTTCAATACCGTTAATGTTCTTATCAGATGGACTGGGCGATGTCGACTCATATATTTATGAGAAGGTTAAGTAACTTTTCCTGTCTATCGTATTTTCAAGGAAACACTTTGCTGTATTTCAAATCGCAAGCTACAAGCGTTAGTCAGGTCGTTAGTCTATTTTAGACCATATTAAATTACTAATAGTTTTGAGAAGATTTGTCTGTAAGATTTCAGAAAGAGGACAAATGAAATTGTAATTTTGAAGTTAGTATTTGCTTATTTTTTTAAAAAAATGTCATATCTAAACTTATTTATAAATGGAACTTTGTCTCTGTGTGTGTGTTTGTGTGTGTGTGTATCCGTTACCTATAGACTCCAAAACGGCTGAACCGATTTTCTTGAAAATTTACACAGTTGTACTATAAGCGTCTGCGAGTGTTCTTAGCTAGGATTTGTGTCGAGGTACCCCCGATAAATATCGAAAATTGATAATCGAAAAAATCGGGTTATAGAAGGAGTGGTTCGATTTTAATCAAATTTGATACACTCATAGACAAAGACATAAGAAACGATATTCAGAAGTTTCAAGGTTGCAGTTCTTACAGTAGTGCAGAAAATTTGATATCGATAACAGGAAATCAAAATTTGACTTATATCCATTCATTTTTCTTTCAGTCTACGGTTTCACTTTAACTGGAAACAACTATTGCTTTTTAGTCTTTCGTGCCAACGTCCAAAGAGTCTGAGATCCAGGACCATGGATTAGTTTTAAAGCTTTCATTACACCCGAGAAACACTGGGATATACTGCTAGTAAAATATAAGTATTAATATCCTGTTTTAATGTTAATAAAGATAAAAATAAAACTGACAATGTCAAAGAAACTTTATTTCAACTCTTTAGCCATTCAAACCCAATATTATATAAAGGAAACTATAGATATTTTTTATAAAAGTGTATATTTGATTAACGGCATATCAACATTGAAAGAAGTTATTTAATGCAGAAAGTTATTTTTCTTGAAAGCAGTAGCAATTTATTTTGCATAAATGTTTTGCTGGCAAATATTATAAATTTTACCAAAATGCATTGCTGATAATATTTTTTTATATATTTGACAAAAATGATTTGTTGGTAATATGTTTATTTTTTATTTTTACCAAAATTTATTTCTTGTCAATTTTTTTTTTGCATTTTATAAAAATTTATTGCTATTAATATTTATAAAAAATCTTTTACCAAAATGATTTGCTTGTAATATGTTTATTTTTTATTTTTACCCAAATTTATTTCTTGTCAAATTATTTTTGCATTTTTTAAAAATTTATTGCTATTAATATTTATAAAAAATCTTTTACCAAAATGATTTGCTGGTAATATGTTTATTTTTTATTTTTACCAAAATTTATTTCTTGTCAATTTTTTTTTTGCATTTTATAAAAATTTATTGCTATTAATATTTATAAAAAATCTTTTACCAAAATGATTTGCTGGTAATATGTTTATTTTTTATCTTATCTTTTACCAAAATTTATTGCTTGTAAAAATGCTTTGTATTTTATCAAAATGTATTGCTGGTTATATTTTTTAAAAATCGTTTACCAAAATGATTTGCCGGTAATATGTTTATTGTATATCTTTTGCCAAAATTTATTGGTTGTCAAAATTTTTTTTGTATTTTATCAAAGTGTATTGCTGGTTATATTTTCTAAAAATCTTTTACCAAAATGTATTTCTGGCAAATCTTATTTTTTTACAAAAACATATTTTTGGTAATCTTTTTTTTAAAATGAAATGCATTGCCGGTATTTTTGCTATATATTTTAATACTTTCCTAGGTTTTTGACCCCAGTTTGGAAATTAAAAATTGGCCCATAGCTGGGACCACAAAAAGTACCACCAGCCGAGGCAGCATAGATTTGAGAGCAATATTAATTATGAGTTTGTTCCACTTTTTTCAAAATTTCTCGATCAGAGAATTTGCTACTGGATGTACTTTATCATCATAACCAGAAAATAATATTTGATTTTCATTTTATTTTGACATCCAAGTTAATCACTCAGTCTTGTAGACTCAAATCACATCTCGTAGACATGAAAAAAGAATTAAAATATACCACTTCTTGAATATTGTTATTTCAAACAACGACTGTGGAACAATTAGACGGAAATACTGAGTGAATGCTTGAACATGTTCAAAGAAAATTAAATTATTATGAACAAGCTGCATAGCCCGGCGTTACTCGGGTGTAATGAAAGCTTTAAAACTAATCCATGGTCCTAGAGCTCAGACTCAGTCTAAAAAATATTTGTTTGAAGTTTGGTGAGAATCGGGTAAAAATTGTAGATTTGTATAAAGGACATACAGACAGATAAACAGACACACATGCACACAAGCATCTTGCCTTTTATATATATATATATATATATATATATATATATATATTAACGATTTTCTGCACTATTGCAAGAACTTCAACCTTGAAACGTCTGAATATCGTTTCTTATGTCTTTGTCTATGAGTGTATCAAATTTGATTAAAATCGGACCACTCCTTCTATAACCCGATTTTTTCGATTATCGATTTTCAATATTTATCAGTTGTGCCTCGACACAAAACCTAGCTAAGAACACTCGGAAATATTTATAGTAGAACTGTCTAAATTTTCAATAAAATCAGTTCAACCGTTTCGGAGTCTATTGGTAACGGACACACACAGAGACAAAGTTCCATTTATAAATAAGTTTAGATTAGAGTTTACTGACTGCAATTCCAGATTAAACGTGAATGCACTTGAAAAAGACATTGAAAACAATATTAAAAGAATTAAAAATAGAAGGAATCGACATTTTTATTAAAATCGGCAACTATAGAATTAAAGGGCTTTGTTGAAAGTTGACGCCTGATAAGAGACTTTAGGTACATCTGTTGCAAAGATTCTTTAAAGCATCGCCAATATTAGTCTTGGGCTATCCCTCCTTTTGTCAAATAGCATTGATCAGTAATTGCCGGTTTTCAATAGCTTCATTTTGCAGATCGGAGGAGAGGCAATGGATTATTAAGATGTCATTGTGATGGGAAATCGCAACACCTGATTCCAACTTATTCCTCGGATAAGAACATTGTAATTTATGTATGGAATCGACTTAAACCTTTTTGTTCATGTCTTCTACTTTATGTGCCGTGTTTTATGCAGGACGTAGGCGATCATGGTTCTTCAGAACTTCTTGTCTCTTTTAACGCCTAATAAATTTTGTCTTTCTTTTATTTTTCTTAAAACCTGTTTCGTCATCCATTTACTCAAAATCACTGATTATATTATGAGTTGATTTCGACTATCTCTCTTGCCTTTAATCTGTCCTATGAGCATCAGATATTCCAAGCTCTCGTTTCTCAATATTTGACCACAGAAACTTTAACTGTCTCTTCACATATCCTGAACACTTTGTACCGTTTGATTTGAAGCGTGTTAGAAAGAAACAGTTGATAGTCTGAAAACGAGCAGTATGAAGAAATTGCCACAGGATAGAACACTAATTTTCTCTGAAGGTTCGTATTTGTAACAGGAGCCTGGACGTTTTATACGAGATAGAAATGCAGTCTAATTTTTTTTCCAACATAATATACCATTTCTGTTCCAGTAGCTTACATGATGCATTAGAGAAACAACTAAATTACGTCATCTATTGGTATGGACAAGGGCGCATTTAAAAAGCTAATCAAAATATTCAGAGACAGAAAAATCTTATTGAAAACAAAGAAAAGAGTGCTGGACAGCTTTGTGATATTTGTCCTTTTGTGTGGCAGCGAAAATTGAACAATTTCTTCAAGGATGAAGAAACGGTTCTAAGCAGTAGAAATAAGGTTCTACAGAAGGATGCTGAGGATATTATAAATCGAGCATGGAAGCAATGATGAGTTGTTGGA
Organism: Ascarosepion bandense; assembly: GCA_037127315.1. NCBI lineage: Eukaryota > Metazoa > Mollusca > Cephalopoda > Sepiida > Sepiidae > Ascarosepion > Ascarosepion bandense. The sequence goes on along the minus strand of JBBBDQ010000270.1, from coordinate 937,941 downwards.
AAGAATGCAAATGAGAAGAGAACTTATACTTAACATCAGGAAAAGATAGCTGAGATTCCTGGACTCAGTCAGTTGAGTGCCATACGTGATACACGCTTGGGCGATCATGTCTCGAAAGAGACATGACTGACTGGGCAGAAGATTATCCCGCAGTAGGTTGCCATTGCTTTCTGCGGTAGACTGGTTGCCGACCAAGGCTATAGAACCCAATCTGTCCTGCTATTTAACCCATAACTGGAAGGAAGAGACGGATTAATACCTTTCCCAAGGGTATTTGCGCGTAAGTGAATACAATGGATTCAGCTGGAATTCGAACTCGGCGCCCCGGTTTCTCGTTCTGAGCCGATATCCACTGTACCACAACGCACATTCCTGGACTACGTAATGCAAAAAGAGGGTTTGGAAAATCTAATACTTAGAGGACGGACAAAGGGAAAGAGAGACAAGGAAAAGCAGCATGAGACATATTCGATAAGCTTGAGCAAATGGACGGTGGAGCAAGGTTTGGGAGAGATACCAAGAAGAAAAAATATTAAGAGCGACAAGGGACAGAGGCAAGTAGAATACATGATCGTTACGCGCTGAAGGGAGACTGCGCATGAAGAAGTATGCGGTGTAACTATGTTTAGATTCTAGTAATTGACATTATAAAGGAATATATTATCTTAACTGAATAGGTTATCGTAACGCAATAGATTATCTCAGAGGAACATATTATCTTAATGGAATAGATTATCGTAACAGATCAGGTGATCTTAACGGAATAGATTATCGTAACAGATCAGGTGATCTTAACGGAATAGATTATCTTATTGGGAAAAATATGAATACGATAAAAGAGGGGTATTATGAAAAGTCATGACCATATACAGCTACACCGTATAAAATTCGTGCCCAGAACTAAATGTCAATTCTAATTCATTCGATAAAATATTGAAATTTGTTCCCCAGTGTAATAAGGTATTCACTTTGAATCCTGCGTTAACTCAGCCTCATTTTTCAAACATAGGTGCTATTAATTCGTAAATAATGAAATTGTACCGAATTCAATCACGATTTCTTTTATTTCAATTTTCGTAATAAATCCATTTTTCATCCTTAGTAACTATATTTTTCAAAAATCTTAATCACCTATCTCCAACCACAATAAACAATCAGTTAACCCCACCTTGATAAACTGTGACATAATTTCCGCATAACTCATTTTATTTGTTTTTAACATTTCATAAAATCCTCTAATCAATGTCCTACGCTGATAGTAATGATAATATTGGTTTCCTTATAAGAAAACATTTAGCATTCTTTTGACCGAACTGCCAGTGATTTTGAACGAATTCTGGTGCCATGCACGACGCCCTTATGAATGTCTCCATCTGACGAGGCTATTTAAGAACGTGATTTAGGTATTCAGATTTTAGAGTTTTATCCAATGTAACAGCTATAAAGAGCAGGGTTAGTTTTGAAGACGCTTCTAAGATTTCCCTAAGGTCGCATAAACAGTAGAGACGGAAATGTATTCACAAATCCAAGGTTTGTTTACTACGCATTACTCAGAAATATACTAAAAATGTCTTGTAGGGAATTGAGCAGAAATGATCATCAGCTGATTATGAAGGAGTGATCCCGTGACTGTGAAATTTGCATGCATTAACTTCAGTTATTCTTATTAATAACGGCATTGTTTCTTCTATGTAATACGGCATCTGACTGTTTCAAGAAAACTGTACATCCTGTTGGTTAAAAAATTCATCAACACCAGAAATGTCATAATCAGTGCGATAATGGTTCCCTGCACCGTTTATTTTACGTTGGGAAACAGATGATAGTCAAATTCGGAGCAAAGGGAGGCTGATCACCCAGTTCAAATCTACAGTCAAGAAGAATAGCCATTGAATCAAAGACTTTTATGTTAGAATACTAACGCGATGAAACAAGTCCTCTTTAAGCAAATTTCTAGGAATTTAATCTTGATAGCCATCAGTAACTGTCTTAGTAATTTGACACTGATGACGTGACTATTTTGATGATAGTCAATAAACAGGATGTTTTTTGCATACCAAAACACTGAGGTCATCATCTTCTCTACAGTTTAAAAGACTTTCTTTGGAGCTGGCGAAAAGAGGGGTTTCCACTGCATGGATTGTATCTTTGTCTCCGGTTCAAAGTCATGAAACCAACACTCGTTCTGGGTTAGGAAACGTTCAATGAAACCAGCCAAATCTGCCTCTAACAATGGCTGATGTGACCCTCTGATGTGACTCGTCTGACCTGCTTTTGAGCAGGTGTCAGTCGACGAGGTACGCATCGAGTAGAAATCTTTGTCATGCCTAATTCAATGAGCAGAATATTTTCAACTCTCTTGCGTGATAGGATAAAAGCACTGTCTATTTGATCGGCCATCAATAGCCATATGAGGTACACGTTAATATTACCCCAAGTGGTGGCAGATGCAAGACCTCTATACCTTGGGTCATTTTCAAGACACTACTTCTCCACCTATCCACTTTTTCAATGTTGTGGCGTCATCCCCTCATGCTACAACCATACCAGCATTAATGTCCTTACGACTAAACCCTTTTTCTTCTTGTTCATGATAACACCAATATGCCAAATGTTGACCAAAGTAGCTATTAGTTACTTTTAAGGTCTTTTTTTTAACAGTAAGCTGTTAGTTTACCTGGAGAAAAACCAGTTGAGATTAACATTTACGGTTAGCACCATCAATGACCTTGCGCCTCATGTGAAATAGGCACAAATAAAATATTAGAAAATAAGCGCAATAGGCACAAATAAAATATTAGAAAATAAGATTATCAAAATAGTGTTCATAAAATTAATTTAAAAATATTTTCCTAATGTTCTCAGTATAGAAAATGGGTTCCAATAGAGACCACAACTTATGCTTCTCCCCACCAATAGCAATGCATGTTATTCTTAAGCATTATTAATATGGTAATATTCTAAGCGTAGCTCAGAAGTGGTACATGGCTGAACGTGTGAAACGCCGAGTGAGGACTGAATTTACAACTCATTCGTAATTTTTTTAGCGAGACCAGCTTGACCATTACGCAATATCGAAGTACACATGTGCAGCACTATATGTTCACAAGATCGCATGTATGGGAAACCCAGTGAGAATTGAACTCAGTACCTAGTAATTAGGATGTGCGTTGTGGAGCAGTGGATATCGGCTCGAAACGAGAAATCGGGGAACCGAGTTCGAATTCCAGTTGAATTCCATGCATTCACTTACGAATTGGGAAAGGTATTAATCCGTCTCTTCCCTCCAGTTATGGGTTAAATAATAGGACAGATTGGGTTCTATAGCCTTGGTCAGTAACCAGTCTACCGCAGAAAGCAATGGCAAACTACTGCGGGATAATCTTCTGCCCAGACAGTCATGTCTCTTTCGAGACATGATCGCCCAAGTATGTATCGCGCATGGCACTTAACTGACTGACTGACCTAGTAATTGATTTAGCGAGACAAACTTGCTATACATTCAAAATGCCCAAGTTATTTTCCAAGCGTAGTTTAAGTATGACACAAAATCGAAAGTATGGAGCACCTAGTGACTCTCAAACTCACTACTCAGTTGTAATTGATCTAGCGAGACAAGTTTGCTAACTTTTACACCACATCGTAGTGCCCAAATGCTTTTCTGGGAGTAGCTTATATGTGACACAAGGTCAAAGGTTTAGAGAATTCAGTGGGCCTCGTATTCACTACTAAGTCGTAATTGATCTAGAGAGACAAGCTTGCTAAATTTTACACCACTTCAAAGTACCTAAATGATTTTTTGATCATAGCTTAGATCCGACACTAGGCCGAAATTGCAGAGCAGCCATTGAGAATCGAACTCACGACTCAATCCTAATTAGTCTTTCAAAACAAGTTTAATAACTTTTACAATACGTCGAAGTGCCCTAAGCTTTACCAGTATATTCAATACCCTAAGCACAGCCAAATATGACAAAATAAGATTAGCAAAGATATTATAGTCCGTCACAGCAATTACAAAAGCTCTTCGTAATATTCTCCGTTCGAAAGGAGATTCCAAAGCACTCTTTACTCGTTTTAATCAAATAAACCTTTTCATTTGTTTTGCCTTTAGTTCAAAATATCTTCTATTATTTGTTCTTTTCCGTAGAATTACTTTTTTTCTCTCTCATTTCTTTTGATTGCATTTGGTGTATTTGGTCACATGCTTAATTACTTTTCCCAGGAGTCGAGTCACGCAACTGAAACATCCCAGTGATTACAACCAGGCCAATCGATACTTCTGATTGGAATTCTAGTTCTCTGAAATCAGTCAGTGTTCACATCGGAAAGTGGAGAAATGAAAAGGGACAATTACAGCGGCAAATCCCAGTTGACATTCAAAGAGAAAGAAGCTGAGAAGAGAATAACTTAGACCGATCATAGAAGTCTTTTGTCTTTTTTTTTTGCTGTTTGTTTTTTGCTTTTTAATTCATTCCTTCCTTTTGCCTATTCACCTGATCTTTTGCACACGCCATCGTTTCAACCTTAGAAGATATTTGATTCCGCATTTTTTTTTATTTAAAAAGAAAATTTAACCCGGCTATTGAGCATTGTCTAAAGCGATTAATTGTCACATGACAAAACTGTATGGTGAATAATGCATGGTATCTTCAAATGTAGATATAAGTTCTTTGACATATCATATGATATCATCACAATATCTTATGTGGTTGTGTATGTACCCTCATGCTTCCTCTATTAACTCTTTTCTTATATTAATGCTCACTCAAATAAAACTCTTAAAAGCCACACAAAGTATAGACTTATTACATGCTGCTATTCTATATTTCGACCCCAAGTGGAATCATTACATTGTGTCAATAGCTAAATACAGTGCTAGGAAGGTTGGGTCACTGTATCGGGCCAGGATGTTTTTTTTTCCGCCTGAAACCATCTTGCACATATACAAATCAACCATCTGTCCGTGCATAGAATACTGATGTCATATATGGTTATGCGCCCCTGCTGTTCATCTCAGTGTCTTCGACAGACTCAAAAGAGAATCTCTAATGTGATAGGTTCCGACTTGTCTGCTCACTGGCGGAACGTGGCTTCCTTCTGTTTATTTTACAAATATTTTCATGGGTTCTGCTACGATGAACTTGAATCACTTATTCGTGCAACCAGACTGGAAACCATGTCACACCCATTTACAGTTAGATTGACCAAATGCAGCCGACAATGCTACTTCATCAGCTTCTTTTCTCGCACTTAACGCCTGTGGATTTCCCTTCCATATACTTGTTTTCCTGATGGCTACAACCTCCAAGAATTTAAATGCAATGTCAATAACCATCTCTTATCCACTTGACTCCATTCCTTTCTACATCATCCCGTATATATCTTCTTTTCTCTCTACCTTTGCTACTGTCTTCACACCTGTTCCCTTCCTTCTCTTGACTTTCCTCTGATACCCTCTGTAACTGGTTCGACTTTCTTTTCACTCTCCTCCTGTCTAAACAGTTACTCCTATGTAGCCCCCTGCGCATCAGTGACGGTACTGCCTTGCTTGGGATGAAACGATTAAAAAATGAACTTAAAATAAAAGAATTGTTGACGGTGTTTAACCTATAGTAGTGAATGGGAAAAAAACATCCTGGGTGGAGCCTGTTTTACAATCGTACGAAGAAGCTGTCCGAACCGAACTTAGTTTTTGCTGATGGAATACGAAGAGAAGGAGCATTTTCTTTTAATCATATCACCACCGAGCAAGGTGGTAACGCCACTGATGCGCAGGGGGCTACGTAAGAGTGAAAAAATTGGAAAAGAGAAAGCCGGAAACCACATCCTAGACAGGGAACAAGGGATGAGCCTCTTCACCTGTTCAATAGACGTGGGTGGAATGTAAACCGGGCGATAGTTTAGTCTATTTATTCCAATTGAAAAAAAAAGAAAAGAGTAAAAAGATTGGAAAAGAGAAAGACGGAAACCACATCCTAATCAGGGAACAAGGGATTAGCCTCTTCACCTGTTCAACAGACGAGCATGATTCAATATTGTGCCAGTGACATCTTCGATTACATTTGAAAAGGTCAGTGTTGGTGGAACCAAGGAATTAACTCGTCAGAATGCATGACTAAGAGCAGCGAGCGGCTTGTGACATTTCGTATGTGGAAGATGATGTAGGGTAGAACATGATTAATCATCCAAAATGTTGCGAAGACACACTTGTACTCAAGATAGGCAAGTGAGAACACGGACGTTCCAGCCCAAATATAACAATAATACACAATTTTTGGTCTGATCTGCCTTTATAGTATAGAAAAGTGTTGTGGAGTAGTTCTCGCTCTGAAAATTATAATCGTGATATGTCAGTTGCTAATAGACTTAATGCACCCTAAATGTTAGGAACTTGGTAATCGTCTACTTTAAGGCTGACTCCTTAGTATTCGGCTAACTGCCGACTAATATCAACTGCCTAGTAGTTCTACTGAACTCCAACAGAACTCTATAGAACTCTCTAGAAATTTAAGAACTCCTATGAACTTCCCAAGAACTTATCGCGTTAATTTCCTGTTAACTTTTATTAATATAGGAGGGAGAGTCCATTATCTGAGGAAAACATATGTTTCACTATAACAAAAGGAGAGTCAGATATTTACTGGATAGGTACAATGAACCGACCATTTTCCCAGGATCATTAGGAACTTAATCGGATATATGTGTTCTATCCGAGGTATGGGACGAGGTAGAATCCTAGCAGATGTTTAAGGCAGTGTGACTCCTTGATGGAAGACTCATCTATCATGAAAGTGGAAAGTTTATGGTTTGTTTGATACTAGTTGAATGTTATTTGTTTGATTTTGGACGAATCGGATTTTACACGCCATTCCTTTTAACACTCACCTACCTACTTAGGCTGATAGTTTTTTTCAGTGGTGTTCTATCCATGTGAATTCAAGCATGCTACTAGATTGGCATCTACGTTCTACTATTTTATCGATGAAATAGTTCATTGTAACTGTTACTTCTACTCAAACAGTTTCTTTTATCGCACTTTTCACCTGTAAAATTTCTTATGTTTTCTAGCTTTCCTGATACCTATGACTTCCAGAAATTTAAATGCAACGTCAGTTGCAATCTTCTATATTGCTAAACCCCGTTCCTCTTTTATCATTTCTTCAATAATCCAGTCTTTAAGCCCCTGTGCACTAGTGGCAATCCCTCCTTGTTTGGGGCGAAATGATTTTAAAAATTCAGTGGAGAGATCTTGTTTGAAGTCTTGCTCATTCACATTGTTGGAGGTGAAAATACAGCCTAGCATTTCTCAACCGTTTTGGCTTTGTGCTACCCCTGAAATAATTTACATGCTTCAGGGAACTTTGTATAAGACTTATATACCATTTTTACTACTATTTTATAATTTTATCATAGTTCACGTGGTAAACAAATAATATACAGACCTTGCATGCATTCTATACGCGAGTGAGTCAATCAAGGATACACGAATCCATCACTTTTGTAACAATTAAACCTTCGATTGTCACTGTATTAAACAATATCCAGACTAAATACCAGCATTAATTCTTTTGTTTTTCTTTTCATTTCTTGCCAATATATTTATAGATATGTATTATATACATGTTTATGGAGTTAAATAAACAATCGTTCGTTCCAAGTAAGAAAAACATCACCAAACTTGCAAGTTTTTGCCTCTGATTCCTCTCTAACGAGAAATTTATGGAAACGGCTGTATATAAGCAGACTGTGAGTATCATTCTCGCTTTTCCCTGCTGATCGGCTAATCCAGGCTTCGTTTAAATATTAAAAAAACAAGCTTTTTCGTTTTCTTCCTTTTTTTCTTTAAACTGACTAAATTTTTTCGAACTGAAGACGCATAATTGGTTCTGGAACTGAGTCCGACTTTTTGTGATCTGGGGTCTGCCACGACACAACATTTAACTCGGCAGAATCAGTCTTGATAGCAGTATGCAATAATCAGACATACAAGTTACCGCCATATTTTTATCTTCCACCTACTCGAAAATTTCGTTGAACTACTTATGAAGGAACGGATCCATTCATGATACTAACGAGGGTAAATTCTTCTCAGAACATCGCTCCTGTGGACTGTTAATGTTACGGTTTACTTCGACTATAGCCTAACCTGGAATCAGAGAAAATTTATACGAAAAACAACTTGATCCCTCTGTCAAAACGCTTCCCAGATATTTCAGTTGTTTTACTTGTTTGATTTTTTATTTGAATGTTGGGTTCGCCGTTTTGTTAACAACCATACACTTTGTGTTGCAATTGAAACAAAATTCTTTCTTTACTCTTTCTATTACAACGTTCTTTTTTTATAATCGTATAGCCCCAAGCAAGGCACTATACTGCCACTGTTGTGCAGGGGGTTGCAGTTATGAAGAGGAGTAACAGAATACAGAGAGTGTCAGGAAGTGGGTAAGAGAAGGATGAGACTACTGAAGAAATGAGGTGATGCTGCCATATCTGGTCGGGTGCCCCTGCTATCAATCTAGAGGTCCTTGACAAAATTCAACCTCGAACCTGCAATGTGATCGATCCCGGCATGGCAGCACGAATACAGTCACTTTCTCACCGGCGCAGTGTGGCTACTCTGTGTTTCTTCTACAAGTACTTTCACAGCTTCTGCTCAGATGAACTTAGCTCACTGGTACCCCCTATATATGAATTTACTAGAGCCACAAGATTAGCAATTAGGTCCTACCCTTATGTGCTGCTTTATTCTGGCTGCAAACAGCAACTTGGCTTCTTTAAGTATCCTCTTGAACTCATTGCGAGCAGAGGCAAGAGGCGCCTATTATGGTCCGACGAGCGACTCCGATAAAGCTGGAAAAAATTATGTACGATGGCAACCGAGTAAGCAGGGAAGAACCACAGAGACGTGTATAGTTTAAGTCTCAACTTCCTGGCTGTGATTAAAGCATCGATGCCAGCCTTAACCCAAGAAGAGACCTCAGACGCACTGTCCTCAACTGGAAGACTAAATACATTGTTTCAAGGGACGTTGCAGAGAAAATCGGGGATTGAGTACCAATTGGTTCTTTGGTAGCAGTAGAATATTATGATAGTCTGAGGTTCTTGGGTGGAGTGGGAGTCGAAGTAGATGTTAACGAAAACAACCGCATGATCAGAGTTTCTAAGGGGCAGAGTTGCGTGACATTGCAAGTGTCAGAGGTGAAAGTAAAACAGCAGTGAGTCAAGTCTGTTAGGGTTATTAGTGAAACGCGTGGGGAACTCCACCACTTCCAATAAGGACTTGGTGATTGAGAAATTTATGGTCTGGACACCAGTAAGACCAGTGGCAGAGTTTTCCGACTGGTACTTAGGCGCCCGAAATTGTGCGTAGCGACATGAAAGGCTGCTCTGATCAAAAGTTGAATAATATCGAGGTTTCATGAAGTGCCATGTCGCGCATGGATGGGTGTCCCTGCATGAATCTCCGGTAGGCATCCCTGAGGCCACATTATGCTGCAGTTAGCGCCAGTTTCCCTCCCAAACATGCTGCTCACAAAAAACGACTGACTCTACTCTAGGCCTCTCTCCTAATAAAACTTTCATGAATACACACAGACACTATCTAAAACAGCTAACTCTGAAACACCCAAACCCATCAACATCTCTTCTACTAACATACGAGGTATACGCACCAACTTTCAGTGTCGAGTCATTCCTCCATGTCAAATCACCAGACATCCTGGCCTTCTGCTAAACTCACCTTCATCCTTCGATTATCTCCTCTGAATTCTCCGTCCCTGGTTAACTTCCCCTCATCAGCAAGGACTCCAATATCCTCATGCATGGGCTTGGTGTCTACGTCAGTGAAGACCTCCCTTTGATCTAAACTTATTTATAAATGGAACTTTGTCTCTGTGTGTGTGTTTGTGTGTGTGTGTCCGTTGCCTATAGACTCCGAAAGGGCTGAACCGATTCTCTTGAAAATTTACACAGTTGTACTATAAGCGTCTGCGAGTGTTCTTAGCTAGGTTTTGTGTCGAGGTACCCCCAATAAATATCCAAAATTGATAATAAAAAATCGGGTTATAGAAGGAATAGTCCGATTTTAATCAATTTGATACACTCATAGACAAAGACATAAGAAACGATATTCAGAAGTGTCAAGGTTGCAGTTCTTACAATAGTGCAGAAAATTGATAATATATATATATATATATATATATATAAAAGGTAAGATGTTTATGTGTGTGTCTGTTTATCTACCTGTATGTCTGTATTTTTTCAGCCTTTTTATTTTAGTTTTTGCTTCGGGTTTGGCTCTAATAGCTATAATTGTAGTTCTTAGTCTCAGCCATGATACCATTTACTCAGCGGACTTATTTAACCTTCAAAATTTAGTTTACGACGAAAAAAACTTATTTGATATCGATTCCAGGAAATCAAAATTTGACTTATATCCATTCATTTTTCTTTCAGTCTACGGTTTCACTTTAACTGGAAACAACTATTGCTTTTTTAATCTTTCGTGACAACGTCCAAAGAGTCTGAGCTCCAGGATCATGGATTAGTTTTAAAGCTTTCATTACACCCGAGCAACGTCGGGCTATACTGCTAGTCATTCATATATGTGTTTCCGTCTGTCTTTACTTAGCTCAGTTAGCTATGTCCTCTTCCTCTACCGCTCCAGCTCAACTAGGATTTCTGATAGTTTACATTCTGTATCTTTTCTCAACACTGTTCCAGCTGCATATCATATGTTCTAAAACTACGGCCAATGAATCCTGGTACGACTTCTAATTCTTTCAGAATCGCCTCACTGTGTAAGTCGAATACGTTCGATGAAAAATCACATCCTTGTTTTAAACCGCTTTTGATATTTTTTTATATTACTGAAATCACTTTCTATCCGTACGCAGTCTTTTTGCTACGAGTATAGATCCTGGATTATTTTAAAGTCCTTCACCAACTATGTCATGGTTATCTAGAATTGACTGATTTAAAAAAAAATATCCTTCACTCTATATATTGTGTGAGAATTAAATTGTTAAATCTATCCGTTTTGGTAGCGTATCCCAGAAATCTTCAGTTTGCTTGTATTAGTAGTTTTTTACTTATTTTTCTTTAATACTTCATTGTGGCTTAACTGTTTGTCTATGGTATTCTCAGCATCTATCTATCGTTTCAAGTGAGGAAGGAACTTTATATTTCTCCGTCTTTTGAAATGAAGTAGAGTTTTATTACTCGATTTCTGTTTTGGATTCCGGTTTCTTCACCTAAAGTCTTAACACAGGTAACTCTTTGTGTTCTTATTTTCTTGCTTGCAGTGAAAGGATTTAAAAAATCAATAATATTCATAAGTATAGAGATAGTATAGCAGGTGAGTATTCTTATAATCAATTTTAGAAGGATTCTATGTTTTTTATGTTGCTGAGTTTCTGATCTATCTATCTATCTATCTATCTATCTATCTATCTATCTATCTACCTACCTATCTATCTATCTATCTATCTAAAATGCTTACTGCATATCACGTTGAATACACCGGTTCTCGTTTGATCACCGAAGTTAAGCAACGTGAACCTGGTCAGTACTTAGATGGGTGACCGCTTGGGAAGACCAGGCGGTGTAAGCGTTCAGTGACGGGTGTGCGTTGTGGTGCAGTAGATGTCAGCTTGGAAAGAGAAATCGAATTCCAGTACTCTGCATTCACTTAAGCACAGGTACCCTTTGGAAAGGTATTAATCCGTCACTTCCCTCCAGTTATGGGTTAAATAACAGGAATGGTCCTGACGGCAACCCATCTATTGTCACAATAAAAACACCCTTGGTAGCCTGGCGAAGCATCAAGTATTCAGCTATTTGACAAGATTATGAATTTCGCTATAAACTGCACCAAAGTTCCCAATGTACAGGGAATACTGGAGGGGTGTAGTGAGTTCTATCTCAGCCAAAGCCGTAGGACGGCGATCCATCTAATTCAGTTTATGCTTATGCCTCTATAAAATACTTTCCGTATCTATCTATCTATCTATCTATCTATCTATCTATCTATCTATCTATCTATCTATCTATCTCAGTTTCTTCATATCTATCTATCTATCTATCTATCTATCTATCTATCTATCTATCTATCTATCTATTCCAGTCTGTTCATATCTATCTATCTATCTATCTATCTATCTATCTCAGTTTCTTCATATCTATCTATCTATCTATCTATCTATCTATCTATCTATCCCAGTCTGTTCATATCTATCTATCTATCTATCTATCTATCTATCCCAGTCTGTTCATATCTATCTAAGCTCAGTTTGTTTTTATGGCTCTATATAATAACCTTCCTATCTCTCTCTCCACACACACACACACACACACACACACACACACACACATATATATATATATATATATATATAGAGATCATTTAACCACAAGCAATGCGATAAATGTACTAAGACGCAAGGGGTTACTGAGTGTAAGAGACTGGAAGAAAAAATGTAATTATGATTAAGGAAAGGGAACAAGAAAATTGCAAGGATTAAGAAGATGTTTATTAACGACTGACATTGCATTTAAATCTCTTTATTTACATATCACAATCTCTTCATATGTATATGCAAATAATATGCATTTATGCATCTGTCTGTATCATTCGGTTCTTTATATTTTTTGTTGTCAAGATAACATGTGTTTTCCTCTTCAAACATGGGTGAAATTATTTCGTTATGACGCACCCTGCTGAATCACTGCTGAGAGTGAAACCTTACAGAAAATATCTCTTTACAAAAAAAAGATAAAAGAAAACAAAAGAAAAGAGCCTTACATGCTGATTGCAAACTGATGAAGAGAATTCTGAACGAAATTCGAAGCCTTGATTTCACTTCTTTGTTTCTTTCCAATCTTTTTGTCTATCTCTCTTTATGTATCTTTTAAAAGAAACCGACATGTTCATACCTGAACAAACTGTGTAATGCATTAACAAGAGAAACGTCATTTTCTCCTAAGAGCTTTCTTTGTTGACACAAGATAAAGAGTATTAAAACAAAATAAACCAAAATCAATGCCGTAAAAACTAGGCACTACCGATATATATATATATATATATATATATATATATATATATATAAATTATATATAATCAGCGATAAAGAAAATAAAAATGTACTAAAGTAAAAATTAAAAGCGTGATGACGCTATTGCGAAAAAAAAAATAAATAGCGACAATGAAAACTCTAGCATAAGAAAAAATCCAAGGGGAAAATTCTAAGTAAATATTTAGATAGCAGTTAATATGTCACGGAAATTTCTGAACGATATACCGTTATTATGATACAATTATGATTTCGAGTTATTTTTTTTTATTTTTATTTTTTCTTTTAAACTTTTTATTCCAAATCTCTTCAGGATGTTGACGATTCTGTTTTTCAAAAGGTCGCCATCTTTATTATCGCTTTGTGTGTCAGATATTTTTGGAATAGATAGTAGTGTATTTTCATATTACCCTCGGCACGTATTAGGATGTCAGGGTTGTTTTTGTCCAATATTAGCTACCACCCAAATCTACTGAACCTAGTTTATCCTACTATTTACCCCATACCTTAGGGAAGGAAAATTGAATGCAAGCTATTTCTAAAGACATTTATACGAACGTGAATGCAACGGGCATTTTACTATAATCATTTTACAGCAAGGTAGTACTGCCACAGGTGATAGAAAAATAAGGTTATTGAAGGAAGGATTATATAAGAATAGGAATCAAGGAGATAGAAGATAGCAATTGACGTTGAATTTAAAGTTCTGGAGATTGTAGCTATCAGAAGCAAACAAACGGAATGCAGTTTCACAAACGGGAAATGTGAGAAAAGTAACTATCAGAAAAGAAGAGACAATTACATTTAACTCTATCGACGGTAAAATGTGCTAAACTAGTAGCACGCGTAAATACATGTTGTCAGGGAATCAAGGGAACAAAAGCTTGTCAGAGCAGTACCCATGGAAATGTTTGCAGAAAAGACAGAGGGAAGCCACATCAAGTCGGTGAGAAAGGTCATAACGTCCGGATCGATTACATTACAGATCCTTCTTCGGATTTTGTCGACAACCACAAGATGAAAAGTAAATGAACCCGACCTGATATGGAAACAGCAAATGCACGGAAGAATGGTAGATTTATAAATGTGCAAAATAGATTCTTATGAGAAAATCTTCCTGACCTGACGCCATGACCCAACTATCCTAGGCAGAAATATGAACTCATCTCCCCAGTTTTAATTTTAGCACTAATACGCTTACACTTCTTCCACGTGTCTTGCCAAAATAGCGATAAATCTAACAAACATTATTTATCTGCCCATTACAACGGTTATACTCGATAAAATCTCTCAATATGTAGGTCCCAACATTGCATCAGGATTTTGGCTGAAACAGTATATACCTCCCAGTTTCAAATACTGGGTGTTAACACTAGCCTCCCTCATGTCAATGTAATCGAAAATGTGCTATCTGGGATATGCATTATGTAAGGGAAGCTTGTCTAAATTTCTCGACAAGTCTCAAATGAACCATTATTTGCTTCGTTTATCACTGACAAATTAGCAAGTGTGGACCAGCGTTCCCGTAAAAAAAAAAAAAGAAAAAAAGTGTATCAAAATAATTTTTTCCGTTGGTAACCAAATTATTATAACTACCTTTACTCCTCAACAATGTTTATTGTTTTAAAAAACTATGATTACAATTGTAATAAAATCTAAACCTAATAATTAATTTATACAATATTTGTTCAATTGACAACAAATAGAAAAACACTATTTATTAGATTATTTCTTTGAATGGTAGGCAAAATATCTGTTAATTGCCAATTGATTCGAACTTTATAAAATGCTAAAATTAAGAGGATTTCCTCGTAGCTAGTTCACATATTTTAATAATTTTGTAAATGTTTATGAATCAAATACATTTTCATATTTATTTCTTTATAAATTGCTAAGTCATAAATATGACATTGCATTAATTTTAATTGTATTAGATTTTAGAATGTTGTAAATATAAAACTATTCTTGTTACACACTGTTAATAATTCATATAAAATGGGCAACCATTTAATAGCAGAATATACGGAAAAGAAAGAAAGGTAGAAAGAGAGAAAGAAAGAGCGAATAAAATAAAGAAAAAGAGAAACTGAGAGAGAAAGAAGGATGGAAATAAAGTAAATAGAGTAAGAGGTAACGCTCTTGCGTGTTTAACGTTTGCTTTACTGAAATGGGAAAAACTTGTGAATTTCGAATTTATTCATTTGTACCCACTTTTTTTAAAAAATAGCGTCTATTCATATTTTGCTACAGGTTTTAAGTTCAAATATTTAACGATGCAATAAGTAAATGTTCATGGATCGTGTAATTCAGAAGCTTATTCAAGATAAGAATTAAGAGATCAGATCAACCAAAAAAATAATAATTAAGATTAATAAAAAAAAAAATCAAGTAGAAGAAAGTGAGTTTTTCAAGGTTATTTCTCGTGAAATATTATTATTATGCAATATCAATAATAGTATGCGGAATTTAAATTTTAATGCTTCTAAAACGAAGCTACTGTCAATTAACCATCATCGACAATCTCACCTACCTCCCATTAGCATGGACCAGGCTTGCCTCCCAGAGAGTAAAACACTACGCCTCCTTGGTCTCACACTTTCAGCGGACCTCAAATGGAATGACTATATCGAATCCATTGCTAAATCCGCTGCTATGAAAGTCGGTTCTCTGTGTAGGGCCCGGAAGTTTTTTCCGTCTAAATCTATCCTGCACATTTACAAATCTACCATCCGCCCGTGCATTGAATACTGCTGCCATATCTGGTCGGGTGCCCCTGCTGTTCTCCTCGGGCTTCTCGATAAGGTTCAGAGGAGAGTCTGTAATGTGATAGATACCGACTTGGCAGACCGCCTGCAGTCTCTCTCCCACCGGCGAGACGTGGCTTCCCTGTGTCTCTTCTATAAATACGTTCACGGCTTCTGCTCCGATGAACTTAGATCACTGGTGCCCCCTAAATACGAATTTGCACGAGATACTAGATTAGCAACTAGATCCCACCCTTTTACAGTGAAACCGATAAAATGCAGCCGTAACTTCTACTCCAACAGTTTCTTTCCTCGCACTTCCCGACTGTGGAATTCTCTTCCAAACGATTGCTTCCCCGACGGCTACAATCTCCAGGAGTTTAAATGTAAGGTCAATACACACCTCCTAACACACTAACCTGCTCCCATTCTATCAAGCACTCTTCCCATCTGCCCGACCCTCATCCTCGCTATCCTTACTCATCTGTCACCTTTCTCCTGACATTCCCTATGTCTATCCACTCCTTCTCTTTACCTTCCCCTATGTAGCCCCATGCGCAATAGTGGCAGTGGAATGCCTTGCTTGAGGTGAGATGATTAAAAAAAAAAAAAATAGGCAAAGAAAAAAATGAAAATTTAAGAAATAGAAAAGCTTTTTATTGAAGGAAAAAATTTAATTAAATAACAAGCGAAAAATAAAATTGATAAGTTAATGAAGAATAAATCAAATGGAAAAAGAAAAAAATACATTTTTAGGAAAGTATGAAAAAATTAAAAAAAGATATTCGTGTGATGCATTTTGTATTTTAGGACATCAGTCAGTTAAATGCCATACGTGATACACGATTGGGCGATCATGTCTCGAAAGAGACATGGCTGACTGAGCAGAAGATAATTAATGAATGTAAGTAATTTAATTGGAATTCGAACTCGACTCTCTGATTTTTTGTTCCAAGCTGATATACAGAGCACCACAACGCACATCCTACTTTAGGACATCATCGGACCAAAATGATGTTTAGTTTGATAAAATTAAAAGGGATTGCTAAAATATTAAATTTAAATTTTAAATAACTAAAATTCGTATAGCGAGGTTTCACAGCACTACGCTCTCAAGGCACTTGATGCAGATTTCAGTCTGAGGCCACGTGGTAAGAACAATGTAGGAATAACGTCGTCATCACTCCAAAGCCCATTATGTTGTCTGGATACATGAATAATATAAAATATCGAGGATTTACCCATCGTAACTCACAGACACACACACACTCATACATACACACACATATATATTATTTAAATGACAAATGAAAACAAGCACAATAAATTGATGATAGCCCCTGAAGAGTGGACAGATAGGTCATCCTAGGAAATCTGGAGTCAGAATGCTGAAGGTAACATCAATAAGCTAAATGTCAATTCTTTTATATATATTAAATTTTTTGTCTGTCTGTGTCTTTGTCTTTATCTCTCTCTCTCTCTCTCTCTCTCATGTATATATATATATATATATATATATATATATGTGTGTGTGTGTGTGTGTGTGTGTGTGTGTGCGGAATAAAATAGAAAAAAGGAAAATATACGATCTTGGGAAATAAAGATGAAAAATATATTTCAGTTCAGTCAAAGATTTAGGAACAGATTTTAGAGTTTACGATATGTTACCAATACGATATAAATTTCCTAAAGGAAGACAATGTATTATATGTTACACACACACACACACACACACACACACACACACACACACACACACATATATATATATATATATATATATATGATACAGCGAAACAGTTCTGTCTGTTGATGTCTACGCTCTCATACCCTGATTGACCACTCTGGAAGAATGGTAGACTTTGAAAAACAGTAGCTACTCTGGCATTTACGCATCGTTCATTCAGCAATTAATTAGAACACTCAGCTATTGGGCGTGTATAATGATAATATACACGCTAAAATGTATGCCTTCTTCTACCGAGAGCCCGTAGCTCAGGAGTAGAATCGTCGACTGACGCCAATTCGGTCGGGTTTCAATCCCTGGTGAAAGGGAATCGGCTGTCTGACCGTACTGATGAGCTGTGATACAGCAAAACAAATCTGTCTGCGGATGACTATATATATATATATGTGTCTGTGTGTGTGTGTGTGTAATGGCGATGTAAAAATATGAAGTGCTCTTCGTAGTTCCACCTTGGCCAAAAACATTCGTCTCCATACTGACAACCTAACACTGCAAAATACTCTTATCTCCAGGAAATAAACTTTCATAAAAATTGTATTCTCACACTTCATAGTAGATAGATTGCTTTCATTTCATTCACTTTTGTTAAGATTAATGCAATCTGCTTATTAATTGATTTTTCTTAAAAATCGAATATGCTGGTAGCTTTAAAATTACATATAGTTTTAATAATTATTTATTTTGTTGAAATAAGGGAAATATTTTTGTATTTTCAATTCCTATTTGTTTTTATTAAATATGTCCGGCTAGAAGTATAGCATTTTTGTACCTTTGGCCATATATCAATAGCAGAAAAGAAGTAACAAAAACCTTTCCGCAGTCAATGATTGTATTTTTAATACTGGACTCTCTCTTCCTTTTTATACGAAGCAATCGTGACGCATAGGCAATAATCGACGATTATTACGGACATCACATTTAAATTATGTATCGGATATATCACTGTATTACGAAATAATGCTCCGAATTATAAAGGTTTATCTATAAAAAAATAACATAAAAAGATCGACTCAAAAAGTGCACAATAAAGTTTTTTGACAAAAAACAGTAGCTAAAAATATTATTTTTTTTTAGAAGCGAATGTATGGAAATATCAGGCATTGTAAGCTTGGATGTGCGGTTAGTATAATGGATATATAATTATAAATCAGATAGCTGGGGTTCAATTCCACTTCGGTTCGTTAGATTCAATTTCATGCAAATACACTTAGGTAAGATAAGAATCTACAAATTCGCACCCTTACAACTACAAACGTAAATCAGTAAATTATTTTCTTCAAGATATTCCTCCAATCTATTTCTGGGTTTAAAATAAGGTTGATAAGTCATAAAAAACATCATTGAGCATCAATGTGTTTTACAGCGTTCAAAAAAGTTAATTATGATGATCATCTTTGGCGAGCGAAGATGACAATTTTTTTCTCATAATACTTCCAGGTATTGTGGGTGCGGAGATCAAGCCAATATTCGCTCAGAATTTTCTGCTGCAGTGTGGGCATGGAATGTCTGGCTGGGAAGGGAAGCTTGGTATGTTCTTTCGTCAATGTGGCTTTTGCTGCAGTTCTTGGATGCGTTGCACTTAGAAGTTTGCTACTCCTGTTTTGATTGAGGCTCATCCAGCAGAGTGGTCTGGTGCAGATTATTCTGAGAAGGCAGGGGGATGTTGCAGTGTTTCAGGGATGCCTTGAGGGTGTTCTTAAAGCGCTTCTCTGTTCACCATGATTGTTTTCTTTCTTTGAACTCCCCTTAGTATAGATGATTTAGGAAGCAGTTTTCTTCCATGCGGTGTACATAGCCGGCCCATCGAAGCTGGGAGAGCATAAAAAAGACAATAATTAGTTAGTGGTATGTCTGGTTAATACGGTGGATTAAATAGAGCAGGAAAATTGATATATATTTATTTTTCATATTATTTTTCCCAGATGAAAATCAACATTTCCCCATTGATAAGCGTCGGGAGTCTTTTTTCTACCAAACGTTTATAGACATGTTTCCAAAGGTGGACGTATAAATGAGAATTATGTATTTTATTACCTTTTAAGAACTTAAAATGAACAATGCCAGAATGATCACACTACATACAGCATTATTTTGTTTCTGTAAAACTGATTTTTGGGGATAGCATTTGAAGATTATCCTTCTCAGCCAACTGACTTTTGCGTTAACCATTGTCATATGTAACCTACTTTTCATAAACCTTCAGGATATTATTTACGAATCGTCCGCTAAGTTAATACATTCGTCTTAACATTTTGTTTCTTAATAGTGAAATTACATATGGCTCACAAGAATGAGAAGTAATGTTCCTAAGAACCTATCCTGTAAGTGCTTAAATATAGCGATTAAACAAAAATAGAAAACCAAATTAGACTCTTTAAGTATAAGGTTTCAGATAGAATGAAAGATCTGAGTCATTGTTGAAATAAAGAAGACCGGTTTGTCCAAGTAGTGAGCTAAAATATATCAACAGATGATAGATATTTCATTTATATATTAGTTAATTAAATCTGTAATGAAATTGAACCAAAAAATCTTTGCACTATTTACATTAATCGGTCTATTGTCCTCATCTTCGATACCATTTTACAACTTTTCGGCCGTTGTACGCTCCGGGCTTCTTCAGAGAGACCGAGGCTGTTTTCATAGAATTGTTATTCTCATGCACCCAACCTTCCATGTTGATTGGAATTGTACCCTGGATAATTGTTACGTTGTAGGGTACTACTAATAATGACCATTTCCTGTTTGTATGTCTCTGGTTCGCCTCTTATGATTTTTGCTCGATGTTGCAGGTGGTGGACGATCCCTTTCTCTACATTTTTTGGGTGGTGGGAGTTGAAGTTTAGGTATTGTCCGGTGACTGTTGGCTTGCTATATACGGATGTCTTGAACCCCGTCTCTGTTCGAGTTATTAGCACATCCAGGAATGCCAGTATGTGCTCATTCTCTTTTTCCATATTGAACAGTATTGATAATTTTATTAAATTCACATGGTCCAATAATGTCTGGACCTTTTCTTGGTGTGACCTGAGTATGAAGGTATTATCAACGTATCTCAGCTATAGAGTTGGCTTTAAAACTGTGGATTCTAATAGCATCTTTTCAAAGTTTTCCATGTGTATGTTAGCCAGTGATGGTCATAATGGCGAGCCCATTGCTAAACATACTTCCCGTTTGAATGTCTGATTCATGTCTGAAGTGGGAGCATCTTTGATAAGTTCCAATAAATGGGCGGAGTTTCGGATTTATGATGATGACTTTCCTGTCAGTGGGTCAATTGTATCAACAAGGAAGTGACTTAGAGAGTGGCACACCGAGACTACGCTGCCATCGGCCTGAGTGGAATACCGTCTTTGTGAAACATAGATAGACAATAGATGTGAGCTAGATTGCTGTAACGTTGAGAGAACTGCCTGTATGTCCTAGACTGGAAGTGATCCTTGTTCTTGATTAAGATTTGTGACAGCTCTCGTCCCGTTTTCAACCTGGGGTCTTTCTGTACCTAGCTAGATCTTCCACTTCTAATGAGTTCTTCCAATTTCTTAGTGTATTCAATTTTGTCCATAACTACAGTTGCATTGCCTTTGTCAGCTATTGGTATGATGATGTTCTCATTTCTCTGTAGGGTCCTGATTGCCATCTTTCGTGATGCTTAGTTTGAGTGGATTAATTTTTTCTAATGTCTGTTTCACTTTCTATCTTAGCTCATCCGCCCGAGCCTAAGCGATGTTCAAAGCTATTTTCTCGATACGGACAATGAGGTCTAAATATGGTATCCGTCTGATTGTTGTTGCAAAGTTGAGATCCTTGTTCAGCATTGACTCTTTAGAGACACTCACCTGTTTGACAACTGTCAGATGTAGGTGATCAGCCTCATGTGTCATCCTCAGATCTTTTAATCTATTTAGTTACCAATACTTGTAGGACCTTGACTACATCGAATCCTAGTTTGAAGGATTTGTCCAGATCGTGCAGAAACCATTTCCGTTTTTATTTTCATCATTGATCCTGTTGAGGAATGCATCGAGCCTCTGGGAGATATCGGAATGTAAATTTTTCATCCATTGGTTGTACTGGATATGTTTTAAACCAAGCCGTGCCCGGCTTCGTCTGCAACCAGACGGCCTCTCCTCGAATTGACGGCAAGTCTCGGTACCAAGCCTACAGCGATGAGTCGTAGTTCCCTGCATCGGTGTAGGAATGTCAGGTGTTTTGATATTCGTGCCAGCTTCAGATAGGACTTTTCTATTCATCTCCATATTTTTGTTGAATCGGGTCCGTACCGATCCTTCAGTAATTGTCTACATTTCTGAGATGAGTTAATATTGACGTTTCGGTCGTTGTACGCTTTGGCCTTCTTCAGGTGCTAGGAATTTCGAACCGAACACTTTATTACGATCACTCGGGTATATCATCCTCATTTCTTGTGCGAAGCCGATTCTAGTAGACATGAATTTTCTCCCTTTTAATAGACTCTCTAAGTTATTTGTTCACTGCTGCTCTAGCCTGGTATTGAACACAAAACACTTTGTGTCTAGTCACTGAAACAAGCCAACCACTGGGCCATGTGGGTTCGGTTCGAAATTATTAGTCGTAAAAATAGCAAAGAAGATTAAGAAAATGGTCCAAATAATGTCAATAGTGAGAATACTGCCTCGTTTAAGAAATATAGACAAATACAAAAGTCCTTATTTCAATATAGTATTAGAGAGTCAAAAGAGCTGCTTAGAAGCATCGACATATTCACGAAAGAAAGAACAATTACGATTTTATGAAGTGCCTGAATAGTGATAGAAAATGAATACGCAAAAACAAAAGTGCGTAAAACAAGGATTGTGACCGGATCTATTCAACGCATATACAAGGAAATTCTGAGGAAACTAGAAATTCTGTCAGGATCTTATCAATGTCAGGATCCTAACACAATGATGAGAGCAGACACAGAAAGGAAGGAACAAAATCCTGTTAAAATGTAGCAAACTGAAGCTAGAAAGAAAGCAATAAGCATAAACTACAAGAAAACAGAATGCATGGTCATCGAGAAAAAATGAGCCTAAAATTCAAATTACAGTGGGGCGTTATTAAAATCAAGCAAATACAGAAATATAAATATCTGGGAAGTGTTTTAACACAGAACGTAAAGTGCGACTCTGAGATTTGAAGAGTTATAGCAGTGGTCAAAGAAGCATTCCAATATATATATATATATATATATATATATATATATATATATATATATATATATATATATATATATATATCGCTCATTCAGTGAAATGAATTAGAGCTCTCTAGATATTGGGCGCGTATAATGATATGCGCTAAAAAGTCTGCCTACTTCCACCGAACGCCCATAGCCCAGGGGTAGAGTCGCCGACTGAGGCCATTTCGGTCGGGTTTCAATCCTGGGTAAAAAAGCAATCGGAGTCTAACCGCACTGATGAGCTGTGATACGGCAAAACAGATCTGTCTGCGGATGACAATATATATATATATATATATATATATATATATAATTCGCCAATATGAGGTAAAGAATTTTTCATCTCCCTTCATACTAGCTGATGAGACATTGTTACTTTTCAATGTCAAAACAAAATTTACACATTGTAGTAGATGATAATTTGTACATCTTCTAATTAATATATATTAAAAACAGAAATTGGGTTTGTTTAATGAGAGAAATTGGTATAGAAGAAAATGTGATATTAGCCGTAAACGTTTTGGTTGTGGATTCCGAGTGAGGAGCCGCAGAAAATAATGAACAACAAAACAGATATCTGAAATAGAAAAATGGGTTATATTAAACGTAAATATACAAACTTGAACGTAGGTTAGTAATCCAGGAATAAGATTAGTAAGGAATATATATATATATATATATATATATATATATATATATATATACAAGTCTTTGAAGTTAAGCCATGCTGGAATTAGTACGTCCACGTAATACTATTCTGGCTGAGTGGAGCTCAAGTAGAGTCCATTATCATAGTAAAAGGGGAGATCTCACAACAGTTTTGTTTAAAGTGTAGATTTATTATTGCTATTATTATTATTAATATTAGTTGCTTTTTGTATGATATATTAAGTGTCTATAATAATATTTATGATACATAGGAAAGAGGTAAACACCTCCTCCCAAAAGTATGAAATAATGACAACGTGCTTGATACAAAATTCAATAAGAAGAAAGTAGAGCGAAAATATTTACTCAGTAATCAAGGTTCAACAGCAGGCTACCTGGGTCCCAACCGTGAGGTATCTTTAGGTATTTTTACTTTGTGCTGAAACCCGGGTAGCCTTGTGTTAAACCTTAAGTATTGAGTATATAAATAAATATATATAAATGAATAAGAGAAAGAGCCTACTGAGTAAACATCCACAATTCGTATCATTTACTGTTTAAAAAAGTGCCTAATACAAAGTTGACCAATATGTCATTATAATATTATTTTAATTGATTATAGTAAGGACATTTATCGTATCGAAAAATGTAAACTTTTGTGTAGCGATGTAAAATATTTTAATATAATCACTTATAATAAATCTTAATACTATTATACTACTAAAAAATCCGGGGTAATATTACATCCATCTACTAAAATAACGTTTCTTATAATAAGAAATAACTGCAGCTATAATAAACCTTTCACATATATCAGCTAGTTAATTACCATTCATGATAAGACGTGGGTGATCATGAATGATTAGGCAGAGGATTTCCCCGCAGTAAGTGGCCATTTTTTCTGCAGTATACTGTTTTCAGTCAAGAAGAACAGAATCGTTCCTGCTATTAAATTAAAAAGCTGGAGCTAGAGGATATGAATTAATACCATTCCCAAGGTTATTTATGCATAAGTGAATGTAGCGACTTGATTAGGTATTCGAACGCGTCTCTCCAATTCTAAATTCATATCCACTATATAACACAACTATTTACTCCTGTCTCAATGTTAAGTCTGACCACTTAGAGCTGATCGCAAAAATAACATACCGTCTATTGTTACACTATTTACATTGTTCGGGCAGATGTCATCAACTTTGTTGCCATATTCTCGACGTTTCAGCCGTCTTTTGAACCGACCTAAATTGTGTAGTACTACCAAGAGAAAAAATACTTTATAGTCTTTAACCCTCTAGGGCCATTCGTATCATATGTGATACAGTATTTCCCTATAAGGAAACTTTTGGTATTTCCCTATAAGGAAACATTTGATATTCATTGACTGAGCAGTCAGTACTGCTTTCATTTGAAATTTATAAAATATTTCTCTTAAAAATATTTTCAGGAAAATATTTCTTTCAAGGCTTGTATTCATACTGTATCAAATATGATACGAATGGCCCTAGAGGGTTAATTCTTAATCTAAGGCGATTTTTATTAATATTACCCAAAATGCAGGGATAACAGTTCGTCTATCTACTAAAATGATGTTTGTTATAATAAGAAACAAAAGCCGATACAGTAAACCTTTCACATACATGATAACGCGTCTTTCGATCCATGACTGACTAGGCAGAAAATTTCCGTGTCATATTTTTGCAGTTTTCAGCCAAGGCTATAGAGCATAATCAATCTTGCTATTAAGCCCATGCCTTCTTCAGGTGACTGGAATTTCGAACTGAAACATTTATTTTTAATCGTCTGGCCGAGGGAAACTTTTTTACCATCCATCAGCATAACTAATGTTATCCTCCAGGATAGTTACTCATTGTTCTTACTCAGACTAACGTTTTCTTCTAACGTGACGGTGAATTAAAATAATGAATTAATTTCTAGGAAAGGTAAGGATATTGGTTCACTAGGTAAAGATGCCATTTTTTCTCAATAAAAGATTTCTTACATATTTTCTAGTCGAACATGCATCCTTGCTTTAAACATTTCTGGACTGGGGATCCTGCTATATATTTAGAGATTCTTTATAAAATCTAAGAAGATTCTACAATGTTAATGGTCCTGACCTGGCATCTTGACTCGAGTCACTTTTTCGACCACTGTAACGTAGCTTCCCTCTGGCCTTTCTATAAGCAATTTATCTAACGCAGGGAGTAAGACTTTAATGACTTTACTATTGTTATTAGTGTGAAGCTAAGTAAGTAGATCAACAGTTCCTGAGTCAGTTAAGTGCCATACGGGATACACGTTTTGGGCAATCATGTCTCGAAAGAGATATGAACGACTGGGTAGAAGATTATTCCCCAGTATTTATTCCCCATTACATTCTGCGGTAGATTGGTTGCCAGTCAAAGCTATATAACCCAATCTGTCCTGTTATTTAACCCATAACTGGAGGGAAGAGACGGATTAATACCTTTTCCGAGGGTATTTGTGCGTAAGTGAATGCAAGAAATTTGGCTGGAAGTCGAACTCGGCTCCCCAATTTCTCGTTTCGAGCCGATATCCACTGCACCACAAAATTTTAATCAACAGAATTTTAAGTAAAGCACCGTTTAACACTCGATTCTAGTAGACCATTATTACTGTTTTGAAGTTGATCCTCTCTGGACCTAACCAATTTATGGTCTTGTGCCATACTAAACCAAGATAAGCAAATATCGATATCGTTCGATTTGTGAAATAACAGCAACTTTTTCTCCCTCTCTGTTATGTTTCCTTCGGTGCATGTTTATTTATTTTCCTATCTCTGCGAAAAAGAAAAAAAAAATTACGAATTAATTCGTAGAAACACTTCCAAACGTGTGTTCTTTCGTATGAAATAAAACATTGTGTTTTTATATCGGAGGGAAAACTTAAATACAAAGAACTGAAAAAAAAAAAATCCGTACCCAAATGTAGTAAATTATCTTCAAAATAAAACGAAAGGATGTCGTCATTAGCTAAAACTCTCAAACACTGGACACCATAAAACTAACGAAGCACTTGCCCAAGAGCAACCATTATGGTTGTTTCGCAATGCGCCACAGATAGTAATACTAAATCGAAACTTTTAACACATCACATCAGACTATCAATCACCTTCTGTAGTCTATACGAAAGAGAAAAATAGCAACTCACACTATTTCTAATTATTTCTCCCCTGAGTCGTTAATCTGATGTGCAAATTCTCCTTTTTCTGACGCGTTCATATAATTGCAACTGAGGAGAATTTGATGGGTGATAATGTCTACTTGCTGTCGAGATGTAAGTGGTGAGTTTTGATGAAGAGAAGACTCAGCCGATAGGTGCGCTTCTCAGTTACAAAACGTAGAAAAAATGATTTTTCTTTGTAATACACACATATTAAGATAACTACACAGTGTTTTATTGTGAAAATGAGGGACTTATCAGGAGAAATATCTCTATGAATTATATATTTTTTGCTATGTGGAAGCACAAAACAAGGCATACAAGAACCACACCCATATAACATATAAATACTTTTTGCAAATACATACACATATGATGACACAATATTTACATTATTCGGACTATTGTCCTCATCTTTATTGCCATTTGAACGACGATTCGGCCGTTGTACGCTCCGGCCTTCTTCAGGTGCTATAAATTTCGAAGCAAACCCTTTATTACAACCTTGGGGTATATCATTCTCATTCCTTGCGTAGTAGTAATGCTACGATTGGAAGTCATGAGTTATGCCCCTCTAATCCTACTGCTGTAGCCTGGTATTGAACTCACAACTCTTTGTGTCACAGGAACTAACCAGCGTCTATATATACTCAGTTGTTCTTGTCCTTAAAAGCACATGACCCAGTGAATGTAGTCCATGAAAGTTCAAAAAAACTTTTATAGAAATATATACATAAAAATAGACTTTTATAGAGGAATATACATTTTTAAATTAAAAATATTACCAACAATACATTTTTGAAGGAAAAAAAATATTGCCATAAATCTTTTTGAAGGAAAAATTATTACCAGCAATATATTTTTGAATACAAAACTAGAAGAAAAAAATCTTTCATCAAAATCTGACTAAACCAACCTTTTCACTATAACCAAACTTTAAAAAAGTACCTTAAAACACCACATTTTTGGCATTAAATAACCCTCATATGTTGAAATGCCGTTAAACAAACTCATACTCAATAGTACCTCATCTCAGAAATATAGACAAATGATGAGACCAAGTGGAAAAATCTTTTTAACAAAGCGTTACGACATAGCGTCAAATCTCTTTGGCTTATACAGGTTAGAATGAAAAACAAACGAAATTGTACGTATGGGAAAATGCTTTGTGATCTTTGTAGATAAGTAAGAAACATAAATCAAATTAAATTAGATAACATACAACGTACAAATGAATATATGAATATAAATTAAAAACTTCTGACTGGTGGACTGAACCAATGCTAAAAGATTTGTTAATGAATCTCTAGAGTCGAGATGCCGATTGTAAGATCAATAATCAAAGTGAAAAAATTTATATTGATATCAATCTTACACACAGGTATTCACCCATATATATATATATATATATATATATATGAAAATATTGTTGGTGGTACAAAATTTCATAACTGCCCAAGTAGACGATTTAAAAAAATTATTACCACTCATGATGATAATAATGTTAAAAAATAAGATTGAAAAACGTGTTAGTTAACCGGATTGCAAGCCGGTTTTTCAATTCCATTTTTTAATTATTATCATCATCAGTGGTAATAAAAACAAAAAAAAGTATATATATATATATATATATATATATATATATATATGCGTTTTTTTGTGTGTGCGTAAAATATTGATTAGGGATTTTTCATATTTTTTTTAATCGTATCACCCCGACCAAGGTGGTAACGCCACTGATGTGCAGGGGGCTACGTAATAGTGAACAGATTGGAAAAGAGAAAGCCGGAAACCACATCCTAAACAAGGAACAAGGGATGAGCCTCTTAACCTGTTTAATAGACGTGGGTGTAGTGTGAACCGGGCGATAGATAAATCTATCTAATCCAATTGAAAAAAACAACAAAGTGAGAAGATTTGAAAAGATAAAGCCGGAAACCACATCCTAAACAGGGAAGAAGGGATGAGCCTCTTAACTTGTTCAATAGACGTGGGTGGTGTGTTATCAGAGAAATTGAGTAATTTTTAGGGTGACGTGTTTCGTCTTTTAGAACTTTATCGAATTAAAGGTTATTTTTAGTCAAACAGAAAACATTTTATTATATTGAAATTGTAATCGACAGATCATCCCTTAGTAAATTTACGTTGATGTTTTTGAAAATTCCTCGATTAAAAATGTGCAATATATAATAACAAAACTGAGAAAACGCTAAAGAAAATTGACTCAAACGAATATTTAAAAAAATTAATCCGACGAAATCCGAAAAGTCTAAACACGTCCCTGAAAAAAATGTATTTCACGCGTTATTGTTTAATTTCCTAGTATATATATATATATATATATATATATATATATATATATATATATATATGCATGTTTCATTAAATTATATAGACAAGCTTCATATATGTAACCAGGTCTATATGTAATATAACAATCCCGCCCCACCCGAGGAAGCTGAGCAAGCGGGGGCGTTTCCGGTCGTTGAAAGGAACGGATGTTTGTTTGACCTTATTTCCGGCAGTAGCGGAAATGGCTACAAGAGGCAAACAGAACAGGCGTCTCTGAGAATTACGTGGGCGTGCGTGGGCGAGGCAAAATCCGGAAGTACCGGTTTGGAGATTATAAAAGACCTCGACGCACGGATTTCAAGTCAGAGTCTAGGCAGAGAGACGCAGAGAGACAGTCCGGACAGACCAGACCAGAGGAGCAACAGATACGATCCCCCCGTCAACCCTTAGAAGAGCGCTCCCTCAACTCTCTGTATCCTAGGCTACACGGTCCATCGTTCATCAATAAAAATATAAGTCATATATTTTTATATATACAGACGTGTTTGTTGTTTATTGATATATAACATATATTAATGGTGTTCAAACTTTCTTTGGTTATTTCAATTTGCCTTTTAACATGGCTACATTTATAATTTCAAGTGTTGATATTTTGGATGAAAGTCGAAAGAGACTTGACTGACTGGCCAGCCGTTGCCTTCTGCGGTAGACTGGTTGCCGACCGTTCTGTCCTATTACTTATCACTTAACTGGAGGGAAGAGACGGAATAATACCTTTCCCAAGGGTATTTGTGAGTAAGTGAATGCGAGGAATTCAACTGGAATTCGAACTCGGCTCCCCGATATCTCGTTCCGAATCGTTATCCACTGCACCGCAACGCATGTAATTTAAATTACATGACTTCAATTATAAACGTAGTCTTGTGAAAAGGCAAATTGAAATAGCTAAAGAAAAAGTGAACACGCTTAATATAGACATGTCACTTCTTTTGTATTATTTAATGTAATATGAATTAATGAAAAAATGATACCTAAACACACACACACACACACACACACACACACACACAATATATATATATATATATATATATATATATATATATATATATATATTGTAGAAAAATCTCGTGTCCGTGTACGATCATTTCTATGATTTTATTGTTGATTTCCTTGATATTTGTTGTGGGAACTCATTATTCCAAATCATAACATGCACCTTAAGTCGTAGTTCTTGGTAGCAAGCTTACCCTTTGATGAACTTGCATCATCGTAGTGCTTGTATTGCCGGGATAAATCCTTACTGTGATTTACACACTTTGCTGCATAGATTGCAAGCTACATCAGGTCTGACATCATAGATACAAATAACAGACACATTATATAACTGCCACCTAGTTGTTGAATTTGAAAATCATAAGGTATTTTTGTAGGGTTCAGTAGTGATTTAAACGGATATGGGTCTTTAAACCGGGCGTACCTTTTTAAAAATTCTAGCACATTTTTTTCAAAACATGAGTCACATGTAATTTGTTTACCTAAGGTTTATTTTGTCAGTGTTTGCATTTATTTAATGACCAACAAAAAATATGACACTGATTTTCTGTACTTACTTAATGTTGTAATTGGTCGCTGCTTTTGTTTGATGACATCGGATATAATCAAATTTTTCTGTTTTATTCAAGGAAAGCCGACAAAAATGTTCACTCATATAGTGTGGATTTTGCAAACCAAAACCGAGAACTATTGAAATAAAACTTTCCATCATGAATCTTCTTCCACCTGGTGGCTCTATTATCTACATATTAATACTGTATTACCTACGTGTGTCACGCTCTAGAAAGAGATCTGGATGCACACACAGACACAGCAAATGAAACATAGAACGATCACATTACAGATTCCCCGTTGAATTTAGTCAAGGACACCTAGGTGGATAGCAGGGGCACTTGACCAGATATGGCAGCAATATTCAATGCACGAGCGGATGGGAGATTTGTGTATGTGCAGGAGTGTTTCGGACGGGAAAAACTTCTATACAGAGAACCGACTTTCTTAGCAGCGGATGTAGCTATGGATTCTATATAGTTATTCCACTTAAGGTCTGATGTTAGAGTTTATTCGAGGAGGCGTAGTGTTTTACTTTAAGAGATAGAAACTTGATCCATGTTAATGGGCTTTCGAAGATTATGCAGTCGTGATAAATTAGCATCGTTAAATGACTGGAGTGACGCAGTTCGGTCTTTCTCAGATGCACCCAGGTAAATCTGCTGTGCTTGATTCCTGGATACTAGAAGCTGGCTAATTTAAACATCATTTTCATCAAATCAATCCAAATTTGTAACTCAGTATAGCCAAGAAACTTGACACTCACCTAATGTACAGTGTTTTAAACGTATCCCAGATACCATCAAAATTGTTTTTTTGTTTATTTTCAAAGACTCCTTGCAGATTTTTTCACTGTGTAATCCTTCACTCTAAAATCATTCACAAGCTTTGGGAGGTGTGCCCCATTCCATGTAATTTAACCTTAAACCGAAGTTCTAATTTCGCTATCAGCAGCATAGTACCACAGATAGAGTTTCTTTTGGCTTTCACCAAACAACCATCTTTGATATCATGTCTACGAGTCATTACAGAATTAAGAACATGGTCAAATTTGGATCTAGGATATTTCCGGATTATATTATAGATTTCTTTTAGATTAAAGAAAGAGTTGCAAATGACAAGATCAAACTGAGTGCATAAGCAGGAGTTCTTCTTGCCAAAACCATATTTGCCCAGAGAATATCAGGTGTTATAATTGTTAATGGCCCTAGCATTAAATTCTTGGAGCATAAAATATTTTATCAACGACAAGGATCATTGTCGGTATTAACCTGGGGTCTTGATAAATGAAAAGATCATTTCCTTACTGCTTGTAAGAGTAAAAATATAGGCAGAAATAATAGTTTATGTAACGATTTTTGGAAGAGAAACTATTAATTATGTCAAAAACCTTAATAACTGTCCTAAGTATAATTATTCTACACGCTGAATTTGATCTCTTACCTTGCTAGAAAGAAATGCGTATCACATCAAACCAGTCTTGTAAAAAGGAACCTTGCCATATGTTAATAAAGAACGGAAGGAACCTCTGGGCAAGTTTTATATCACCATAAAATAAGAATTAATTAGAATGTTCCGGGAAATTAACTAAGCTCAAATTTTACAGCAAAGACATCACGCTATTTACCCTGTGGTTTAGCTTTCCCGAAGAAATTATAAACAGGCTTTATTTCAGTGCGTTGTGGTACAATGGATATCGACTTGGAACGCACAAATACCCTTGGGAAAGGTATTAATCCGTCTCTTCCCTCCAGTTATGGGTTAAATAATAGGACAGATTTGGTTCTATAGCCTTGGTCGGCAACCAGTCTACCACAGAAAGCAATGACAACCTACGGTGGGATAATCTTTTGCCCAGCCAGACAGTTATATCTAGAAACCTTAGGCACCTCGATGTAGAGTAATGGTTAGCAATCTTGTCTCGCTAGAATCCTTACTTTTGACTAATGAATACGATCCTCACTGGGTGCCCCATATATTTGGCTTCGTTCCACATCTAAGTTGCGCTTAGAAAATTACCTCTTTAGCAACGATTCCAGTACAAAGTTCACGTCAACCTGAGACTTGACGATCAATGAGTGTTCGAACATTGAAGGGATTGTCTTTTATATTAAGACTCAATTTTGTAACGCCGTGTTTTTCTCTTGTTTTTGAAAATAAGAATGGACTCGCCTGATGTGTACATATAATCCTGCCTATACAGAGAACGGCGGGAGTAGTAGTTGTAAAGAAGTTGAGTAGTTGTACAGCCGCTTGGTTGGTCAGTAAGTTAAGGCATATTAAGTTGGAGTTGTTTTGGATATAGACTCATTACCCGGAAATACTTCTTCACTAAAAGACTGTATCTAGTGATTCCTACTAACAGTATTTCTAGTAATCCTGAATTGACTAACCCGTGTTCCAGTTTGTATAATTTTGTTCAATAGAACTTACATTTTCTATCTCCATCTCTGTTTATCTTATTTATCATTTTGTGTAGTTTCTCAACCAGAATCCACAACATCTTGACAGGAAACAGCAGCCGACAACCACATGATGCTGACCAGTTATATAAAGAACACGCATTTGTTTAGATCACGTTTTCTCGACCATTCTCAAATTAATAGGTAAGCAGTGTATCCTTCTATAAATTTAGCACTCCGCTATTCAGACAACAATATCAGTAACGTTAAGAAAAATCCCTAAGGGGATCACGCTCACATTTGTTACTATGTACTTCCAGTTACGTTTAAGTCTGTACACGTCGTCACGCCTTCATGGGTATTGTGAAAAGATATCTGCACTTATAACTTGCATTGCTACTTGCTTGTGCTACACATATATAGCGTCATCACCATCACTTAAAACTGATGCTCAATGACAAACCGAAGCAAGAAGACTGAACGATCACGTATTTTCTTTAAACGGAATCATACATATATACAATGGAACCTGCCTTATGCCACCATCTTCGTCAGCGACCACCTGTTGCTAACGACCATTTTTCTATGCACGGACGATTTGCTAATGTTAATTGACCCTTAGTGAGCGACTACCTCCAGAAAGCGACTAACATCAACGAGTGAAAATCTCTGATCCAGCGACCGCTTAAAAAAAAATCCATTTTAATCGTACACTGCGAACTTCTAAATTAGGAGAAACTAAATGAGTAATCTATTTAATTTTGCTTTGATCTAAGTCAGGAACACTTCCTCATTGTTTTGTTATTGGAGTGCTAAATCAAACTTTTATTTCTTGTTGAAATATACATTGCCTGAGGTCACCTTACGGTCAACTATCAGCTGTTTTGTACAACATATATAGCATTTGACAGGTTCAAGTGATTTATTGCAGTCTCCGTACTGACTTGGATATATTCAGGAATTGGAAAAATCCCTTTCTCAAATGTCTATCGTTTTCGTTCATTTATTTTTTGTGTATCTATCTACTCTATTTCTATCTGCATATATCTATCTCTATCTCTCTATTACTCTACCTCCACCCACAATCGCTGTCAGTTTTTGTATGTTTTGTATGTTTATCTCATGTATTATCGCAGTTTCTCTTTTGCTATCACTCAATTCTAAGAAAAAAAATGAAACCGTCTACTTTTGCTTAAGTCAACTTAATAAATATCTTTTGTGAATAAATATTTTGGTCTGTTGTTGACCGTTGTAAACACGTTTTTTAAAATTTTTAAATGAATTATGCTGAATAAATTTCTTTAAGGTTAGGCCATTTTCTTATGTTCTCATTTATTTATTACCAAATAACATGGTAAAATTCTAGTACGTACATTCTGATGAGTTAAATATGCGTTCCAGACTTAAATAGGTCATGACTATGATCCTTTAGTGAGCGACCACCTGCGCTATGCGACCAGATCGTGATGGCATTAAGGTGGTCGCATACGACAGGTTCCAATGTACTTACATACATATTTTGGGTGCATTTTAGTAGTAATTTTGTATGAACTAAAAATTGTTACACCTTTTAAACTATACGATCATGTAGCTTTGAAAAACACCAATAATACAAACCTCGTGAAAAAGTATTGGACTACAATAGTAAAAGATGAATTCAACCAACTAGGAATGAGACAAGTAGAACAGGGACAAATGAAAACTAAAATAGATAAAATACAATACACAATTCAAAAAAAACTTGATTATTGTTAATTATACAGAAAGAGTATTCGGCGATTGAGCAATTTATATATGAATTTTTCGAAAAACCAGGCAAACGTTCGGAAATATAAACACAAATTTTTTTGTTTTTAGAAAAAAGAGAGTTTGGAAAAGTTGGCACTCACAGGACATATTGAAAGCAGGAGGAATAGAGGAAAACAACGCATAATTTACCTAACGACCTTGCGCACATAAATGACAGAACAGCGTCTAGGTGAGATAAAAAAAAAAGAAAATAATTACTAAGAACTACATAGGACAGAAGATTGTAGAGAGCAATGATTGCATGTGTCCTGAACTGACATGGTATATAGAAGTAGAAGAATAAAAAAAAAGAATAAACATAAAATGAGTATTATGCATGATTGCCTATAGACTAATAAATGTTGGATAAATGAAATTTGTTTTTCTTTAACTTTCTAGAAAGTGATTTTTATAAGAATTTATTAATTGTACGGTATCTTCTGAGCATTTTCGAACTTCAAAGACAAATACCGAATAATTTTTTGGTGTTTCCTTATAGAATTTTGCGGTTAAGCATTTATTGTGATTCTTTAATTGTTCCCGAAATTCGCATTTTTATAGATGGAATTATCGTCTGCTTTTTGTCTTCTTCAAAAAGTTGTTTTCTAACACGCCAGTCTACAAAAAAGTGTCGATTTGGCCGTTTTATACCAAACTCGCTTTATGTTAAGTCAGAATTTGCAGAAAAATAAGCTACGCAAATAACTATATTTTACACTTATGCATGAAAATGGATTTTCCAGCTTTCGAAATTATCATTATTGTCCGAAAGTTTAAAAAACATAATACAAATGTCGTGCTTTTTTAATAAAAGATTTTATATGAACACATGCTGCCTGATTAAAACTTTGTATTCCAGTGCTATATGGATTTGTATATGTGTAGATGAATGAATAAATACGGAAGCATAATTATGTACATTGTATATATCTAATTTTAATATTAGTTATTAATAAAAAAAAAACAACAGAAATTAGACAAAACGTTTCGGATTGCCCTAAAAAAAGTGCATCTTTAGATTTCATTTGATCTTCCGATGTTCATATCTGTTGGCAAGAAAATGAAATGTTTTCCATCTTACATATTGTGTTCGGAAATTTCTAATCAGTTATATATATATATATATATATATATATATATATATATATACATATACATATAATACTAGGGACTACTTGAGAGGAAGAAAATAATAAAACATAAAAATAAATAGGAACTTTGGGAAATTTCCCGATTACAGAAAACACCTTTTACATAAATATGAAAGATTACATTAAGAAAATGAATAGACAGAACTTGTTCATATTATTTATTCAAATATGTTTTATAGAAATATTGCTGCCGTGTATATATATATATATATATATATATATATATATATATATATATATATATATATATTCATGCAGGTTTCATTGAATAATATAGACAAGTTTTGTCTATTAATTTTGTGTAGGGTCCGTTCATACCGTCTGATATACTTGATGGTGATGTCGTTGAAAGACAACAAAAAATCACAGTGATTGTTGATTTTTTTATCGGGTCTAAGCTTTCGGCTCACATAAGCCATTATCAAAGAGTAAATATATATATATACTCTCTCTCTGTGTTCATATATATATATATATATATATATATATATATATATATATCCCAAAATATGCCTTTGGTTAGCATCTTGAAAGAGTACTATTTTATATATATATATATATATATATATATATATATTGAAATTTGTGTTTTTTCAATTTATATATATATATATATATATATATATATATATATATATATATATATCCCAAAATATGGCTTTGGTCAGCATCTTGAAACAGTACTATTTTATATATATATATATATATATATATATTGTATTTGTGCTTTTGTGTTCGGATAGCAATGACTGAATCATGAAAGTTTCGTTTGACAAGGTGCTGAGTTTAGATCAGTAGAAAATTGGTTATGAAAATCGTCTTGATAAAGCAGTGTTAAGATGGTGTCTATAGTTAAGCTTGTATTCATATAAAAGCTAACAAACATCATCTTGCCAGTCGTTTTTAACGAAACTTGCATCTATATATATATATAAGTCATCCACATACAAACCTGATTTGCTGTATCACTGCTCATCAGTGTAACTAGACATCTTCTTACTTCCAGCCTTGATCGAAACTCGACCGATTTGGTGTCACTCTGAATATCTACTCCCTATGCCATTAGAGCATGGAATGAGAGAAGAAGACAGTTTAGCATGTTATAGATATGCGGAGTAGACACATGCTAGTTACCGGGAGAACTCACTTCATTAATGAAGAGTAATATATATTACGAGACCACGGCTATATCGTGTTGTATACACCGGTTCCCGTCTGATCACCGGTGTTAAGCAACATCGGGCCTGGTCAGTACATAAATGCCTGTGACCATTTGGAAATACCATGTGCTGTAAGCGTAAGGACCAAGAATGGTCCACCGGTCCTCCAGGTTTGGGGGTTGGGTGCAGGGCTAATAACCCTGCCCCGTAAAAAAACACTTTGTTGCAGCAACAACAAGTTGCTGCCCTATGCACCATCTGGGTGTGGTGGATAAATGATGATAAATATATATTAAGAGGAAGTGAAAGAACAAATAGTTTGAAACCTATTTTTGCTCATTTACTTTTATAAAGATGCTCGATGGAAGTAGAGCTTAAATATCGTAATTTTGTTATTACGATGGTTTAAAATGCTTTATGTCATTACACGAAAATTTTCGTGTTTCAGAAGAATACTGTTGTTCTTCAGGTAGTATTTTAAAATAAATGGTGAAAATGATCTATTTGGAGTTATTTGAATTAAATTTTTAAAAAATTACGCAGAACACATGCCGAAAGCAAACATCAGTTTCTGCTAAATTTTGGCAGTTAAAAGATATAAATAAAACCCCTAAAGTAAAATTAAAAATTGTGGATAAATTAAGAATCTGTTAATTATTCTATGACATCTGCTGTTTGAGCCTGAATGAAAAACTGTAGATTATAAAGTTCCCTAAAAATAAAGTACTTCTAAATCATAGGGGTGAATTACCGGTTTCCTATAAGCATCGAAAATATTTTAACTAATTGCAATGTTTCATTTATATCTTATGATCTAATATTACTTAAAAAATATTTCCTAAAATAAATGACTTGCACAATACTTATCATGTTTTTTTTTTATCTCTAATATACCTTAGTATACTACAATTACTTGATCCTAATTCTAACCTCAAAAATTCAGCCCCTTTCACAGATGAGGTGGACAAAATCTTATTTAAAATAAAAATCCTAAAATCTAACCTGCTGTTAAAAATTATTGTCTACACATTGAAATAATGCATGGTCCCAGAATGTATCTTACCTAGACAAAATTAAAACGTCTCATGTTTTGACATTATACTGTTTTTTTTCCCTTTCGCAACCCAAATTTTTAACTTCATAGTTCAAGCAAAGCGACTCTCATTTTTGATTTAGCAATATCGACACACCCACAAGCATATTGTTTAACTTTCACCAACATCGACTCCTTAATTTTCTAAATAACCATGAATATATCTTATATTTCCTTAATAAATTATTTTTACTAGTTATTCCAACATATCGGCTGAAGAAGAAAAGTATTGTTCTGAAACAGGAAATTTTTTTTGTAGTGATATAATGATTTTATAAACCAACGTAATAACAAAATTGCAATATATATATATATATATATATATATATATATAGCTTGTAAATAAATCGATTACTTGAATGCCACCTGATTACAAAATATATTTTACATTTACTGTAAGGAAGTATTTATCTGGTTTTCCTAACTTCGATATACCTTAGTAAACAATAATTTCATAATTTTAATTCTAACCCAATAAATCTGGCCCCTTTGTACAAAATTGGATTTAAAAAATTCTTAAAATCTAACCTGATGTTAAAGTTATAGTCTACCGATTTAAATAATGCATGGTCACAGTATGTAAACAAAATTAAAAAAATGTCATGTTTATGTTGTTCCCTTTCGAAACCAAAATTTTTCAACTCCATAGTTCAAGCGAACTCTCACATTTGATTGAGCAATATTGACACACCTATTTTTTAACTCCCTCCAACTATCTCACCTTAAATTTCTAAATAACCATGAATGCATCTTATATATATATATATATATATATATATATATATATATATATGTGTGTGTGTGTGTGTGTGTGTGTGTGCAGGTTTCAATAAAAATGTGATAAGGTTTTATCATTAATTATTTTAATATATATTTCATGTATTCTTAAGATTTCTTTTTTTTTTAGAACGCAAGTTATAAAAAATTATTCAAATTATATAATTTTAGTTTTTAAAAGAAAAAGTATCACAATAATACATGCAAAATTATATAAAAATCTTTATGATAATACCTTGTCTGTCATGTTTAAGAAAACCTGCATAAAAGAGAGATTGTTCCCCAAATACATACATATATATATGTTCGCGCATATGTGTGTGTGCGTGTATGTGTGTGTGTGTCTGTGTGTGTATGTGTGTGTGTGTTTGTATTTGCTTTTATGTGTGCTGAGGTAAAATTCAGATAAAAATAAAAGTAAAGAAAAATTTAATATAAATAGAACGCATTTCAATGTACGCGTTGATGACTTTCCTAAAGGGACGAAGCGTAAAGGTATCAAAGGGTTTTATTTTATTTTATTTCCTATATGTATATATACCTGTATATAGTTATATAATAAATAGAAAATCAAAATTATCAGTTAAAATTAACGCGCATGCGGAAGTGTGGTGTTGACTGAACAGTTCAAATCACACAGAAAATAAGAAAAAAAAGGGGAAGTGAAAGTAGATTACATTCCGGGTAGATTCATATTGCAGTTAACGCCCTTAGGAAAGGCACGAATCCACGTTTCCTCTTGGATTCTGGATGACACCCTGGTGCTGACAGCACGCAATGCAGCACATCCGTGAAAGGCTCGAAATAGGAGATTGCAAGCGCCAATTCGGTACATTGCTCCGAGAAATAACTTGAAAAACTCAGCATGCTACGTGATCGTACGTGCATACGCATACATAAACAAGTATGCACACATAAGAAAACACATTACATGCTGCACAGTTAAACAGATGCATACACATAGATTTATAGATTTGAACAAACTGATATATATATATATATATATATATATATATATATATATATATATATATAATCCAAAAAGAATCAGCAAAAGGTAAAATCCCAAATACCCGATCCAATTAATATTGATTTTATTAATATTGAAATTGATCAAGGCGGAGGGCTCGATGCAAATAGCATTATTTATTTACAGAGCCAAATATATATATATATATATATATATATATATATATATAGTAAGTCAGAAAATTCCGAAATTTAAATTCTTTCATACAGACGTAAAGTAAAGTCTTCTAATATCAAGTCACGAATCTCTGTTTCTGCCTTCCGTGTTTTTTTAATGTCCGGCCGAAAAATTTAAATATTTTTTTTTTCTTTCTTAATCCCCGCTTTTTCTTTTTCTTTTTTTTTTTTTTTTAACTTCCTTTCTCGTTACTGATGAAAGGAGATTTTTCTCGCTGAGATGGCCATTCAACGAAGTTAAATTTCGGAATTTTTTGTCATACTATATATATATATATAAAGATTCCCTTCATATGTAAATTAAGTTTAAATATAAAAATATATTAAATATAAAAATTACCTTTAAATGCAAATATATATGTTGCCTTATACTTTTACTAATACAGATACATTTATTCACTACAAATTCCTATCTCTTCTTAGCCCATCCTCTCAAACTCCCTCTCACCCCATATACATTTCCTTTCTTCTTTCTCCTTGTTAAACCCTAAGGACGGGCCATAAATGGCTGTAAAGGACCATACATAATCCTCTAGGTTTAAACTTGTCTCTAAATCTTTCAACATGTCCATTAATCACCTCTATCCTCTTCCTCTTTCCACTTTTTGTTCAAAGTCTAATATACAACTTCCAATTTAATTTTTGATGACTTCTCTGCATCGTCGACCACATGATCTAATAAATTTCTTGCAAAAATCAGTAGTAATTCCCTTCTATTCGTCTTTCAATAACTCCCATATTTGATCCTGGTTTTTCGGGTTTCTGTTCTGGGCCTTTTCTCCAATTATCTACCAAATATTTTTGGGGGGATTCAGGTCGGGGCTCTGGGCTGACCACTTTATTAGGGCGATTCTTTCTTCAAATAAAGCCATAACCTTCTGAACCGTGTGGCAATGTGCATTGTTCTGCATGAAAATAAGAGATTCATAAAGATTATGGTTTAATCTTGGGACCACATGCTGCTGAAGAAGCCTTTTGTAAATCTCAGCATTGATATTGCCATTTACACAGATGATATGGCCAACTCCTGCAGATAAAATTATTCCCCACACCATCACACTGCCGCCACCAAACTTTACGGTTTTCTTGACACATTGAGAAGACAGTCCTTCACCTGTTTTACCCCGTAAGTAAGTTTTGCCCTCAGAACCAAATACAGTAAACTTGGACTTGTCACTGAAATGAACTGTATCCAATTGTGCGTCAGTCTAAACAACATGTCCTCACGCATACTCTAGGCGTGCACTTTGGTTTCGCTTTGAAATGAGAGGCTTCGAAGCTGGAATATGGGCATGCACTCCTGCATTTTTTAACCTGGGAGCAACCGTTTTGCTGGAGATTTTATTATCTGTCTCTTCATTCAATTTACGGGCAACTGACGTAGCAGTTTCAAAAAGGTTTTTGCAAATATTCTAACAATTCTTCGATCTTCTCTTTGCGATGATTTTGGAGGTCTGCCGGTTTTGGGTTTTTGGTTTTTGGTTTTTGGGTTTTTCGTATCTAACGTTTTATCGGTTTTATACCTGCTAATTACACGATGAACGGCACTTTTAGACCTATGAACAATATCAAAAATTTCTGAAATTGACTTTTTTCTACATATTTAGTGTTAATGAGTTTTTTTCCTTCAGAGAGAGAGCGTTTTGCGTGTAGAAATTGCCATTTGCTTCAAAAGAAAATCCTAATGATAAATGAACTTTTACTTATTGTTGAAAAGCTCTATCGAGTTTTTTTTTAAATTGTAAATACAAAGGTTATGCAAATTGTTAACATCATTCCTTAACTTTTGTCCAGTAGCTTATTTCATTTGTTCCATTTAATCTTTATTTAAAAAATAACTATTATGCAAATTTTTGTAAATTTGTATATTTATGCATTACACCCTGATATTTATTCGGTAAAAATTTAATTGCAAATCATGCATTATTTTTTAAGTAATACACATATTTATGTCTTTGTTGTTTCCGTTCCTTTATATATATATATGTCAGTCAGTTAAGTGCCACACGTAATACACGCTTTGGGTGATCATGTCTCGAAAGAAACATCACTGACTGGGCAGAAGATTATTCCGCAGTAGGTTGCCATTGCTTTCTGCAGTAGACTGGTTGCCAGCCAAGGCTATAAAACCCAATCTGTTCTATTATTTAACCCATAACTGGAGGGAAGAGACAGATTAATGCCTTTCCCAAGGGTATTTGTGCATAAGTGAATGCAAGAAATTCAACAGGATTTCGAAATCGGCATTGTCGTTCCAAGTCTATATTCACTGTACCAAAGCGCACATATATAGTTTGGGATAAAAAAAAAATGGCGTCTAAATTGCGTAAAAATAGAAATAACTCTGAGATCTGATTTTAAAAGATTTATATGCCAACATTACATAAGAATATCTTGGATAAGTAAAAAATACATTTATTTAATAAAATCGCTATTGGCTTCAACCATGACCGCCAGATGTCTTTAAAATATTCTGTGTCTCTTCTGGACAGTCTCCTTGGTGAGTGTTGCTATAATTCTTGCCTTTAATTCATCTTTGGTGTAACAAGGAGTTTTGTTGGCCTCTCTCTTAAGTCTACAGATAATAAATTAGGTTAGATATAAGGTGTGACGCGCTCACAAAAATTACTTGACAGCCATGACTGTCATCTCTTGCTATGTGTCATTGTGCAGAATCATGCTGCCAGACATTGGTTCTTTCATCAATTTTCCTCTTGACCCAGTGCAGATGATGTAAGGTTCCATATTGAGTCTGTGGTGTTTGCCAACAAATTCAGGATATATTTCCTTATCAGAATGATCAGAGAGCGTTTTTCGAGCTGTCGTATCTTTGTAATTCTCATTAGACTTCTGCAACTCCTTCCGAATTCACTGCACTGTTTCCAGATTGACACCAAGCCCTCTGAAATGTTCTTATTTGTAACACCGAACATTACAGCCTTACCGTTTTCAAATTTCTGGCGTAATTGATTGCGTCAAGGTGGTCCCCTTTTCACACAGACGGTATTCAACTGACTTTAATATACCGTACAGTCGACAAAGGCAAAAAACAAAACAAAACAAAACATAAGAAAAACACGCACGCATGAAATTGAAAATATATATAGCGACAATTTACTCCCAGTACCCTGAGTGCACACACACACACACACACACACACACACACACACACACACATATATATATATATATATATATAAAGAAAAAATTCATTAGTTTCATCGTTTAGGACTTCATTTGACTGAAGTGATGTTGTGGTGGAAGTGATGCTTAACATTTAAAACTTAAATATAAATTTTAAATTTATTATTTTTAAAATGTATGTTTTGTGGATATATTCTAGTTGATTTAATTTGTTTAATTTTTTCAACATGTTTAATCTTTCTATTACTATTAAATATCACACACTGCGATAATTTAAATATATCTATCGCTCAATATATATATATATATATATATATATATATATATATATATATATATATATATAAACCACCGGTCATAATTTTTAGGCTACCCCAGTGTTTTAATGAATGATGTATTTCATACTATTTTTAGAATTTATTGTCAAGTGAATAATTATTGTAAATAAAAATAAAATGGTTCTTTTGTTAATACAGCAAAATAACATGTGCATCAAATGAATTTATAAATATTTAATAATTACCTATATTTCAGGTTCATCAATGAAAGAATGAAAAAAATTTAGGGTGAATCGGACGAGTTCATCTTTGCTTACTTGCCTTGTAAAATATTGCAAAGTAATAATCAGAATCATTCTATTTTCATTTGGAATTATCCACTAAAAATAGTATGAAATACATCATTTCTTGGGTGACCTAATGATTATGGCCAGTAGTATATATATATATATATATATATATATATATATATATATATATATATATATATATATATAAATATAAAAGTAATTCAACGAGTTTTTATTCGACCTCAACATAATGCAGAAAGCACCAGGGCCCGTGGTACAGTTGGTATGACGTTTGCTTAATAACCTAACTGTCTGGTTTTCAATTCCTAGTAGTCCCAAATATACGACGAAACGGCCATCCAGTGCTTTCTGCATTCTGTTGAGGTCGAATCAAAAAACTCGATGAATTACTTCATTATTTCAAATCCTACTACTATTTCTTATATATATATATATATATATATATATATATATATATATATATATATATAGGAAAGAATATTAATAAAAAGTTTTGAATTTAAAAATGTACTTTTTTTTAACAGTATTTGTTTATTTTTATTATATTTTATATTTCAGACCGCCCTCGGTCCTTCATCGAAACAAGTTGTTTCTGATGAAGGACCGAGGGCGGTCTGAAATATAAAATATAATAAAAATAAACAAATACTGTTCAAAAAAAGTACATTTTTAAATTCAAAACTTTTTATTAATATTCTTTCCTATACATATTAAGACAGTATACGTGGATGATCATCACTATATATATATATATATATATATATATATATTTCCATGTGAAGAGGAATCAATTTTAATATTTTGAGTGTCC
This sequence comes from Ascarosepion bandense, assembly GCA_037127315.1. Classification (NCBI taxonomy): domain Eukaryota; kingdom Metazoa; phylum Mollusca; class Cephalopoda; order Sepiida; family Sepiidae; genus Ascarosepion; species Ascarosepion bandense. The sequence continues at coordinate 893,322 of JBBBDQ010000270.1, read as the reverse complement.
CGGCATTCATTTTATTATGGACAGTGCTCAATATAATAAATATTATAGAGCTTAATATAATAATTATGTTCACAGCGAAGGGTTTTGTATTTAAATTTAAATTATATGTCCAGACAACATCAAACATTGCTTGATGAAGAGAATCTATTTCGAAACATTGAATTTTCTCTGTCGCAATGTACAATTAATTCATATATATGCATACCTTTCTGCATGCTCACACATACGCATGCACACACAGACACACAAACACACACATGCAGATATTCGTCTCCACATCCAATCCTACTAATTTATCTGGTCAGGTACTTCTGCAGTATATCTCAAGATTCTTGACAAAATTCAAAGAACGGTCTGTAAAGTAATCGATTTTAACCTGGCGTCTAAACTTCAGACACTTTCTCCCGCTGTCTTTTTCTACAAATATTTTCATGCCAACTCTTCTGATGAGCTTTTTCTCTGGTGCCTCGAATTCATGAATTTAAGCGTGTTGCTAGATTGGGAACTAGTTTTCACCGTTTTATTTTTCAAGTAGCTACGTACAACCGCCACATCTACTTTAACAGGTTTTTTTAAAATTCTGCTCCGTGGAACTTCCCAACTACTTACAATCGTCAGAAATTTAAATGCAGCGTCCATCACAATATTTTATTTTCCTGATCACTTGTCCTTCATTGTTCCTTATCTCACCGCTTGTCACTATAATCTTCTTCATTTTCACTCACTGTAACACTATGTCAATTATTGGTATTATCAATTTGCCTGCGGTTTAAAAATTAATAATTACGTGTATGTGTGTGTGTGCGTGGAAAATAAGATCGCGACAAAGAAACATTGATTGATTCTAGGCCATACTCACTCGTATGCTAATACGCTACATGTGATAAGACGCAACCTATTCGGTAGTATTTTTTGTGAAACAAATGGCACTACATTTGGAATTAAACGTAGAACGATTGACCTAAAGATTTCGCTTCAAGACTACACAAATTGCAGTATTAAGGCTAGTATTCTTAGTAGAGGTATGAAACTTAACTACCAGCCTTTATTACGAGAACATTTCAGAAGTTACCTGCAGTATCCCTATTTGAAAAAAAAAATTATAGTAAAGGTAGGAAGCTACTTACGAATTATCACAAATACTCGAAGAATAAATCGCTATGATAACCACTGGATATATAGGATCTAAACTTATTTATAAATGGAAATTTGTCTGTGTGTGTGTCCGTTACCTATAGACTCCGAAACGGCTGAACCGATTTTCTTGAAAATTTACACAGTTGTACCATAATCGTCTGCGAGTGTTCTTAGATAGATTTTGTGTTGAGGTACCCCCGATAAATATCAAAAATCGATAATCGAAAAAGTCGGGTTATAGAAGGAGTGATCCGATTTTGATCGAATTTGATACACTTATAGACAAAGACATAAGAAACGATATTCAGAAGTTTCAAGTTTGCAGTTCTTACAATAGTGGAGAAAATGCCTGTATATCTGTATTTTTTTCAGCCCTTTTTTTTTTAGTTTTTACTTCGGATTTGGCTCTAAGTAGGTATAATTGTAGTTCTTAGTCACAGCCATGATACCATTTACTCAAAGGTGTTATTTAGCCTTCAAAATTCAGTTTACGACGAAAGAAACTTATTTGATATCGATACCAGGAAATCAAGATTTGACTTACATCCATTCATGTTTCTTTCAGTCTACGGTTTAGCTTTAACTGGAAACAACTATTGCTTTTTAGTCTTTCGTGCCAACGTCCAAAGAGTCTGAGCTCCAGGACCATGGATTAGTTTTAAAGTTTTTATTACAACCGTGCAACGCCGGGCTATATTGCTAGTTTACTATATGTAAATGAAAAATTGGAGCCTTCAATTTTATGTTTGTATTTGGTGATTGCATTTTGATTGTGATAAATAGTAATATACTAAGACAGATAAATAGATAACAATAATGAAAAAACATAGATAGATAGATAGATAGATAGATAGATAGATATGAACACATTCGATGACATCAGTACATAGATGGATAAACTGAGGGAGACAATTATAAAGAGAGATAGGTACAAAAATATTTCGATAAATATGACCAGAATGAAATAGATAGATAGATAGATAGATAGATAGATAGATGCGAATATATTTAGATAAACATACATAGATATTATATAGACACACACACATACATACATACATACATAGATGTGAATATACAGATATACATACATGCATACATATATATAAGGTAGATAGAATATACTGAAAAATACAGAGTATTATAGACCAGATTGGTGATTCTTAAATAAAAAATGATAGTTTTTTTGATGATATAATTATATATGCATTCATTGATGGTTTTATTGACATCTTTGGATTATTTTTATTGGCATTTATTGACATTTATTAGTGATTTAATTGACATTTTTTTCAATTAATTGATTTTTTATTGATATTTATTTACATTTATTGATAATTCTATTTACATTAATTGATTTTAATTGACATTTATCGATGATTTTATTGACATTTACTATTCAAATCGAAAAAACCGTCAAAGAATTAGATGATATGTAATATTTCCCGCCTAATCTTTTAGAACGCTTAGGGTGAGGGATAAAACAGAAACGCGGACAATAGTGTCAAATATAGGAAAACAAAATACAATAAGGCTTATAGGCCTTATCAGTCAGACCAGGGATAAAGCTGAATGCATTGAAATTCAATATATTTTATCTCGAAAACATTCAGGAACAGCGGTAGATATTAGGGCCTACACAGGCGGGTTGTGGGTGTATGAGTAAGCAAGGTGCTTCATAAAGCGCTAAAAAATATTGTGGGAATATAAACGACCAACATAAAACCTCAGAGTGGGAAAATATAAAATTTTAGCATTTTCTAGTGAATTGTTTCCGCGTCAAATATCCCGCGTAATATTGGTCATTTGGGGCAACTTGTATAATAGATAAATCAACTCATTCAAATTTTCTGACATTTTGACTAAACACGTAATCTATCTATCTACCTATCTATCTATCTATCTATCTATCTATCTATCTATCTATCTATCTATATGGGATTTAGGCGTATATGATGAATGGGGAATTATGAAGTAGGAAATAAAGCAAGAGTTATATATATATATATATATATATATATATATATATATATATGAATTTAGCTCACTCTTTCGAGACATGATGGCCCAAGCGAGTATCACGTATGGCACTTAACTGGCGGACTGATTTAAAAACAGGAGGAAGTTAGATCATTTTATTTATTTTTAAATTTAAGAAAGCGGAAAAGATATTCTTAAGGCTAATTATGGAACAAAAAATTATGGAGGATAGTAATTGATGTAACTCAATACATAATTAATGATGTAATTTAATGTTTAATAAACGAAAATGAGTAAATAGAGTTATTGTTGTTTAAATTTCTTACTTATTTTTTAATATTTTTTATTCATTAAATATTAATATAAAATAAATCAATAAATAAATAACGATAATGGCTAAAAGTATAGCCGAAAGTGCACGAGCAATCGCACAATTTGTATAAACTTTATATTCTGAAAAGATTCATTAAAGATTTTTGATTGATAAGCCTTTCCAATTTGTTCTATAATGTCTTCCTATGATCTTTTAAACATTCTATGATCACGTATACGCCGTCCATTGGTGTTGTTTTTTCTTCCAAACGCATTTTCCTGTACGTTTTGGACATGTGGATCCAGTTTGGTTCTTCGCCTTAATGACAGAACTGACATTTGAAAGGCTGACACAAACAATATCTGCGATATCTCTGTAAGGCTTGCCAGTGTGTTCGTGCAAGTAACATCCATCGCAGACAATAGTCGCAGAAAAATTAATCGACACCCGAGACAAAGTGCCTGAGCGTGATAAAAATCCTATGACGCAATATTTTTCTGGGCAAAATTTCATCATACACCCCGAAAATAGGTTCGTATTGCTGCACATTAATCCAAATGACCTAATCTAAGAAAAAATAGAACTCGATTACGCTATGTCACTCAACTGAGTCTAAAAATGACCCTATGATGAAAGAAAATAAACTAAAGCAGTTGTTTCAATTACACTATTGTATAGTTCTCATCTTTATTGCCATGTTTATGACGTTTCTACCGTTGTACCCTTGGCCTTCTTCAGGTGCTAGGGATTTCTAACCAAACCCATTATTACGATAATTGGCTATATCATTCACATTCCATGTGCGATGCCACTTCTGGTAACCGTGTAATTATTTCCCTTAAACTCTCTAAGTTATTTGTTCACCACTGCTGTAGCTTGGAATTGAACTCACAACTTTTTGTGTTAAGTCACTGGAACTGACCGACATCTATATTCACTGGGACACCTGTCCATGGGGACTAATGCATGTGATAGGAAGTAACAGAAATTCACAGGCTGATGTCCTCATATCAATGTAAATAATGTAAGTACTACATAATCTGAGAAGAATAGACACATATTGTTTCAATTAATTTTCAGAAGGGTATATATATAGTCATCCACAGACAGATCTGTTTCGATGTATCACAGCTCATCAGTACGGTTAGACTCCGATTGCTTTTAACCCAGGATTGAAACCCGACCGAATTGGCGTCAGTCGGCGATTCTACCTTTGGGCTATAGGCGTTCGGTAGAAGAAGGCAAACTTTTTAGCGTGTACATTGTCATTATATCCGCCCAATAGCCAGAGTCCTCTAATCCGTTACTGAATGAGCGATGCTTATATGCCAGAGTAGCTACTGTTTTTCAAATGTACCATTCTTCCAGATTGTTCAAATATATAAAGTAAAGTATTTTAATTTGATTGAAGCATTGTGTATATTAGGTATATGGTTAGGCCTTGAAGGCTGTCACAAGGCGTTTAGTAAAATAAAGGAAGGCAAAGAAGTTTTTGGGTATTACCTATATATTATACATTAATATTTCGATATCAAAATCTCATCTTCAGAATGGCAGAAGAGCGTGTGTCTGTCCCAGTGAGTCCGTGCTTTTCAAGGAATGGCCAATCTGGTGCTGCTGTCATTAATTTTGCTGTGTGCTTGTGTGTGTAAGTGTGTTAGAGCATGTATGTGTGTGTGTGTGTGTGTGTGTGTGTGTGTGTTTATGGTATATGTGTGATTTAAAGCTGGGTCCTCACTCGGAAAGACATACGCTCCTCTGTCATTTTGAAGATTAAATTTTGATCTCGGAATATTAATGTATAATAAATATGTAATACACATGTAATACACAAAAACTTCTTTACCTTCCTTTATTTTACTAAACGCATTGTGACAGCCTTCAAGGCCTAACCATATACCTATATATATATATATATATATTGTCGACGGCATGTAAAACATGATAAATCAAACAACACAAAATTGAAAATATTAGAATTTATTACGTTTTTCTCCATAACTCATTCATTGGTAAAGCTTTAATAAAAGTGATAATCTGTTAGATTGATACAAGATCCATATTTATTATCTTCTCATATATATGCGAATATTTTAGTTTTTTATTAATTCGATGTTATGAGAAATAATATCAGATCAATAGTAAAAAGGGTACAAAAATTATATATATATATATATATATGCATATGCGTACTTGGGTGTGTGCATGTGTGTGTATGTGTTCGTGTGCGTGTGTGTATGTGGGTTCTTGTGATTGTGTGTGTGTGTGTGTGTGCGTGCATGTGTGTGCGTGTGTGTGTGTGTGTGTGTGTGTGTGTGTGTGTGCATGCGCGAAAACGAACTCCTGGAAAGAATTCATGTGGTCGAACACTAAAGAAACTTGTTTTTATGAAAATTGCAAAGTTAATTCAATCATTTCCGACAACGGTATTTTATTTTCTAAGATTTTCCATTATCTCGAATCAATAAACTACCGTTCATACAAAAAACTAAATGGACACACACACACACACACACACACACACACACACACACAGACACAGACACGCATATTTGTATCGGGAATGTCAGCCGATTACGTTACGATGGTTTCGAACTTTTCATTTTCTTCAGCGGTCTTGTATTGCCTGACCAAACTATATATATATATATATATATATATACACTATTTTTAATACAAGGCATTTATTAATAGTTTTAAGGGTTATTTTTCCAACATCTTATCAGGAGAAAAATTGTTGGAAAATGAATTAAGCGAAAAGAACAGTAACGACGAAAATGAAAGCAAAAAAAAAAAAAAAAGAGAAAAACCCGATAAAACCGATTCCCCAAGGAATTCAGAGACTTTACAAAATACTTCTGACTGACAGAGAGAAAGTTTCCGTAATGATAAAGGGACTGATTCCAAAATCTTTAACTAAATCCTATGTATAAATTTGAACTACTCTTTCTCATACGACTTGGAACAGTCTATATTCTCTAATAGATGTTGAGCGTTAGCCTATTCCATATTTGTTGAGGGAAGGCAGCACATGTTATCTATTTTACTAAGTCGTATTTTAGAAGGCACATGCTGATTAATTCTTGTTTCTAAATGTAAGGTTGTACGCCCAAAATAACCAGCAGCACACTGGCAATTAAATACATATTTCATATTACTTAATTTGATGTAGGCAAATCATCCCTACGAAACGACGGAAATGCAGAACTAGTCCGAAAAATACAACGCAGAGCAACAGACAGAAAACAACTAGAAATCGACTTGTTGATCTGCTTAACTAAACTTTAAACCTTATCCCCAATCTAAGGAACCTCCAGTTACACCGGGCATTTAGAAAGCCACAGGAAATTAGGAGAATGAAATTCCCTAGTTTCTTACTAATAATTAATAATGTTTTGCTGATAACCATTACGCATAGAAATCTCCCTGATATTCTTCAATTCAGAGTCCACTCTAGTAGGAGAACACATTTTAAGCACCCTCTGCACAAGGTTTTAATAAAACTTCATGTAGGAGCAAACTCACACCAATTCAAATACAGGCCAGGAAAGGTGGGTTTACGATAGATACGCCTAAGGGAACACCTTCTACTACGCTCACCAACAACGTCCAAAAAAGGAAAAAAAAATCCTTCTCTACATCTATAGTGAAAGATAAATCCTTGTGTAAGGTGTTAAGCCTATTATAAAAATTTACGGTCTCACTTTCATTAGAAAAAGTAGCAAATGTGTCATCAACGTACCTAAAATATATAAAAGGTTTAGACACGTCGCCAAAATGCAACGACCCGTAGTAGCCCACAAAAATATAAGCTAACGCAAGGCAAAGGAGACTAGCCATCTGGACCACATCCAATTGGCTATGCTTGACATTTTCAAAGCTAAATTTCACAGAACTAAATCAAATATCATATATTCGACAAATACCTCCTTAAGAAATATATAATATCTATTTATTTTATCGCGTTTTTATTTTTTGCTCTTCATTTGTGTCGTTATTGTTCTTTTCATTTAATTCATTTTCCAACGAATTTTCTCTTGATGAGATATTGGACGAAAGGGCCTTTGTGACTATTAATAAATTCCTTTTTTTTAAAATAGTATACGAATTTAGTACATCTAAACATTTGTTTATTTATATATATATATATATATATATATATATATATATATATTAAATCCAAAAGAATGATCATATAGGTAAATCTCAAAAACCTGATTCTATTAATATTAATTTCATTAATAATCAAAATTGATCAAGGTGCAAGGTTCTTTGCAAATATTATATACGGAATCAAATATAAAGCCAAAAATAGAATTTTTGTTTCGCCGTTGCTGAAGAAGCGAGGATTTTCTTGTAAAAATGACTATCCAACGGACTTAATTATCGAAATGTTATATATATATATATATATATATATATATATATATATATATATATATATGCATAATTATTAACCAGTTATTGGTCAAAATCAAATTAGACTAGTATACAGTTGTATTAAGAAGTGCTCAATACATATATAATGTAAGGCTTTAAAATATTTTGATTCAAAAGTCAGCCGATTTAAAAATCTTTGGTACAATTAAAATTCAATATTCAATTATAGAAAGCCTTAAAAATTGTACCAAGCTAGCCAACCACGTCCAGAAATTAAAAGAAAAAAATGTCAAAGACTCTTAGAGCCTATTAAAAATGACCAGAATTGCAACAGTGATGTTTGCAGATTGTGCCAAGAAGAAAAGTTAGCCATAGTTTAATTTCCAGAAAGAGAAATGTTACTTAATAAAAGGTCCTAAGTAATGTCCGGATTTCATGAACTTGGAAAAATGTTTTAGGATCGTACAAACCCAGATGAAGAACACTTGACCAGATCCTCCCTTAATTCTAAACATCCAGTTAAGAGTTCCTGTTATGCGTTCGTACAAGCATTGGATGATCAGTTAATATAATCGCCTAAAATACAAAACGTTTTAAACCAAGCGTAATCGGCCGAATTCCGAATTCATAGTGATTGAAACGTAACTCCGTCTTATGGATGAGTAACGAATTTGATGCTTAAGACTTTTTGATTAAATCTTGCCATGATTTTGATATGATGGCGATATACAGACCATATATTTATTAGTTTATAGGAGAGATGTCCAGGCCCCACGATGGTAAGACACTGAGTGAAATGCCTCTGTCTAAGCGGACCTTTCTTTTTCAGTTTACCGAATGTTTTGTTGTCTTTTTCGATTCTACAATTGATTTCATTTTATTGAGAGAACCTCCAAGGTAGACATATTTATCAACATTTTCTGACCATGAAGAATAATTTTGACTTCGTTATAACGTTACCCTAGAGGATGATGAACATAAACTTAATGTTTTTTTTACACAGAAGGTTAGCCCGAACTTATTTCATGCTCCCGAACAATCAACTAACTTTACACACCACAATGTCTAATATTTCTTAACCAACCTTATCAAGCCATGAACTTTAGAAACCTTTGTGGTTAATCAAATGTTAAGAAGATAACACGAAGCTTAAACAGCAGTCAACATCTCCCCTAAAAACAACAGAATGTGAACAAAATGTGATACATTTATAACCTGAGTATAAAAATGCATATGCTTAGTATTCGATGCTATTCCTCATTTTTGATTTTGTTTCCCTATCACACACACACACACACACACACACACACACACATATCTAAACTTATTTATAAATGGAACTTTGTTCGTGTGTTTGTGTCTGTGTGGGTGTGTGTCCGTTACCTATAGACTCCGAAACGGCTAAACCGATTTTCTTGAAAATTTACACAGTTGTACTATAAGCGTCTGCGAGTTTTATTAGCTGGGCTTTGTGTCGAGGCACCCCCGATAAATATCGAAAATCGATAATTGAAAACATCGGGTTATAGAAGGAGTGATCCGATTTTAATCAAATTTGATACACTCATAAACAAAGACATAAGAAACAATAACCAGAAGTTTCAAGGTTGCAGTTCTTACAATAGTGCAAAATATTGATAATATATATATATATATATATATAAAAGGCAAGATGTTTGTGTGTGTGTCTGTTTATCTGCCTGTATGTCTGTATTTTTTCAGTCCTTTTAGTTTTTGCTTCGGGTTTGGTTCTAAGTAGGTATAATTGTAGTTCTTAGTCTCAGCCATGATACCATTTACTCAAAGGACTTATTTAGCCTTCAAAATACAGATTACGACGAAAAAACTTATTTGATATTGCTCCCAGGAAATCAAAATTTGACTTACATCCATTCATTTTTTTTCAGTCTACGGTTTCGCTTTAAACGGAAACAACTATTGCTTTTTAGTCTTTCGTGCCAACGTCCAAAGAGTCTGAACTCCAATCCCATGGATTAGTTTTAAAGCTTTCATTACATCCGAGCAACGCCGGGCTATACTGCTAATATATATACATAGTATTCCACAGACAGATCTGTTTCGCTGTATCACAGCTGATCAGTATGTTTAGACACCTGATTGCTTCTAGCCAGGATTTAAACCCGAACGAATTGAAATCATTCGGCGATTCTGAACTATGGGCCCACGGTAGCTACCGTTTTTTTCTCTTAATATATATATATATATATATATATTAAAATTGTATATTTGGACAGTAATCCCTCTTTTATAAACATTTCATTTAAAATAGCAGTCATGCTATTATGGCTCCGTTCTTATGTATTTTTTCATGTGATCCTCTGATTTTTTTTTTTGAAGACATTATTTTTTTAAAAATTGTCCAAAATGTTTTGTTTATCCAAGCGCTTTTAGCTTTACTCTTATCGAACGTAAATTTTATTTTACATATAATGTATTTAGTGTTATGTATGTCTGTAGAGTTGTGTACCTTTTATGTTCTGAACACGGTAAGCACGTTGTTCGTATTTGATATTATTGAGTGTTGTTTTTTTGTCTTTTTTATTTTGAATGCCCCCATTGATTTTTAACCTTTTTATCATATCATAGCATCACCCAGTCGGACTCTCTGCTTTCTGGTGAAGCCAAACCCAGACGATAATGTGCTGAACGGTAATGTCTTGTCTGGAAATAAACAAAAGAAAACAAACAAGAGCCCTGGATTCTATGAAGAAGTTTTGCGTATGCGCTCGGAAAGAAAAACGTAAATTCCGACCTTGAGCGACATCCGGCCTTTGTGGGAAAGTTCGGGTTTTCCAGGTTATTTAAAACTAGAATCTATTTTTAGATTGTAAGAAAAAAAAATTGTTCTCGAGAGAGATAATAAAGTTTCAGTAATACACATTTTAATAATGAACCCTTAGCAAAGGGAGAGAAAAGATTGATTCATACTTTTCCCAAAGATATCTTCGTGTAAGTAAATATATCGAAATCAACGGGAATTGGAACTTAGCTGTCCGAGAAATAATTCTAACTGATTATCCATTAAACCAAAGGCAGCTTAAAGCTTACAGCACCTGATTTTCACAAGCGGTCTCTTATCTCGATAGTGAGCAGGTTTGGTATTGCTTAACTTCAGTGATCGTATACTATTTAGCGTGATATGACTATAAGCGAAATAGTTACAGTACTCGAAATGTTAAAATCTACAGTGAAATTAATATTGATGTCCACTGTCAGATGTAAATCTGATAACACGACAAACATTTGGCGCCCAGACGAATTAATGTGGCAAGTTAAATATCCGAGCTATGAATAGTTTCAGAAATCAACAAATGATTAAAAAGAAATAATTTAATTAACACAAATATTTTTGGTAATAAAAAATAAAATATTATATTTCTCAGCAATCATTTCATGCAATGGCACTTCAAAGGAAGTTATTGCCATGAAAGCCAATATTTGTTGCGGTTTCTGAAATTTACTTAATCTTACTGAACGGATTATGTTAATAAGTCGAAGGAGACATGGATATAAAATTAGATCCATTCTTCGATGGTATCGGTTTTACCTACACTTATTTGTACTTTCACATATGATTTGAAATGCCTATGTGAAAATTAGCCTGACCTCTAGGCCTCCTAGCCATGCCTAACCCCCACCAAACAACAACATGATTGGACCAATATTAAACGTCGTCAGCGACTCGTTGGTGAGATTTGGTCCTGAGTCGAGAAAAACTGGGACAAACGACACTTTGACATTCAATGCAATTGTCTAATCACTAAACGTTGGGGTCTAAAACTACAGGAGAACGTAAAATGAGAAAAGAAATGTCATCAATAAATATGGCTGGCTTTTGAGAGTGATTCAGAGAAATGGTGGGTGGAGCTGAAATATGTGCCAATGTGTGGCTAGCTGTGCCATTCACTTTAAGTATTTTATAGCTTGTGTAAAATCTAGATGAGTGAGCAATGATAAACTTGTGTAAGTGCGATAGTGTGTTTTTAATACTATGTGAAATGTTATATTTTGGCCTGGTTTAGTTTAGCAAGTAAATTTGTGTTATAATTAAGTAAATAAAACCTACACTTTTATTTTATTGCTATCAAAATATCTTTATTGGAATGATTTCATTACACAGTTTTTAATAAATATTCTTATTAAATTAAATCGTTTTTATAGTATATTTTTTTAGTTAATTGATATTTTCAAGAGCCGAGTTCGAGTTCCAGGTGTATTCATTTATGCGCAAATACTCTTGGGAAAGGTATTAATCCGTCTCTTCTCCCTCCAGCTATGGATTAGATAGTAGAACAGATTGGGTTCTATAACAATGGGTTACAATCAGTCACCCGATAAAAGTCATGGGAACCTGCTGCAAGGAAATCTTCTATCTCGTCATGCTTCTTTCGGGATATGATCGCCTAAGAGTTTATCACGTACACTGCAGGCCATACTTATTAGGCGACCTCAGTTTTTAAATATTATTTTTAGTAGTTATTGCCAAGTGGATAGTTCTAAATGAAAATAGAATGGTTCTTTTGTTAATACTGCACAATAACATGTGCATAAAGTGTGCTGTTCTGGTGTCCAGTTTTTGTGCTCTCTTCTCCATATTTGTCTCTTCTTATTATTGGCTGACCGAACCAAAGGTTTCCTGGCTGCCTTGTAAAACTTTGCAAAGTAATAATAACAAAAGAACAATTCTATTTTCGTGTAAAATTATCCACTTGATAATAAATACTAAAATAGTATGAAATACATCACTTTTTTTTTAAAAACTGGGGTCGCCTAATAATTATGGTCGGTACTGTATGGCACTTAACTAACTGATCTCTTTTAGTAAGAATTTGATGAAATAATATTTACTTGATTTTCTTATAAATATAAGTAGAATAAAGTAACGTTCATAATCTTTTATTTCTTATCATTTTTTTTTAAAATAAAATTAATATATGTTTTAATAATTAATAAAATATTATAAATGTATGTCTATATTTTTGATGTGAGTTATCGTAACTATTTACGCTATTTATGTGCGTTGTGGTGCAATGGATATCGGCTCGGAACGAGAAATCGGGAAGCCGAGTTCGAATTCCAGTTGAATTCCTTGCATTCACTTACGCGAAAATGCCCTTGGGAAAGGTATTAATCTGTCTCTCCCTTCCAGTTATGGATTAAATAACAGGACAGATTGGGTTCTATAGCCTTGGCAGGCAACAAGTCTACCGCAGAAAGCAATGGCAGCCTGATAATCTTCTGCCCAGTCAGTCATGTTTCTTTCGAGACATGATCGTGTTTCACGTATGGCACTTAACTGACTGATATCGTTTGAACTGTTGTCCTAGTCGTTTTTTCACATAACGACGTTTCGGCTTTTGTACGCTCAGTCATTCTTCAGGTGATTTGAATTTTGAACCAAACCCTTTATTTCGTCTACCGGGGTAGGTTGTTCTAGTTCCACTTGTCATGCATCTTGCCTGTATCGCAGTTTCAGTTATTTCTCTTAAGTAACTCTTCAATTTTTTGTTCTCCAGTCCATAACAAAAACTCTTTACATAACCAGTGTTTCTACTTTGACGGATTTAAACACTTTAAGCAAGATTTAAAACAACAAAGATATCAATAAAATAATTATTCAGAAGTTGAGTCTAAACTCGGATATTGCTTTCCAACAATCTAATAAAATAGAGCAGATATGGAGAGTGTTGGTATAAGAATAAGGACTACCAAATGATAAGAGAGTTTCACCATTCAAAACACACACACAGACACACAGATATTTACACATACACATACTTATTACATCAAACTTCATTTTAGCGAATATCTGTGTTTTATTAAACGCTGAGTCTCTTTAAAATATATATTTATTTCGTCTATGTACTCAATAGAACTTAATAATATGTGTGAGTCTCACTTTTCAGGAGGAACCACCACATAAAAGAATAAAGCGCGTAAAGTCTACTCAAATATGTGTATACTTTGAAAATTACGTTTCGGAATTATATATATATATATATATATATATATTACTGAATTACATAGATTTTGGTCATAATAAAATTAGACCAGTACACAGTTGTATTAAAAAGTGTTCAATACAATTATACTGAAGAACTTTTGAATATTTTTCATTTGTAAACGAGTTTTTACGCGACCTAGTTTTTTTTACCATGCGGTTTCTTCAGGCGATTTGCAATTCTGTAGATGGTCCTGTAATAACTAGTTTACAAATGAAGAATGCACGCACACACACACACACACACACACACACACACACACACACACACACACACACACACACACAAATCTATATATATATATATATATATTAATGCATGCTTCATTACATAATATACACAAGTTTTGTCTATTTATTTTATGTAAAATTTTGCATGTTCTCTGATAAGCTTAATAACATTATCATTAAATGAAGAAAGATTATTGATACATATTTTTTCGGCTTACATAAGACATTTTCGAAGATGTCAAATTACATTATATATTATAAACACGGACAAATTATATTGACAAACTGTTTTTGTTTACATGAAAGATTTCTAAGCAACAACAAACTCGTGCATTTAAGACGCTGGAAGCGAATGTTGCATCCAAATATTGGACAATTTCAGTCTTTACTTTCACCTTAAACGAAGGCCAAAATACGATGTTTTGAACGACTCATGATTAAACATATTAGACATTCATTGTTATATTTATATTTAACATTATATGTTTAAAATATATATATTTATATATATATGTATTTGTGTGTGTGTGTGTGTGTGTGTGTGTGTGTGTGTGTGTGTGTGTGTGTGTGTGTGTGTGTGTGTGAACTGAAAATTTCTAGACAAGATTTACTATGACATTTAATATTTATTCATTAATATTATATTTTTCCAATTAGGCCGTGTGGATTTTTATCAATCTTTTTATACCTGTCTATCTGTCTATCTATTTGTACAACATTTTTGGGAAAACATTCCACTTAATAATTTGATTTCAACTTCCCGATTTCAGAGTTCCGTAGGCGGTCTCATATATATATATATATGTATGTACATTTAACTACTCATAAAAATAAACACGCACATATTCACTTGAGCTATTGCATAAATATTAATGAGGTTATACTTGTTGCATACGGATCTGTATATGCATTCTTTAGACTAAAATGTAAATGCAGCGGTGTAAGTGAAATGCACAAAGTTCTTTCAGCATTGATTTCCGAAACATGTGTTTTTAATTTCTGATTTCTGCACACGGTCAAAGCATTTGTATAGACAGATGTAGGAAGACGTACGTTTTATTAGCACCGACTGAAAATTGTCCGTTTCATGGTTACCAAATAGGTGATCGTGTATTTGCTTGCTTTCTTTCTAATATCAAGCAGAATCTATAAAGAACATATGTTCCAAGTCATTTTATTGTTAGAGCTAAGAGAAATTAATGCCAACCTCAACATTGGAAGCTAGAAGCTTTTGATGAGCCATTTCAATTCTTCAGATACAGTTTCATATAGATGTTCTGCTAAAAAACCTGTTTTACGATTTACAAAGAATACCTAGATCCGCTCATGCATGTATGCTGCTAAAACCCTAAAATGTTCCTGCGTGAATAATCACCAAAATGGAGGTTGGGAATAATAGCATATCAATAACTAAAAGACACCACACTAGGGCGGAATCCCAATGCAGATGCGACACATGGTCAATTAAAGAGGGGATTCCGAGCCCTTAAGCTCAGTTAAAAATCTCCCGTAAACTTTCCACCACCTGATATTAACAACCGTTTTTCTATGCACGGACGATATGCTAATGTTAATTGACCCCCAGTGAGTGACCTCTTCCAAAACACGACCACCGTCCAGCATGAAATTTTTTTTTTATATATATAAGCGTTTCACCCCGAGCAAGTCATGTCACTGCCACTACTGCGCAGGGGGCTACATAGAGTGGAGAAAGGATGATTAAATATAGGAAATGTCAGAGGGTGGGTGATAGGCGGGTAAGGATACCGAGAATGAGAGTTGGGTAGATGAGAGTGTTCTGAGAATAATTGGGAGTTAGTCTGATAGGAGGTGTCTATTGGCCCTACATTTAAACACCTGGAGATTGTGGCTGTTGGGAAAGCAGAATTGTGGAAGGGAGTTCCACAGACGGGAAGCGCTGGTTAAGCGACGACTTTAACAAAAATTCATTTTGGCAGTAATGTCCTAACTTCTAAATTAGATGAATAAGAATTAGAAGAAGTTAGTAATCTATTTAATTTTCCTTTAATCTAAGCCAGAAATACTTTCTCGTTGTTTTGTTATTGTAGTGAAGTATCAAATTTTTATTATTTGTTGAAATGGAGGTGGTCAAACGGCGGCTGTCTTGTATTAACATGTACTTATTACACTTGACAAGTTCAAGAGATTTTCGGTTTCTGTACCAACTTGGATAAATTCGGGCGTAGAGGAAAAAAATCACATCCATGTGAAATTTAAATTTTCAATGTTTATCTCTTTCATTATCTTTATTTTTTTTCAATCGTTTTACTTTCTCTCTCTCTCTCTAACTTCAGCGTTGTCATTTTTTTCTTGTATGTTTGTTTATTTTTCCATATATTATCGCATATTCTCTTTTACTATCACTCACTTCTAAGAAAAACATTTGAAAACGTATACATCACGAACTTTTCCAACGCCCTATAAGAAATAAGGGCCAACATCAATTAGAATCTTTTTTTTATTTTTATCATATCACTCCAAGCAAGGCGGTAACGCCACTGATGTGCAGGGGGCTACGTAAGAGTGAAAAGATCTGGAAAAGAGAAAACCGGAAACCACATCCTAAACAGGGAACAAGGGATGAGCCTCTGCACCAGTACAATAGATGTGGGTGGAGTGTGAACCGGGATACCTGTCTATCTATTTGTACAACATTTTTGGTCACATAACAAAAAAAGAAAACATTACACAGACTGCAATAACTGATTTTTTAAGCATACATCAGTGTGAATAAATATTTTTTTTCTTTTGTAAAGCCGTTATAAATACGTTTTTAATGTTAAAAAAATAATTATGCTGAATAAACTTTTATTAAAGTTAGACCATCTTATGTTCTCATTTATTTATTACCGTATCGTAAAATACCAAAATATGTACATTCTGGAGAGTGAAATATACGATCGTGGGGAGGATAAGTGCCGGGTCTTTAAGGAGCGACCACCTGTCGTATGCGACCAGCTTTTTATGACATACGGGGTGGTCGTATACAACAGGTTCCATATGGTGCTTAATGAAAGGCAGAATACAGTCAATAACGGTTAACATTGGATTATAATTTATAAAGATCGATGTTGATTGGAAATCAAGAAGCCTGTAGACAGTAAATCACATGTGAAATTCAAAAAATATTTTAGGAAATTTTGGATGCATTAGTAAGCTTAACTGGAAAAATGATGTACTGCGTTTAAATCTATACAGTCACGAGTACCAAAGAGGAAGTTCCTCATAAGTATAAAGCATGAAAATATTTAAAGAAAGGGCTCAGGGAAACCACGTTATAGCGGTAGGAAAATGAATAAAGCCGAGATGCCTGATCAGAACCGATAATATTACTGGGCCTATTGCGGATCTTGTCAAGAAACCATAGCAGAAGAACCGAAGAAGCTGGGCATAGATTATGGCAAGAAAAATTCTTTAGGACGACACAGGAAACCACGTTTCTAGCTGCTGGAAGAGAAATTGATTCCGTAATCATTCCACTTTGTGCATAATTACACACACACACACACACACACACACACACACACACATATATATATATATATATATATATATATATATATATCAGTGGAATTACTATTTTTGCAAAACGTTGAATCATTTTTAGCTAAATATCCTCTATTGAATTTCAAATGTATGAAAGTTATTACTGAAAATTTTCTACCACCCCCCCACACATCCATATATATATATATATATATATATATGGATCATGAATGAAAAGGTCGCCACACGAAGTTGACATCAGTGCTATTTTTTATTTATACAGACACATATATGTGAATTAATAAAAGCATATATATATATATATATGTATGTATGTATGTTTTTATTAGATGTACGTATCATTCCATTATTTTTTTATATATCTATAGAGAGAGAAAGAGAGCGATAGAGATGAGACAAAGAGTGTTAAACACAATTATAGAAACAGGAATGCCGGGTAATATTATACGGTTGGTTTCATCTTTATATATATATATATATATATATATATATATTTACTGCCATACCTATGTCAAAATAACCATCGGACTTTGGAGCGTTACAGTATTTTTTGCTATCAATGTATGTCGTTGAACCTTGAACACTCCCCTATATATATATATATATATATATATATATATATATATAACTACGGTGAAAGGTCTGTGCAAAGGGCAACGGTTCTTTATCAGAAGTAATTGGACAGTTGCAAGCCCGCTGTGTAGGGGGTACAGTTCAGGCCTCTATCCGTGTCATGTGGTTAGATCTCATAACGTTAGTTGTTGCCGAGAGGGAATTGATTTTATTTGAAGTCGCCTTGTTCTTACTCCCGGCTCGCATAAGAGCAAATCTCTGATTCCATAAAGGCTTCGCCCAGGCGTTTATTACTCGAAGTCAATCGTGTTATTATATAAACGATACCCAGTTGGAGGAATCGGGAGGACTCATTATATTTACTGGCGAAAATCGTTTCACGTTTTCTCGAATATTTATTTCAGTAATGGGCCTATCTATCTATCTATCTATCTATCTATCTATCTATCTATCTATCTATCTATCTATCTATCTATCACATTGTGTTATCTATCTATCTATCTATCTATCTATCTATCTATCTATCTATCTCTATCTATCTATCTATCTATCTATCTATCTATCTATCTATCTATCACATTGTGTTTTCTATCTATCTATCTATCTATCTATCTATCTATCTATCACTATTCTATCACATTGTGTTATCTATCTATCTATCTATCTATCTATCTATCTATCACATTGTGTTATCTATCTATCTATCTATCTATCTATCTATCTATCTATCTATCTATCTATCTATTCTATCTATCTATCATTGTGTTATCTATCTATCTATCTATCTATCTATCTATCTATCTATCTATCTATCTATCTATCTATCTATCAAGTCAATCGTTTTATTATATAAAAGATACCCAGTTGGAGGAATCGGGAGGATTCATTATATTTACTGGCGAAAATCGTTTCACGTTTTCTCGAATATTTATTTCAGTAATGGGCCTATCTATCTATCTATCTATCTATCTATCTATCTATCTATCTATCTATCTATCTATCTATCTATCTCAGTTTTTTCATCTTTACTTATCTATCTTTATGAACATGTCGCTTTCAGACACTTTCTATAATCAATTTTACAGGTTTTAATACTGATTGTGAATGAAAATTATACAAAACTAATATGCTTTTTTTTGTGAAAATAATAATTAGAAATGCCAGGACTTGTGAACGCGTCTAGTTAACGTAACAATGAGATAAAAATTAATATTTTGCATTCAACGTCGGTTTTGAAATTCTGTTGCATTTTCTTATTGTATTTTTGTAGAAGTATCATAGAAATTTGCAGTTAATATGTGCTTTTCAGTATCTTTCATCTGAAAATATTATATTTTGAATTGTTTTTCAAATGCAACAAGTCAACGTACTTTTTACCAAGAATGAGTGTAAAATGTTCCCTAATTTCACGAAGTCAAAATATATAATGAAAGAAAGATAACCTTTATTTATCACCTCTTAATGGTTAAAATAAGATGAAACCTTTGATAATAATTCTCCAAACAAGGAAAAAAAGCCACTAAGACGTAACAAGTGGCTAAATGGTAGAGAACTATAAATAAACAAAAAATAAGAGAACAGCTGATAAGAACTGACATTGACTTGCAAATTTCTAAGATCAAAGCTGACTAGGAAAGCAAGAGACGTGAAGAGAGTTTTACAAACAAGAAGTTAGATAGAAGAAACTGTTAACATAGAACTTACGGCTCTTACGTTTAAAACTAGTCATTTCAACTGTAATGTACTGAGATCTTGCCGCCAATTTAATATTGCGGTTATATTTACAAATTTGCGTACCATAGAAGTAAGTTCATCAGAACAATTACTATGAAAGTATTTAACGAAAAGACACAGGGAAGCTATATTACGGCGGTGGGAAAGTGACTGAAGTTGAGATGTCACGTGTCAGGATAAAAATATTACTGCAAATTCTTTGAATTTAGTCAAGGATCTCAAAATGTATAGTCGCTGCACCAGACTACATGTGGAGGCAACATTCAATGTATGGACGAATGTTGGACATATATATAGGAGTATATATGTTTACCTATCGGCCACTCATCCACTTTTTTTAACGGGAGTAGTTACTCAACGCTTGTTTCCTGTTAAGAATTGGGTTTCCGGATAATTTTAAAGTCTACGTCAACTCAATTCTCCTAAAGTCTCAGCCGGAATTCTGAAATTTTATTCGCTATTTAAATCTTGACCTCGTCAAGTCTAGAATTAGCTGTGTATATTTCCTGTTATCTTGTCCTTTTTTCACGCTAATTAACACTTGATGGCCCTTGTGTCTTCTATTGAGCAAAAATTAGTGACAAAAAAAAACAAAAACAGATCAATTCTGAAGATGAAAATTAGCACGACACAGTGAACCAACTTTCATAACAATAGACCTACAAATTGAATTAATATTATCTTTCCACCTCATCTCAACGGAAAATATATTTTGGATTGTAGAAAGTTGCTTATGGTAAGCGGTGTTGACAAGCGGTTCCCCATTCAAGTACTGACTCGGTACGGCACTACATAACGTCGATGATAGGAACAGTTATTTTCTGCGTAATTTTATCGACCATTTCGAATTGGTAAGCAACCTTTGTCATTTGTCTTTTTATTAGTCGGATTAGTAAATAATGAAATGGTTATTAATGTCAAGTTTTTTATCATATTTTCATGAGACGATTGTTTCGACTGAATGATTTTACTTACGTCCACATCACATTGAAATACGCCCCCGCACACAAGTTAAGCTACATCGACTGTGGTCAACACCTAGATGAGCAACTATTTAGGAATACCAGAATCAGTAAGTTTGTATGTACTAAATGTGTAATGGATAATGATTCCGGATTGGTAATTTTAGAGACGAGTTCAAATTCCACTTGAGTATGTTGTATTCACTTGCAAAAGAAATGAACTCACCTGTTTTTAATCAGTAAGAGTTGTATAA
Source organism: Ascarosepion bandense (assembly GCA_037127315.1). Classification (NCBI taxonomy): domain Eukaryota; kingdom Metazoa; phylum Mollusca; class Cephalopoda; order Sepiida; family Sepiidae; genus Ascarosepion; species Ascarosepion bandense. The sequence goes on along the minus strand of JBBBDQ010000270.1, from coordinate 872,208 downwards.
CAGAAAATCATTATTATCTAAACTTATTTATAAATGGAACTTTGTCTGTGTGTGTGTCTGTGTCTGTGTGTGTCTGTGTGTGTGTGTATGTCTGTCCGTTACCTATAGACTCCGAAACGGCTGAACCAATTTTCTTGAAAATTTATACAGTTGTACAATAAGCGTCTGCGAATGTTATTAGCTAGGTTTTGTGTCGAGGTACCCCCGATAAATATCGAAAATCGATAATCGAAAAAATCGGGTTATAGAAGGAGTGGTCAGATTTTAATCAAATTTGATACACTCATAGACAAAGACATAAAAAACGATATTCAGAAGTTTCAAGGTTGCCGTTCTTACAAAAGTGTAGAAAATCCATAATATATATATATATATATATATATATATATATATATATATATATAAAAGGTAAGATGTTTGTGTGTGTGTCTGTTTATCTGCCTGTATGTTTGTATTTTTTTCAGATCTTTCATTTTATATTTTGCTTCGGGTTTGGCTCTAAGTAAGTATAATTGTAGTTCTTAGTCTCAGCCATGATACCATTTACTCAAAGGACTTATTTAGCCTTCAAAATTCAGTTTACGACGAAAGAAACTCATTTGATATTGATACCAGGAAATCAAAATTTGACTTACATCCATTCATTTTTCTTTCAGTGTACGGTTTCGCTTTAACTGGAAATAACTATTGCTTTTTCGTCTAACTTGCCAACGTCCAAAAAGTCTGAGCTCCAGGAACATGGATTAGTTTTAAAGCTTTCATTACACCCCAGTAAGGCCGGGCTATACTGCTAGTCTTAAAAAAACGTAACTGCGCACAAAATATTTAGGTTTCTACATTAAATAACCCCTCGTAGCTGATATGCTGCTAAAAAAATGAAAAAATGAAAACAACCACAAAATGATTTTCTTCTTTCTGGGTTTGTATTTCCGTTTTGAAGTGTCGAAAAACAGGTGACGTGAAGCAAAATTCTACTCATTTAGCAGAAATGGTGTGTACAGCTATGATCACACGTAGAGATGCACAGTGTGGTATAAAATCATATTTGTTTGGCATGCTACTGGGTCCTATTGTCCGACATAGAACCTTCTAGAAGCCACCCACTTGACTCAAAGCTAAACTGCTTCCTCAAGACACGGTGTCCTGTCTGAACTCCTATGGGAAACGGATTGCAGGTATAACATTGCCATCAGAGATTCTGGTGCGAATGCTAAGCAGTAAAGCATGCCGTTTCCAATTTTTGGTTAAGTGAATTGCATCATGGTGTTCTTTTTCCACAGGGTGCCCAGCTGACCCTACTATTCTGTACACTCGATTGCATCAAAAACGAGCTAGCGCATGTGCGAAATTAAAAATATTAAATTATTCCAATTTATCTAACTCTCTCTCTCTCTCTCTCTCTCTCTCTCTCTCTCTCTCTCTATATATATATATATATATATATATATATAAGTATACTCAGTTATAATCTGAGATTAAGAGCAGTATGGTTAAATAAAAAAGACAAGAGGAAATCTATATTTTTCTCGGCTACGCGTTTTGTCCTGAGTGGATTTTAGCAAGGTAAAAAATGAAATAAATTTCATTTTCAACAAAGTATCTATAAACAAAACATTGTTGGTAACTGAAAAAAGCGTTCACAAATTATTCATAAGATTAACAGAAATTATTAAGGATTTAAAACCGTCGTAGATCATATTTAAAGATAATTCTTTCACCTGCAGTATAATGTCATGTCAAGAGATGTTAAAATGATAGAAATTAACTGTTTTCGTTGTAGTTTTGTTATATTTTTGTTGCGTATGCTGGCCTGAGAAACTCAATCTCCCCTTTTCCTATAGAAACAATACTTTCTCAGGCCATCATACACAACTGTAAGAAGACATCGCCGGTGGCAATGTTCTTCTTTGTTTTGGTGTTTTTTATTAGTTGTAACATCCTCTACGTGTCCGTAATGGGCAAAGAATACCCCCAGATGGTATTCCGAAATGCCCATGAGTAGTCTGCATAACGTTATTTTTGTGTTACATGTGTCCATATACTGGGTTTGGAACCTTACCAATGTCGTGGTGAGGATGCTTTTGCCAGGATCTGGCTTCTTCTAATATTGACAGCAGGGAGTCCCACAGAGCGATCGACCTGCTTGCCAGCACTTTTGAGGTTATGCTGAGGCTTTTCAGACTTTCTTACATCATCTTCCTGCTGACTTTCTTTTTGTTTTTTTTTAATCATATCACCCCAAGCAAGGAGATAACGCCACTGATGAGCAGGGTGCTACGTAAGAGTAAAAAGATTGGAAAAGAGAAAGCCGGAAACTGCATCCTAAACAGGAAACAAGGGATGAGCCTCTTCACCTGTTCAATAGACGTGGATGGAGTGTGAACCGGGCGATAGTTTAGTCTATCTACTCCAATTGAAAAAAAAAAAAAAGAAAGAGTAAAAAGATTGGAAAAGAGAAAACCGGAAACCGCATCTTAAACAGGAAACAAGGGATGAGCCTCTTCCTCTGTTCAATAGACGTGGGTAGAGTGTGAACCGGGCGATAGCTTAGTCCCCATGAATTTGCTTATTTTAACATACGTGGTCAGTAGGGAGATCGTTCTGGAGGTACTCCTTCAAGGACAGAAGAATCTCCTCTGCTATCTCATGCAACTTTAACTTACGATCGGCAAAAACGAGTTTGTGGATTTATCTTGTTGGTGTTTTCCAGGACAACTGCCGATTTTGGGCGACCTATGTTTTCAGCACCATTTATGTCTGTAGGACCGCTTTTAAAGTCAGCATACAACCTCTTTGCCGTTGTTTCCGAGGGAGCAGAGACCGAATAACACTTATCAAGCCACTGCTTTTCTTGAACCATATATTTCCCATCAGAAAGCAATGCTTTATCAACACACGAAATTCAATTGTTTTGAAAATTTGTAACCGTAGCTTCACTTAAATACCTGTAATTTGTAAACTAATAATCCGATTGGGCTCAAATTTTGTCACTTACCATTTGAACGTTGGTACTTCATAAAAGTCAGATGGAATATTTATTATTAGTGCCATCTACATGTCAGTCCCGGTACATATTGAGTGATGTGTTATATGAATCCAAATCCGACTATATGAATAGAATAAGTAAAGAACAGGTAGGAAAAAGTGTATTTTATCTAATATGTCTCAATTAAACAAGTAATCTTGTAAGGCACTAGCCTCTGGTTCTGCTGCTTTCGTTCTATTCAGATTGGCCAATGCAGCTTTCACTTTGGATCTTGGCCCTGGGTGTGACGGTAAACTGCATCCAGTAGCAAGGTCTCAGATTAGAAGGTTGTGAGTAGCGAGGAACCACCTCTTAATTGCTGTTATTCTCAGGTCCACCCTGACCCGGAGTCGTAGCACCTTTTAGGGTCCCAGCTATAGGCAAAAAGTTAACACCTCAAAGTGGGCTCAAAACACTATGAAAGTATAAAAATACGCTTTTATAGAAATATATACATAAAACTAGACTTTTATAGAAAAATATACATTTTTGAAGGAAAAATTCTTACCATAACATATTTTTGATAAAAAAATATTTTCAGCAAAACATTTTTGAATACAAACCTAGCAGACATTTTCAGTTTTCTAAAATATAATAAAAAAAGAATAAAAACAAAAAAACTTTTCATTGGAATTTTTTTTTTTTTTTAATCATATCACCCCGAGCAAGGCGGTAACGCCACTGATGCGCAGGGGGCTACGTAAGGGTAAAAAGAATGGAAAAGAGAAAGCCGGAAACCACATCCGAAACAGGAAACAAGGGATGAGCCTCTTCACCTGTTCAATAGATGTGGGTGGAGTGTGAACCGGGCGATAGTTTAGTCTATCTACAGCAATTGAAAAAAAAATTGGAATAAGGAAAAGAGTGAAAAGATTGGAAAAGAGAAAACCGGAAACCGCAATCTAAACAGGAAACAAGGGATGAGCCTCTTCACCTGTTCAATAGATATGGGTGGAGTGTGAACCGGGCGATAGTTTAGTCTATCTACTCCAATTAATATTACTAAATCAACTTTTCCACTATAACTGAATATTATCAAATAAAAAAAAATTAATATCCCACCTGTTTGACATTAAATAACCCACAGAGGTTGATATGCCGTTAAACAAAACTGAAACTCAAACTAAACTTTGGATCTCATTATTTTTGTTATGCTCCTAACGCATCGTTCAGTGGGTTGCATTTCGAGTTTGCGTTTTCAAGTTGCGCCTCGTATTTTCTCGAGTCTGTCACGTAAAATAAAATTCATCCTTGATAATGGCTGAATGTATAGCCGAAAGCGCTTGGAAAAACAAAACATTTGAACTATTTTTATATAATTCATGTACTGCAAAAAAAAAACATTATAAGATCACAAGAAAAATTATATAAAAAAATCAAACATATTACCTATCTGTTAATTTTAATGAAACTTGCATAAAAGAGAGACTGCTGCCTATATATATATATATATATATATATAGGCAGCAGTCTCCTTTCTTCTTATATATATATATATATATATATGTGTGTGTGTGTGTGTGTGTGTGTGTGTGTGTGGGTTGTATATATGTCGTACATATATATCACATATATGTGTGTGCATGTGTGTGCTATGTGTGTGTGTGTATGTGTGGGTGAGAGAAATAGTTTTTCAGGTGAAGTGTCCATCTACATTTATTTAATAATAGTAGAACTAATCTAATCATGTGCCTGGCGTTGGCGGTAATTTATTTACTGCAAATAGCCAGCCTTTGGGAATTTGCAGCCTTATCCTATCATCCATTACACTTTTTAAATCATCTTTAAAGTTTTCCTTCTGGATTGCCATGGGCTGCCTCTTCGGTTTCTTTTTAATCTGATCCACAGCATTTCGACAACAACTTAAGCAATGGGAATATAGCAAAGGTAGCGGAGGCTAAATATTGAATGTATGCAGTCTTTAAAAAAAAACGGATCATTTTTACAATGATTTTCATCTTGTAAAGGCCCAAGAGCCAGTCTATATTCAGAATTAAGAGACACTGTTTATTGGGTTAGACATCAGGTCAATATTATTATGATAGGGGAATCATCCTGTTGGAAGTAGTTTCCACAAGACAATCGTCCACGGGAAGAAGCTTTTCAAGTGAAACTTATATCTCACTAATTGAATGCGAAGGGAATGTTGGCGAGTCGATTTAATGTTCATGGTATGGCGGGTCTTAGCATGAAGGTTGCAATTAGTAGAGCTAATGTATAGAGTTTGTCTGAACATCTTTGATCGAAATCGTTAGCGGACGCCTGCATGGGCCTCAGTTGACTGGCTGTTAAAACCTACCTCCCGGGACCAACCATCAGTAAGGACTTTATAATTATAAAGGCTCGTACAAGATTCCATAACTAGAGATCTTGTGCAGTAACCAATTATACCATACTTTATCAAAAGCCTTTGAAATATATGATGTGATCATTCTTAAAAAGAATTTGATTTTTAGTGCCACTCTGATTCGGTGAGCAAAGGCTGTTAGGACAGTAGCAGTGGGCAGACTCAACTGAAACCCGTACAATTTATAGCTGATGAGGTTGTTATGGTTTTCTTGTTAATTAAAGATTCATAAAATTTTCTAAGAATACTGAAAAGACTGACTGATGAGTCTATACTGTGACGGGGATGAGCGCATTCTTAAAAAGAGAGCATATACTTGAAAATTTCCACGGCTTTGGAAGTATTTCTCTTGCAAGCAGTGGTTAAATCACTAAGATCCTGGAAGTGTTCTAACAGAAGACATAAAGTGCGACACATCGAAGGCGAATTGGCATGGCGAAAGAAGCATTCCAGAAGTTGAGTAAAGTATTAAGAAACGGGACAATGTCACCAGAAACAAAGAGGAGAGTACTGGATTGCTATGTGATGTCGGTTCTTCAATATGGCAGTGAATGTTGGACATTATCTTCGAAGATGAAGGAAAAACTTGAAGCAACTGAAATGTGATTTTACAGAAGGATGCTGCGGCTATCATGGACCGAGCATGTGAGCAATGACGATGTTTTGGAAAGGATGGAGACGAAAAGGGAATTAATAGTGAGCATCAGAAAGAGACAACTAAAGTTCCCGGGACATGCAATGAGGAAGGAGGGCTTGGAGAACCTGATACTGACAGGCCAGATAGAAGGAAAAAGAGACAGAGGAAGGCAGAGGATAACATATTTGAAGGACCTGATCAGGTTGATGACTGAACGAGGGTTGCATTGTGCAACAGGAGAAAGCGTGCTAAGAGCCACCAGGGACAGAGAGATGTGGAAAGCCATGATCGCCTACGTCCTGAATAGACATTGCACATAAAAGAAGAATGTTTATTTGGATGTTATCTGGACATGTAGCCGACTTAGAAGATTTTTTTTTAATTATCTCACCCCAAGCAAGGCATTAATCTGCCACTGTTGCGCAGGGGGTTACACAGGGGAAAGTAATGAGAAAGAAGTGTTAGTTATAGAAAAATGTCAGGAGAGAATGGATGTGAGTTAGTGTGATAGGAGATGTCTATTGACCTTACATTTAAATTCTTGGAGATTGTAGCTGTCGGGAAAGCAAGTATATGGAAGGGAATTTCACAGGTGAGAAGTCCGTGAAAAAAAGGTGTTAGAGTAGAAATTGCGGTTACACTTTATCAGTTTCACTGTAAAAGGGTGGGACCTAGTTGCCAATCTAGTCGCTCGTGTAAATTCATACCTAGGTATCACCAGTGATCTAAGTTCATTGGAGCAGAAGCCGTGAAAGTATTTATAGAATAGCCACAGGGAAGTTACGTCAAGCCGGTGAGAGAGCGACTGCAGCCGAGCTGCTAAGTCGGTATCGATCACATTGCAGATTCTCCGTTGGATTTTGGCAAGAACTCTGAGGTGAATAACAGGGTCACCCGACTAGATGTGGCAGCAGTATTCATTTCACGGGCGGGTGGTAGATTTATATATGTGCAGGAGTGACTCAGACGGGAAAAGCTTCCTGGCCCTGTACAGTACAATTTTCAAAACTTCCCGAACTGTAATAAAAATATTACTGAGATTAGTGCGATGGGAGAATTCTAGAAAAAGATGTCTTTTGGCATCTAATCTTGAGTTAGAGGCAAAAATCTTGGTGAGAAGCTTGGTCTTATCTGAAGAGAATGTCATGTCTTCCAGGTTATTTATTATAGTAGGCACTGAAACTTTCTGCTAACAATTGGGTCGGAGATCTTCCATTATTGTTTTTAACTTTGTCTAAACTGCTTTTACATTTTCTATACCTCTTTTGCAATAATTGCTGGCAGTTCTGAATGCGGTTCTACATAGTTTTCGGTGTTAGATATTGCAGTAATGGTTACAGTGAGCTATTGCTGCAGAATATTCAGGGTGAACTATAGCTGGCAGTTTGGATTTGCTGATTTTCTTCCTTAGGTATAAAACTCTCCATCTCAGAAAGGTCAGTAAATTAAGTTTCACACATGTACAAGTTTGGGCGTTCCTGTCTTTTTCGAGATATGATTGACTGAGCAGAATCTTCTCCCGAAATCTTCTTCTTCTATGTGCCCAGGTGCCTCTTAGTATGTTTGTTCCTGTTACACCTCGCAACCCCCGTTCCGTCATCTACCTGATCAGGCCCGTCAAATAAGTTATCCGCTGCCTTCCTCTGTCTCTTTTTCCTTCTATCTGGCCAGTCAGTATCAGGTTCTCCAAGCTCTCCTTCCTTATAGCATGTATCAGGAACTTCAGTTGTCTCTTCCTGATTCTCAGAATTAATTTCCTTTTCGTTGCCATTCTTTCCAACACCTCATCGTTGCTTGCATGCTCAGTCCACGATATTCGCAGCATCATTCTGTAGAACCACATTTCCGCTGCTGCAAGTTTTGTTCTCATTTTCGATTATATTATCCAGCATTCACTGCCGTATTGAAGAACTGACATCACATAGCAATCCAGCACTCTTTTCTCTGTTTCTAGTGAAATTTTCCTGTGTGTTAGTACATTACTCAGCTTCTGGAAGGCGTCCTTTGCCATGGCAATTCGCCTTCGGATCTCTGTGTCGCATTTTCCGTCTCCTGTTAGAACACTTTCTAGGTATTTAAATTTTTGTACTTGCTTGATTCTGGTATCCCTCACCTGTATTTGGCATTTTGGGTTGCTCTTTTTGCTGATTAGGTTACCATTACTTTGATAGACTGATTGATAACCAAAGTTATTGAAGCCAGTTTGTCCTACCATTTACCCCTTTTCTAGAGGTAAAAGGGACGGATTAATAAATTTCCAAAGGATATTTACGCGCAAGTGAATGCAATGAATTCAACTGGAATTCGAACTCGGTTCCCCGATTTATCCAGAAAGGTACATTTTCTAAAAAGACAATAAAAACTCTTCTCGTTGTAATTAATCAAAAGAATATTAGTGAATGCTGGTGCAAGACTAGAAAATCTCATGCAATTGCATCTTTTATTATATTTCTAACTGGCATCTTTATTGCATCTGTAGCTTGCATCTTTTATCGAATCTGTAAATAGAATACAGCCCTTGGGAGGATCAGTTCCTAAATGTCTTTACTTAGAACCACATTTTAAGAGATTTAAAATGGCTTGGTATGTTTAATACATATCTTGACACTGCACACATTGAATGAGTGACACGAGGTAAAATTAATATATATACCATTAGAATATATAAGAAAATTATAAAAATCATTTAGAAAAGAACCAGGTCAGATACTGAAAATCTGGATTTAATATGTAGAATATCATGATCGGAGACTAATAGAAAACATCGAGATTGATTTTAAATAAATTGAAATTCAAACTAAAGTGAGAAATATTGGAAATATGAAATCTAGAAAAAACATAGGAATATTACATCGGAAAATATCCGGGAAAATCATCTGAAAATTGATATTCTATATTTTAAAAGCACGAAGCCGATTAAATATTTTGATAAAACCTCTATAAATCTAGAAAAAATCGACATAATATGAAATCAATCTAGATACAATCTTGGAAAATATGGAAATATAAATTTATGCAGTAGAAAATCGAGAGAAGAAAGTTTCGACAGAAGCAGAATTATACTCATTTGATAATGTAATAAAGATAAGCATTTTATTTGTATAGATTATTAAAACGACAAAGGGAGGCAACCACCCATAATTTTATAAATAAAAATTTATTTTTATTTCCACTATATTTCGTGGCACAAATGATATAAATAGATAAATAATTAGCAACTGTTATTATTATATAGTTACTTCATATACATTTTTTTCATCATGTCACCCCAAACAAGGCATTCCACTGCCACTATAGCGCAGGGGTTACACAGGGCGATAGACGAGTTAGGATGTACATAGGGGGAGAGTTGAAGAGAATGGGAGGGTTAATTTGTTAGGATGTGTCTATTGACCTTACATTTAAACTCCTGGAGGTTATAGCCGTCGGGGAAGCAAGCATGCGGAATGGAATTCCACAAGCGGGAAGTGCGAGAAAAGAAGCTGTTGGAGTAGAAATTGCTGTTACATTTCATCGGTTTCACTGAAAAAGAGTGGGACCTAGTTGCCAATCTAGTATCTCGTGCAAACTCACACCTAGGGGGCACCAGTGATTTAAGTTCATCAGAGCAGAAGCCATGAAAGTATTTATAGAAGAGGCACAGGGAAGCCACGTCACGCCGGTGAGAGAGTGACTGCAGGCGGTTAGCTAAATCGGTATCAATCACATTACAGATTCTTCGATGTATTTTGTCAAGAAGCTCGAGACAGAAACAGAATTTCCGGAAATATCTTGGTGGGAATATGTATTCTATTGATGAGTAAAACATTTTCACCCAACATTTTGTATTCACACTTCGTGTTCATTTTCCGATTTTGATAAAGCTGATGATTTATGGCACCAGGACAATATACCAAGTGTCTGGTGGGATTTTTTCATCAGCTTCGCCATGTTATTCCAATTGGACAATGAAATTCAGTATTTAAAATACCGCTAATTTGTTGCAATATTTTAATCGCCCCACCGCATATATATTAGCCCGGTTTCACTCGGGTAGTTTAAGAACTAATAAGGATAAAAAAACATATGATGAATTTACATAGCATATACTTATACAACGTCCAAACTCTTCATTTTTATAGATATAGATAACAATGTAGAATGCCTCTATTGGATTAGGGTGGGAGGAGGAGGGACAACATATATAGATATAGATAATATAAAGTAGGGTGGTCGATTCTATATTATAATCAATACATAAAATGATCCCTGACCTTGAAGGGTGATAATATATATTTTTCTACCCCTAATTTTGGCTTTCTGAAAAATTTCAAGTTATCGTTAGCGTTCTAAAATTTTGATCTACATCTGAGCGCAACTCCTCTCGAGTTAGACCTCAAAAACGCAGATGCTAAATCGAATCTATGAAACAAACAAATATTTACACAACGTCCACCCTCGTCATTTTTATGGATATATATATAAGTATACATTGAGGAAAATACCTAATGACAAAATCAGTTTCATGCTTAAATGCAAGCTTCAGGCCTAACAAAAATGACATGAAAATTGCGTCCATTCATGAAACAGACTGTTGCCAATAGGTGTTGATCTCAATCTCTACTTTTATATTTACATACGCTCCATCTCATATATTAAGCATTTGTCACATGAATATATTTGGTTTGTAGCACCTGGGAACAACAGAAATAAAGAAATGGTTCCCCGCTCATCTGAATCTCCTAATCAGAGACTTCGCTGCCAAATGCAGTTTATCGTCATACCCAGGGCACAACATACATAATACATACCTTAATACTATATCTTTATCACACACAAAAAAAGCAAAAAAAACAACATGTATGTATATGTATTAAGAGACAGAGAGAGATAGAAAGACAAGCAGACAGGCAAAGAAGAGTACAGTGACATAATATATTTAAGGACATGTCGGGGTTCAAGCGAGTTGATCGCGATTTCTTTGGATTGTGAATGTAATTGCAAACTACAAAGGCAGTCACTGGTCCCTAATCATCTGCCAATATAAGCAAGATATTCCAGTTACACGCATAGGCATCAAAACCAATCAAACTCCTATTTTTTAAATAAAAACATTGCAATTAAAAATTTGGCAAAAATCTGTCACTTGGAACAAAGTCAACAAAGTTAAGCCGAAATTCCTGCTCTCAATTACCTTTCTCTCCACATTTTTAAAAAACTAAATATTAAGTATTTTGACAAAGACGCATTGGCATGTCCAAAGATGCATTTTAGAAGCTTACAAGTGAACTGAAATATAGAATAATCTCATTAGAAACAAATAAAAGAGTGCTGGATTGCTATGTGTTATCTGTCCTTCTGTTTACTTGCTACCCTTATAGTTACAATCTCTAAAAGTCTAAATGCAACGTCAATTACTATCCTTTATCTCCTTGGATCCCATATATACCTTATCCTTTCTTCGACACCCGCTATATTTTGTTTATTTCACTCACTGTAACCCCCTGTGTGCCAGTGGCGGTCCTCTCTTTTTTGGAATGTAATTGTTAAAATAAAATTCTATACATTTATCCCACAGAGGCTTTTCTTTTTTTTTCTCATCTGTATGGAAGTGAATCATGGATAAAGGAGAGGTTTGAGGCAGAAGAAATTTGGTTCTGCAGAAGGATGCTGGGGATACAATGGACGGAGCACCTGTGCAACAATGAGGGTTAGAAAGGGTGCAAACGAGAAGAAAACTCATACTTAATATCAGGAAGAGACAAATGAGGCTCCTGTCATACGAAATGAAGAAGAAGGGCCTGGAGAATTTATTAACAACAAGTCGAATAGAGGGAAGCAGAGAGAGAGAGAGAGAGAGAGAGAGAGAGAGAGAGAGAGAGAGAATGTAAGCTTCAAGCCTAACAAAGTAAAGCCGAAATTCCTTCTCTCGATTACCTTTCTCTCCACATTTAAAAAAAAAATATTAAATATTTTGACAAAGACGCATTGGCATGGCCAAAGATACATGTAGAGAGAGAGAGAGAGAGAGAGAGAGAGAGAGAGAGAGAGAGAGAGAGGGAGAGAGAGAGAGCAGCGCGAGACGTACTTGTTAGGTCTAAACAAATAGATGACGGAGCGGAGTTTAGAAGAGATACCAAGAGAAAAAGAAGTGAGAGCGACTAGAGACAGAGCCAAGTGGAAGTCTATGATCGCCTACATCTTGAAGGGATACCGCAGATGATGTTGAAGAAGAATTGAATTAATAACAAATTCTAACTTTACTTCTGCTTGAAATATTTTCTACTTTCCTAGCGGATATCGGTTTCTTGTTTATCGTTAGCATTTCTTTTTGTATTACCCATCGATTTTGTTTCGATTATTTGCGTGTTTCTTTTTAAAAGATTCAGAAAAATGCAATAAAATATGGATCATAATATTTTTTTATTAGAAGATATCAAATCATGTGCAAGACAACTGCAAATCTAAATAGATCAAAAATAAGATCAGTTAAATTCAAGTGGAAAAATAACAGTACATTAAAATTTAAATAATATCGAAAAGTTTTATGATTTGCTTGAAGCATTGTGTATATTAGGTGCATGGAATTTCAACTTTTATAGATTTTAACTATCGGGGTAGCAAGTAAACGGAAGGGAGTTCCACAGACGGGAAGTGCAGGAAAAAAAATCTTTTAGTGTAGAAGAGACGGTTATATTTAACAATAACAACGGTAAAAGTTTGGGACCTAAATGGCAATCTAGTAGCACGGGTAAATTCATATGTTCAGAACACCAGGGAAAGAAGCTCGTCATGAATGTATTTGTAGACAAGGGAAGATAGCGGAAAGCCACATCACGTCCGTGAGAAAGTGACTGAAGGTGGGCTACCAAGTCAGGACCTATTACACTTTAGCTCCTCCTTAGGAATGTTGTCAAAAACCTCGAGGTGTATAGAAAGAGCACCTGAGCATTATATATTTCCATAAATTATAATCTCGGAAAAGTTGGCTTTTTATTCTTTGTTTGAAATTGCTATAATCAACTACGATGGGGAAATATGATATCGATGATAAGGTAACAATATTGGAAATTTATCCATGATTCATGATATAAGCATTCATCACTGACATCATCTACGAAATTTGATAACGGAATAAAAAAGATATATCGACGTTAAAAGACAGTGTTCTTGCAAAATCTGTGAGACAGAAATTCCATGTGATAATCGTCTTTGGTTTATAATGTCAGAAAAATGAAAGGTGTGAGAAAAACAACTCCAAAGTTGATCTATCTGTCAGTAAGAGTATTTGTCTTTGTTAATTTCATTCATTTACAATAACAATGTCTAGACATGTGGGTGGCAAATCGTTTCCCGCAACGACAAAATATCCAAAAGCACTCACCATTTAGATACTTTTACAATTAGATTAGCTACTGATTGAATGTGAATAAAATAGTTCGCCGTTGAGTGACTCAAGGCCTAAAGTGACGCACATTTATCTCATTATTGTTTTGCACTAGTGACAAACACATCTTAAAGGCGACCTGGCAGAGTAACGTCTAACATAGATATGCAACTACGTATATACAGGGTGTGTTTGTATATATATATATATATATATATATATATATATATATATATATATAGCGTTTCCTTAAATATGTTCATAGGCAGTTTTTTTCATTATTTAGATATAGGGAACAATGTCTTAAAGTTATGCCATTTATTTTTGTATCACCCAATATATATATATATATATATATATATATATATATGCTTAAGTGCTTTATTACTGTACATTGAGAACTGATAAATGAACATTCGAAAAATATATGTGTGCACCTATTTATACATATATATACTTATTGAAAGCTCCTCTTTCTTTTTATATATATATATATATATATATATGTATGTGTGTGTGTGTCGGTATACGTGTGTGTGAGTACACACACGCACACACACACACACATATATATATATATATATATATATATATATATAAATGATGGGTATTTGAAAAATACAACAAATTTAAAGTTATATTTGATTAAGAGTTTCACCTTTTCTAGGCTTCATCAGACAAAAACATAACGATTTTACCTACTTCTTAAAATCTTTGTTGGGTGTCTGCATCCTTTTTATACAAACATGTATATATTTCTGTATTTGTGCGTTTGTATGTGCGGATATGTGTTGTGGCCACTTAGAGTTAGGAAAAATACAAGGTAAAAAAGAAGGTATGTTGAGCCGGTGTATTAAAATAACAGAACACATATACAAAGTCAGAGTTTTAGTGGTCAGCAAATAGAATTGTACGCCCGAACTGTACAGTTACGCTGTCTCGACTGCCTCTTCTACTGCTTCCCCGGAAATCACATAGGTTAGTACTATATGAAGGAAGAAAGTTCCATTGCCCTGAAGAATAGGACGCTATAACAATATGTGTAAAAATATATCCAAAGACGGTAATGCGTGAATATCTGAAAAGATGGTAGCACACACAATCTCCTAAGACGAACACTGATTTAAGATAAAGAGATTGATTCGAATGTGTATTGCTCCAAATTAGACTGAATGAGGAAAATATAATACTCTAATGGAACGAGCAAGGAGCATGAGAGAGAGAGGGAGAGATAGAAAGAGAGACGATGCAGGTTAGTCAGACAGGAGATGACTATTGACTTTACATTCAAATTCTTGGAGATTGTAGCTGTCGAGGAAGCCGTTAAAAGGAAGGGATTTCCTCAGGCGGGAAGTGCAAGAAAAGAAGGTGCTGGATTAGAATTTGCGTTGGCAATTTATTGGTTTTTAAAGTAAAAGGCTGGAACCTAGTTGCTAATTTTGTGGCTCGTGTAAATTGATATATAGGGAGCACCAATGAGCTAAGTTCATCTGAGCTGAAGCTGTGAAAGTATTTGTAGAAGAGGCACAGAGAAGCCACACTGTGCCGGTGAGAAAGTGACTGTATCTGAGCTATTAAGTCGGAATCTATCACATTGCAGATTCTCCGTTGGATTTTGTCAAGGATGCCTAGGTGGATAGCAGGGGCACCTGAACAGATATGTCAGCAGTATTCAATGCACGGGTGGATGTTAGATTTATATATGTGTAGGATTGTTTCAGAGGGAAAAACTCCCTGGTCCTGCAGAGAGAACCGACCTTCTTAGCAGTGCATTTAGCTATGGATTCTATATAATAATTCCACTTGAGGTATGTTGTGAGAGTTAACCCGAAGAGGCGCAGTGTTTTGCTTTCAGGAGGCTAGCCTGATCTATGCTAATGGGAGGTAGGAGCGATTGTCTGTAATGGTTAATAGATAGCAGCTTCGATTTGGAAGCATTAAAATTCACGAGCCATATCACTCCACCCACGTTTATTGAACGGGTGAAGAGGCTCATCCCTTGTTTCCTGTTTAGGATGTGGTTTTCGGCTTTCTCCTTTCCAATCTTTTCACTCTTACGTAGCCCACTGCACATCAGTGGCGTTACCGCCTTGCTCCAGTCCACCACGGATTGGATTTTCTTTTCAAGCTCGGTAGCGAGCTTTGTTTGTCAGCCTCAGCAGGTTTTTGATCGATGCAGATTAGACATACCACAAGGCCGAAAATTATGGGACACTCAGTGAGGATCGAACTTACTACTCAATTGTAATGATTCTAACAAGATAAGCTTGCTAACCGTTACACAACCTCGAGTTACCAATCATTTTTTTAAAATTAATGTCAGACAGTGGATTAAAAGTGGTACGCACTTCTTTTGATGTTGCTACAGAGAAATAGTTGCTATTGTTTCTTCCACTGTAAACTTATTTTCGCCGCCAGCTAAATGTATCTTTGTGCGAGCAAACAGGTGCGTTTACTCTAAATGTTATGTTAATTTTGTTTTCCAAAAGAAAGGCAAACTATATAAATTCTTATCTAATGTATAATATGACTGGGAAGTGTTCTAACTGAAGGCGGATAATTTAAAACTTTAGGCACAAGTGCGCAATATGCACGAGTAATTACTATATTTTGGATTCTTTATATAATTTTGAAATACAGCGTTTAGATCAGAAAAAAATATTATTTGAGTAAAATAGGTTTGCAAAATATCAAAATATAAATAAGCAATGCTCCTTAAATAATAATAATAGTATTCGGAACCCTGTTTGTAAAAGACCGTTACCCAAATGCAGGATAACTTTGGGTAGATTTTTGGCCAGCGCGTCACTAGCGGGAATAATATGAGAATTAAAAGTAGAAAAAAAAGTCTAGTATATCTCTTCCAGTGGATAAACAAGGAGCCTGCCTCTCAGGAGGGAACCTGTCTGAGGTCGAAATATTAGCCATAGAAACAAACTCCTACACAAAGAATAAATCAGGTCCCTGCAGCCTGGATAATCCTAATGACGGCCCTGCGGATTCTCCAGCTGGATCAATAACCGTACATAGAAAGAAAGAAAGAAAGAAAGAAAGAAAGAAAGAAAGAAAGAAAATGGTTTGGTGAGGATTACAAAGACGTAACGACTGCATTTCATGACGAGTTACGAAAAACATCACTCTCCGAACGTATGACATTTGGCGAGAAAAGGTTGGGCTAAAAATCAGAAAGTACATTTACGAAAATGAACTAGCCAATGTAAGAAGTTACATTATGTGAAATAATCAATTGACAGAGGCTGAAATTAAAGAAAGAAAAGAATTGCAGCCAGAATAGACGAATCAACGAAACATGAAAGTGAACCGAAATCGGAAAGAGAAAGTAGTAACATCATACAAATTACAGTACATAATTAATAAACTGAGATCCACACAAATCACTGAGAAAATAATGCTGAAAGTTTAGAAGAGTTTGAAAGATGTGATCGAAAACAAGAATATTATACAAGAAGAAATCATGAACCACATAAGTTAAACACAAAACATTGAAATAGAAGAACGAGGACAACTCCCAAAATTACAATCAAAAAGTATAATCTCAAAACTCTAAAATGCAGGACTCAAATTAATTCTGGATTAAAAGATACTCATATAAACCTCAATGAAGCAATATATGCATTAGCATATAATATCAAACACAAAATTGAACATCAATGTAAATGTAAATGGCATCTCACAGACATGAAAATCTATTTTGGAAAAGAAAAATAGAAAAATATATTGAATAGCTTAATAATGAGTTATCAGTACTCGATGAAATGACAAGAAAGATAAATTTATGAATTAGAAAAGGTAGAAAATTCGAAAAATATTATATTAGGAATGAAAATGATGTCATAGCAAATAAAGAAAAATAGAGTAAACAATATAACTGAAGGCTTCAAGAATAAAACTATGAAAATATGTCAAGAACAAACATGGACTGGAATCACAGAAATGGATGTTGACTGTGCACTAAAAAAGCACACAACAAGAAATCTCTAAAAATTGATAAAATTCATAAAATTTGGGTATATTATTCAAATACAGAACACAATGAACTAGAAAAAGAACTTCAATAAATGGTTAATGATCGTACTAATATTCCGACATGAATAACCAAAAGAATTACCTTTTTTTTCTAATCAAGAATAGTGATACTAATATCCCGAAAAATATAGCCTAATTACAGGTCTTACCACAACTTAAAAAATACTGGATGCATTTGACAAAAGAGACATATTTCTTCGTAGAAAAAATGACATACTACCGATTGAAAAAAAGGGTGCAAAATGACTCTTATGGATGTAAAGAACAATTACTTATTGATAGAAAGATGTTTGAGTAATGTTTCAATGCAAAGAAAATCTTAGTACTGCTTGGATAGAGTATCGCAAAGCATTCGATAGTGCACCACATTCCTGGATCTTAAAGACTTCAAGCTAACATCGCTTGTCATCAATTTCATCAGACAATAAAAAATAATTCTTTACCTCAACCATATAAATGGAACCTATATGTCTCGGGAAGTAAACATCAACAGAGGAATATTTTATTGTGTCTCATTTATTATTTTGTGTATCACTAATACCATTAACTAGCCAACTTAACAGGACGGAATGTGGTTATAAAAGAGCTCAAAAGAAAACATGCCATCAATTTTGCATGGATGACTTAAAGTTGTATGCTAGGAATTAAAATAAGTTAAAAATCTTCTGCAAAAAGTAAAATGCTTCAATCATGAAATTGGAATGAATTTCAATTTGAAGAAATGTGCTAAAGCCACAACTTTACGAGACTCACTTAGACAAACATCCTCTATTAGCTTAGACCCTCGTGTAACAATAAAAGATATACAGCAAAAAACTTACTATTTGTCTATATTTCGGAGAAGAGGTAATATTTACAGTATTTACATAATTCGGACTATTGTCTTCATCGTTGTTGCAATTTGTGCGACGTTTCGGCCGTTGTACGCTCCGGCTTTCTTCAGGTTCTTGGAATTTCAAACCGAACACTTTATTACAATCACTAGGGTATATCATCCACATTCCTTGCGTAAAGCTTCGATTGGAAGTCATTAGTAATTTCCCTCTAACACTTCAAGTTACTTGTTCACCATTGCTGTAGCATGGTATTAAGGACACATAGCCCAGGAGATATAGACGTTGGTTAGTTCCTGTAACTTGATTCTTAGAGTTGTGAGTTCAAAACCAGGCTACAGCAGCGGTGAGCAAGTAACTTGCAGGGTTTGAGGGAGAGAACTGCAAAAGAAAATTTATAAATATCTTGGTGTAAAGGAAAGCGAAAGAAATGAATGTAAGACAATGAAAAAGAAAAAATGTAAAAAGAAAAGCTATCATTAAGAACTGAACTCTTGGAAGAACCTAACAACGCTTGCAAGATAAACCTCTGCATGGCCAATATCCAGAACGTGCTAATAGATTCGATGTTGATGAAATTAATACTCATCGATGGTTATTGAGTCGAAAAATGAAGGCTTTATTTTAGAATGAAAGATCAGAGTCTTTTCACTAGAAGCATTCAGGCAAATATCATATATGATAATGAGGACATAAAATGCAGGTTCTGTAAAAAAATACCCGGAACCGACAGACCAGCTAATTGCAGGATGTGATATTTACACTGGACAGTATGCAAACACTTCGAAAAATATGTTAAACTATGGATGAACATCACCCAGAACCGGTTATAGAAATAGAAGATGTCATCATTCTATGGGATTACACCATCTACACAAACATGAAAAACTGAAGCAAAAAGGCCGGATATTATTGTCAAAAACCGCAAAGAAAAATATTGCCTCATAATTATATGGTTTGTCAAACGGATTGTAGCGTAGCAACCAAGACATTTGAAAAGCTATCAAAGTATTAACATCTGGAAATTTAAATAGAAAAATGAGGAAATTTAAAACGGGAATAATACCAGTGATCGTAGGTGGGCTTGGACAGATGAAATAAAAAGAAAGAAAACAACACATGAAAGAATCCCTGTAAATCCCAGCGTAAGTGATATACAAAAATTATCCCGATGAGTACAGTCCACGCACTAAGCAGAACTTTGTCCGTTTAACGCTAGTGGTGCTATGGGAGATAGAAATTCAAATGAAATATAGCCATAACAACACAACACTACCTGTCTTAGATCTTTCCGCAGATTTGGTAGGTAGCATGACCCAAGCTGGAACAAAATTCTGATAAAAGTTAAACATAATACATAATAATAAATAGCAATAAGGCCAGTTTATTCGATCTTATATTGTCTACAATACCTCAAAATATAAGAAATAGTCTTGCTCCTTAGATAATAATAATAATAATAATAATAATAATAATAATAATAATAATAATAATAATAAAACAAGAATTTTCAAACCGATGCAAGGAAATTTTACAGGGAAATAGGTAAAAAAGAATTGAAGTGACAGTCCACCCCAGAAGGGAAGAAGTTACACAGTTCTGGGAAAAGATATGGGCTTGCCCTAAAGAACGTAACAAAGAAGTAGATTGGATTGCACAAGAGATAGAACGAATCAAAAATAAACCAGAACTGACGTGGGCTGGAAATACAGAAGAGGATGTTAAATTTGCACCAAAAAAGCACACAATTGGAAATTCCCAGGTACAGATAAAATCCCTAACTTTTGGCTATATTATTTAAATACAGCACATAAAACACTATACAAAGAACTTCAAGAAATGGTTGACGATCCCACTAAAATTCCTGCATGGATGACCAAAGGAATTACATTTCTTCTACCCAAGAATGGTGACACAAACAACCCGAAAAACTACAGACCAATTACATGCCTTCCGACAACATATAAACTATTACCATCTATTTTAACAAAACAGACGTATTTATTCTTAGAAAGAAATGACATGTTACCGCTTGAACAAAAAGGGTGCAAACGTGGCTGGTATGGATGTAACGACCAATTGCTTATTAACAAAATGATCCTGGAAAACTGCTACAGTACAAAGAAAAATCTTAGTACTGCCTGGATAGATTATCGTAAGGCATTCGATAGTGTGCCAAATTCCTGGATTTTAAAGACTTTAAATATACACAAGATATCACCCGTCATCATCAATTTCATCAAACAGTGCATGTCTATATGGAAAACAACCCTTTACCTCAATCATATAAATGGAAGCTATAAGTCTGATGAAATAAACATCAAAAAAGGTATATTTCAAGGTGATTCTTTGTCTCACTTGCTATTCAGCATATCATTAATAGCACTAACCAGTCAACTTAATAAGACAGAATATGGTTATAAAATAGGCCAAAAGAAAATAAGCCATCTATTTTACATGGTTGACTTAAAGTTATATGCTAAGAATGATAATGAGCTGGAAGGTCTTCTGCAAACTGTAAAATGCTTCAGCGAAGACATTGGAATGAAATTCAATTTGAATAAATGTGCTAAGGCTACAGTTTTACGTGGATCAATACAAGAAACAGTCTCAATTAGCTTAGACCCTGCTGTAACAATAAAAGAATTGAAACCAGAAGAAGCTCATAAATACCTAGGTGTAAATGAGAGTGAAAACATTCACCATGAAAAATGAAATAAATAGTGCGTAAAGAGTACTATAGAACGCTACGAATGATATTAAAAACTGAATTGAATTCTCAGAACTGAATTATGGCCATTAATAGCCTTGCAATCCCAGTTGTCCAATATAGCTTTAACATCTTAAACTGGTCCTCTAAACGACATCAGGCGAATGGATTCTAAAACAAGAAAGAATTCTTTCTAAGCATAAGATGCATCATCCAAAGGCTGATGTAAACCGTCTATACATACCCCATAAAGAAGGTAGAAGAGGTCTTATTCAGCTGGAATTGTCATAAAAGACAACAACTATTGGCTTACTAACATACATAGAAACAACAAAGGATTGGATGATACAATTAGTAAGGCAACATGAAGAAAGAAAGAAAAAAAAAATTAAATAATAAAAGAAGGCGTAAATACAAACAAGATTTACAGTTAGTAGATTCTGTAGAAAAGCAAAACAGAAGCCAAGAACCAACTACTGCGGCAAAAAATATGAAAATGAAAGCCAAAGATAAAGCTCTTGAACAGATGAAACAACGCTGGCAAGACAACCCTCTGCATGGCCAATATCCAGAACGTGCCAATTAATCCAATGTTGATAAAGTTAATACTAATCGATGGTTACGTGCATCTGGATTAAAATCTGAGACTGAAGGCTTTATTCTGGCAGCTCAAGACCAAAGTCTTTTCACTAGAAACTTTCAGGCAAATATTATACATCATAATATGGATCCAAAATGCAGATTTTGTGATAAACACCAAGAAACAATAGATCAACTGATCTCAGGCTGTTCTGTACTTGCCCCAAATGAATATAAAAATCGCCACGATAGTGTGTGGCAATGTTTACATTTTTCTCTGTGTAGATAGTGAAATCCCATAGAACGGTGACATGTTCTATTTCTGTAACCGGTGCTGGGTGATGTTCATACCAGTGTTTGTTTACAGATTTTCCATGGTAAACACCATGGTAAACAACATGGAAAATCTGTAAACAAACACTGGTATGAACATCACCCAGCACCGGTTACAGAAATAGAACATGTCACCGTTCTATGGGATTTCACTGTCTACACAGAGAAAAATTGAAGCAAACAGGCCAGATATTATTGTTAAAAACCAGAAAGAAATCACTTGTAAATTAATTGATATGACTTGTCCAGCGGATTTTAACATAGAAACCAAGGAATTTGAAAAACTGTCAAAATATAAAGACCTGGAAATTGAAATAGAAAAAATGTGGAAATTGAAAACAAGTGTTGTGCCAGTGATAGTAGGTGCACTTGAAATGATAAAAAATGGAACAAAACAACACATTGAAAGAATCCCTGGAAACCCCAGCTTAAGAGATATACAAAAAGTTGTCTTATTAAGTACAGACCACACACTAAGGAGAACTTTGCCTATGTAACGCTAGAGATGATGGGGAAGATAGGAAAAATAACATGACATGGAGCCATAACAACACGCCACGACCAGATTTTGGTCTTCCCGCATGACTTCGTTGGTAGTGTGACCATAGCAGAAATCGAAATATGATGAAAAAATGACAACATAATAACAATAATAGATCTACTAATGTTTGAGACTAAAAACTATAATTTTACCAAGTTAGAGCAAATAAAATGGCTGAAATGCTGATCGTGTTCAGACCTGATCGGATATCAGGGTGTCGATTTCCGATATTGGGGAGAAATCGGAAAAAATAAGCATCCCATGTCCTGAACGGAAGCCTAAAAATATTTGTGTGAAGTTTCGTGAGAATCTGATAAAAAGTTTTTAAATTTGTATGAAGGACATACAAACAGACTGACAAACAGACATACAGACAGACAGATAGACAGACACACACACAAACATCTTGCCTTTTATATTTATAGATAGAGCTGGCACTATTATTATTTCTCATTTTCATCATAATTCGATCTCTGCTCTGGTCACGCTACCTACTAAATCTGCGGAAACATTTGTATACTATGACTTTTTTGTTTTGTCCCACTCCCCCATACGCAACGTAGAAATTCTTTAATCTGTCGATATTCAATGGAAAATGTTCTGACGCTCTAAGTTCCTTAGTTCTGACAGCTCAGTTCATCTCCTCTTTAATTCATTGGAAAGGAGGGGGTTCCATTCAGGCAGCTCTTTCCCAAGAGTAGCTACTTCATAGAAAAAACTCCCAGGAGAATACTTTCCTGAATACTACTATCAACTTCTTTAAGTTTAAGGTAAAACTTTACATATCCTACATATTCACATAAAAAAATATCATTTTGTAATTATGTACCTTGAGTAGCTCTTGGGCCTTGGTGAATATCTAGTAAAGAAAATCAGTTTTAGGAATTTAAATAAGAACGTGCTATTTTTTTAAAATTTTTAGCCTTTAAAGTATACAGTGTGTCCATATAGTCCGTGTTCACTTTAAAAAAATTATAATTTTATTCGTATTTTTTATAGAAATATTCTATAAAAATATTTTAAAGTTTAATCAACATAGCTTTAAGTATAGTTATTGAATAATTCTTTACGACAAAATTTGCAACAATTTTGAGATAAGTAAACAGAGGGATCAGAAGAGGTGGACCATTTTTATTGACTTCCACGTACGCCAGACTTGACTCCATTGTTTTTTTTTTAACTGTGACATGTGAAAACAATTGTGTATGCAACCAAATCTAGTTCATTATAAGATTTGGAAGCTAAAATAACTAATGTGATTTCAGGCATTATTGTAAATTAGTTGGCAAATGTTTTCCCCGAACTGAAAATCGTGTTGCCCTTTGTTTTGCAAATGATGAAGAACATGTGGAAAAGTAAATACAATTTCAACAAAACCTTAAAAATATAGATTTCTTTCTTTCTTATCCTTTTTACAAATTATTTCTATCGCTAAATACAAATAAAGTTATAAACTTTTTAAAGTGCACACTAACTTTATGGACACCCTGTATTTCCTAATATATTAAAGTTCATTTAAAATTATCTATAACTAAATATTTTTGCTCGAAATTTGACATAATTTCTTTTATTTAAATTCAAAATTTATTTATTACCACTGAATGTTATAATACTTTATCTAAGACGGTAAAATCATTTCTATGTCAGTGACTAGTGAATTCTGAAAGAGACAAAGTGGAAATATCAAAAGCTAAAATGTCCATCTATTTAAATATCTAGAAAGTACTTTAGTAGAGAAAGAAAAGTGCAGCACAAAAATCCGTAAAACATACTGGGATAGTGAAAGATGTCTTTTAAAAGCTAAGCAAATTAATATAAAGAGAAACATATCGTTATAAACAAAGAAAGAGTACTGAACTATTAGTATAATATCAGTCCTTCTACATGGCAGTGAATGCTGGACAACTTCATATCAGATGAAGAATAAACTTGAAGCAACAGAAATTTGGTTCTACGGAAGAATACTGAGAATATCATGGATGAAATAAGTGAGCAAAGACAAAATTTTACAGAAAATTCAAACAAGAAAAGAAACTTATACTTAACATCGTGACACTCACAAGAAATATTGAAAACGAGCAGGACATTTGAAAATAGTTAATAACCTACAGTACCGGGTATAATTATTAGCAGCCTCACAGGTTTTTAAAAGAAGTGATGCATTTCATCCTATTTTTAGTATTTATTGCCAAGATGTGCGTTGTGGTGCAGTGGATATCGGCTCGGAACGAAAAATCGGGGAGCCGAGTTCGAATTCCAGCTGAATCCATTGAATTCACTTACGCATAAATTTATTCCCTCCAGTTATGGGCTAAATAGCAGGACAGAATGGGTTCTATAGTCTTGGTCGGCAACCAGTCTACCGCAGAAAGCAACCTACTGCGGGATAATCTTCTGCCCGGTCAGTCATGTCTCGAAAGAGACATGATCGCCCAAATGTGTATCACGTATGGCACTTAACTGACTGAGATATTTCTAAATGAAAATAGAAGAGTTCTTTTGTTATTATTACTTTGCAAAATTTTACAAGGCAAGGAAGCAAAGATGAACTCGTTCGAATCAACCTAAATTTTCTTCATTCTTTCTTTGATGAAACTGCAATATATTTAATTATTAAATATTTATAAATTCATTTCATGCACATGTTATTGTTGGTTCATTTAACCAGCATAACAACCTTCATTAGGTCAATAAATGCTGAAAATCGTTTTGATTTGTTTTTTTTAGTTTATTTAGATTAATTGGGATTTGTTTTTAAGGGCAGGATCCCCAAGTCCTACCCTTGTTATTTAACCCATAACTGGGGAAAGAACGGATTAATACCTTTCCCAAGGGTACTGGTGCTTAAGTGAATGCAGGGAATTCAACTGGAATTCGAACTAGGCTCACCGATTTCTCTCCATCTAAGTACTTACCAGGCACAACGTTGCTTAACTTCGGTGATCGGTGTATTCAACGTGATAGGCCGTAAACCCACATTGTGCAGTATTAACAAAAGAGTCATTCTATTTTCATTTACAATTATTCACTTGGCAATAAATACTAAAACATAGCATGAAATACATCATTTTTTAAAACACTGGAGTAGCCTAATAATTATGGCAGGTAGTGTACCTAACAAGCTTGTGTAAATGAAGGGAAAACATTATTTATGAGATTAAGAATTGATTTAACGAAACACAAATATGTTTTTTCTACAGTAGGGTACTTAAACCAAAGAAAGAATATTTAGAGAAAAAAGAAACAATCACAAGAGAAAATTGAAATTTTAAGAAACATTGAGGATAGATGGCATGAAAATGTTGACATTCACTAGACATATTGAAAACAAGAATTAAAGTGAATAACAACGCATAATCTACCTGGTGAGCTTAGGTTGTGTAAATTATTATGAGTGATTCAATAATTTTCTGGCTATGACTAACATTATCTCCAAACATTAGGACTTTTTATTTTTTTTAGGCACGTGTCATATTCTGCACAGGATTATTCGAATATTTCTATGGCCTCGGGGAACAACCAACTTTGCATTCAGTCGACAGCAGCACATAAATAATTGATATGAACCAAATATTGATCGACTTCGCATTGTTGTCATAATGATGAGTTGATTAATAAAACCAACAAATCTGAAGTGGTCTCTTCCTACACCCACTAAAATCCATCGTTCTTCTTTTCCTGCGTACTGTGTCTCCTCATCCTCCTGTCCGGTAGCTCTTCTAAAGCATTTTATCTTGAAAAAATATTAAAAAATGAACAGTCGTTAATTTGGAGATAATTTTTAAAAATATAATTATAATCAGAAAATTAGTGATTCATTCATAAAAATCCACTCAAAGCAACATCGAAATATGAATGTGGGTTTCTGCAAAGGTGCGGGATTTTACTTGTGTGCCAATCACACCCTGATTGAGCACTCTAGAAGAAAGGTAGACTTTGAAAAACAGTAGCCACTCTAGCGTGTACGCATCGTTCATTCAGTAAAATGAATTGGATCACTCTAGCTATTGGGCGCGTAATAAGATATGCGCTAAAACGACTGCCTTCTTCCACCGAACGCCCCGTGGCCCAGGGGTAGAGTCGCCGACTGACGCCAATTCGGTCGTGTTTCGAGCCTGGGTTATGTAGCAATCGGAGTCTAACCGTACTGATGAGCTGTGATATAGTGAAACAGATCTGTCTGTGGATGACAATATATATATATATATATATATATATATATATATATATATATATGATATAATATATTATGCTCTCATTACGATTGAGCTCTCTGGAGAAGAAAATTCTAAAAACAGTTTCCATTTCGGCTATATGCGTGACTCTTCACAAATGAATTGAGTTCTCTCGGTGACTGGCGTCTGTATACACTGCTTATATACAAGACGCTAAAATTTCTGTTCTCTGATGCCATGCGCCGATGTCTTAGAGAGTAGAGACTCCGACCAGACACCAAATCTGGTCGAGTTTCGATCCCGGCCTAGAGGTAAGTGGATATGTCTAGCCACACTGATGAGCTGTGATACAGCGAAACGGGCTTGTATGTGAATGACTAATATATATATATATATATATATATATATATATATATCTGTCTATGTGTGTGTGTCTTTTAAATTTCTTATATGTTTTCAGATTACTACATAATAGTTTTTCATCCCAAGCCAAGTGATATTGTCACTAAGATGCAAGGGGTTACTGGGATTGAAATAAAATGAAAAAGTTTTATTAAAGAAAAGGGACAACAAAAGAACAGAATTCAGCAAGACAGACGAAGACGATTGATATTGCATATAAAAAAGGACAAATGTAACAGGGAAGCAGGAAACGGAAAGATATTTCCATAGGCGATAAGTGCAGGAGATCAACTATTAGAAAAGAATTTCATATTTCGTTTAGCTTTATCAGTAGTAACACAATAAGGGCCCATTTGGTAATTTACCAGTCTGCTTAAATTTATGTATTCAAGGTACGAAAGAGAAAAGCTCATTAAACAAATGTCATGTAAATATTTATAGAAAAGGCAGAAATAAGTTATATCACGGTGGTGGAAAAATAACTGAAGTTGAAATGCCAAGTGAATAACGATGCCACGAAGGACCCTTCTTGGAATTTTGTGGCAAACCTCGGGGTATATAGCAGAAACTCCAGAGGTATATGGCAGAAACGCCAGGGCAGATATAATAACAATATTCAATGCACGTAAAACTTTGATAAAAATTTAAATTTACTATTTAATTAAATTTTAAAATTTAGCAGCCTGTTAAATATTTTCGGTAATTTGTTAAAATGTAAGACATATAGGCACCGTCAGACGATAGTAATATTTTCTACACATTTTAAACAAAGAATAAAATATTGACCCATTAAAATTAACTAATGAGCACACACAGAATCGCATCATATATATATATATATGACAGAAGTAATAGGAGGATTTGAACAATTATTAAGTAATTCATCGAACTTTTTATTCGACCACAACATAATGCAGAAAGCACTGGACTCCTGTTTCGTCCTATATTTGGGACTTTTCAACAGTGCGCATCCACTACCAGGAATCGAACCCAGACAGTTTTTGGTTATTAATCTGATGTTATACCAAATGTAACACGGGCCCTGGTGACGGAATTTGTGAACGGGAGGCGCTTCATAGATTTTAATTCGTCACTTCTTCGCCACCAGGGCCCGTGGTACAGTTGGTATAACATCAGGTTAATAACCAAAATCTGTCTGGATGCAATTCCTGGAAGTGGATGCGTCCAGTGCTTTCTGCATTATGTTGAGGTCGAATAAAAAGCTCGATGAATTTCTTAATTATATTGGCTCTGTAATCTTAAATACATTGAGCTCTCCTCCTGCATCAATTTTTAATATTAAAATTTTTAAATATTAATTAGGATCAGGTTCTTGGAATTTACCTTCCTACTTTTTCACTTCGGATTAAAGAAAATATATATATATAATGTAATTTTATGGTTATGTCAATTTTTCATTGCTACATTGAAATTTCTATGTTTCGAGATTAATTCTCATCATCAGGAAATGCTGGTGTGGTTGTGCAGACGATTTACATTTAAATGTAAAGGTTTAAATGTAAGGTTTAAATGTAAATCGTCTGCACAACCACACCAGCATTGCCTGATGATGAGAATTAATTTCGAAACATAGATATTTCCATGTAGCAATGAAAAATTGACATAACCATATAATTATATTTTATTATATTAAGCTCTAATAATACACATTATATTGCGCACTGTTCATAATAAAATAAATGCCAGAGAACTCAAGAAATAAAAAAACTCGAGTCCTCTTCACTTGAAATATATCTATCTATCTATCTATCTATCTATCTATATATATATATATATATATATATATGAGAGTGATAGCCGTAACAATGTGCATACCGTGTTCGGAATATAACGCACATATGACTCGACATACTTAAACTCTAAACATATTCAGTTACACGTAAAAAAAATTCACCCTTGTTAATTAAAAGCGTATAAGACCGATTGCTTGGTCAACGGAATGTATAGCCGAAAGCGTTCAGAAGAACAAAACATTTAGACAATTCCTATATAATTTGTGTTCGGAAAAAATTCATGAGAAAACACGAAAAATTAAATTTACCAAAAGAAATTACGAGAAATCTTTTTAGACATTTTCAATGAAACGTGCATAAAAGAGATATTGCTGCCAAAACAATAGTGTTGTGATGATGCATAGTGTCATATCTACAGTTGTGACGAGGCTTAGTGTCAAGATTGTTTTTTGTTTTTTGTACACTTATGATACGTTCAATAATTTACTGACACTACTCCATAAAACACACACACATTTTTCGAAACGCTTGACTTGCATATATACATAATATATCTTAAAATTTTACTTATTTTATATTTTAAATCGATACTAAATATTGTCCATTTTTGCTAATTTAAAAAGAAAAAAACGCTTATATGACAGCTGTCAAAATACAATGCGATTTATGTGAAACATTTCAGTTAAAGCTAAATTTCCTTAATACCATCTAATGACAAAAATATTACGAATATTTTCGCTCGCCAAATACTTGTTTCTATCACTGTTTTTCACTTCTTTTTACATCGAAGATTTCCTTCTCTCTCCACTCAGTCTGCCTACTTGCTAAAATCTTTGTTAGTCTTCATTTTTTTTTTTTTGATAACATGGAGATCATCTGTCGTTGTATTTCTTATTCTCTCTTTGACCAAATATTTCAATTTGCCATCGTAAAATATTTCGAATTTCAGCTAGTCTTTCTGTTTTCTTTTTCTTATTCTTTTTTTTATTCAGGCTCTTCCTTTCTTTTAAGTAGATTTTCCCTTTCCTTGAAAAATACTTGCATAAATACAGCTTTTTACCTTTTTTCTTACTGTCTTTTTTTCTATCTTGAGGCCTTCCGTGCGAAACACGTGTCCATCGTGTTAACTTTACCTGCAGCTTTAAAACCGCGCAAAAGAATTTTTGTCAGCAATTACATAAAATCCAAATGATGCTTTTTGTGGTGATAGCTCTGAGCAAGAGAGAATTGCTTTCGGCAACCAGGGCAATATTTTGTGTTTAATTCGAACGTAAGTGGGAAAATATGCCTTCTGAACAGCGAGTGTCACAAACATCATCTCGCACGGGCTCTTCTTCAAAAAGGCCTTTGGCAATTACATTTTAATTCGGTAATTTTTAAATTTACTGGGACAATTTTATTTAATACGTCAACACCCGCCTCAAAAAATCAAAATACATAACAGTGCACACATGCGCACACAAGCAGATCATACGTATATACATAAATACATGTGTGTATGTATGTGCACGCATGCATACACGTCTTAATGAAAGTTTTTCAGCTTGACCAAGAAAGTTTTAAAATAAATTATATATATATATATATATATATATATATATATATATATATATATAATTCAATTTAATTTTTTAAACATCATTTTTATCTGATACTCGGATTTGAGAAGATACTCATTTTTATATAATTAACCCATTCATAGTGTTTTAACCCCCAGTTTGGGGGTTAACTATTTGCCTATAGCTGAGACCCTAACAGGTGCTACTGATCCGGGTCAGGGTCGACCTGGGAGCAACAGCAATTAAGAGGTGGTTCCATGCTCCTCACAACCTCCCAATCAGAGGCCTTGCTGCCGGATGCAGTTTACCGTCATACCCAGGACCCTCTGATAGCTACAATCTCTAAAACTTTAAATGCAATGTCAATTGCAATCTTCTATCTCCTTGATTCCGATCATTCTCCTCTACTTTCTTCGACGTCTATTGTATTTGTTTTTTGTCTTTTTTCTCACTGCATTCCCCTGCGCACCAGTGTTGCCTTTCCTGGGGTGAAATGATCATCGAAAAACAAAAGTCTGTCTGCACAAAAGTCTCTTTTTCATTTGACATGAAAACTGAAAGAAGAAAAATAAAGACTACCAGCAACTATAATGATTTAAAGCAGGAAATGCTGAACGTTTTCGAAGCAAAGAATTTTATTAAAATGCTTATGATCATTAGAGCATTGAGGTTTTTTTTCTCAAATTGATCGAAAAATACATTCAGATATTGGATTATGATTTGAAAATAAAGCTGTTAAAATAAAAGAATGCCTTCTCAAAACTGAGGATATTTCGAAAAACAATAAGCATATTTTCTCTAAGATGGGAATAAATGATAGGTTCAGTTTTTTTAACCTTCGAGAGAGGACCCGTGCGCAACATTACTTGCTAAACCAAATAATAATAATAATCAAAAACCGTAAAGTAAAAATACTAACTTATTGCTATGGCTTGTCCATCAGTTTTTAACATAGCAAGCAAAGAATTTGAAAAAACTATCAAAGAATAAATAACTGCAAATTAAAATAGAAAAAATGTAAAAAAATTAAAACAAGAATAATGCCAGTGATAGTGGATGCGCTTGGAAAGATGAAAGAAAAGAAAACAACACATTGAAAATTCCTGTAAATTCAATTTTAAGAAATTGTCTTTATAAGTACAGCCCGCACACTAAGAAGAATTTCTCTACGTAACGCTAGTGATGTTATGTGAGATAGAAAAACAAATGAACGTAGCCATAAGAACACACCACTAACTGCAATAGGTCTTCCCGCAGATAGGTAGCCTTACCATAGCAGAAATTACAATAATAATAATAATAATAATAATAATAATAATAATAATAATAATAAACACAGACAGAACAATCAAAGCTAATCACCCAGACATCCACATCAAAGACCACGAAAAAAGAAAAAAAGAATGTTCTTTCTTATTGTCATGGTAGTTCCTGCAGTTGAATTCCTTGCATTCATTTTCGCACAAATACACTTTGGAAAGGTTATAAACCGTCTTTTTTCTTCAGGACAGATTGGGTTCTGTAGCCTTCGCTGGCAACCAGCCTACCGCAGAAAGTAATGGCAACCTACTGCGGGATAAACTTCAGTCCAGTCAGTCATGTTTCTTTCGAGACATGATCGCCTAAGCGTGTATCATATATGGCACTTAACAGATTTAGTTATTGCAGACTGCAACGTATTATAAATATTTTAAAGAAAGCTATCAAAAAACAAGAGTCTTGATGTGAAAATTCCAAAACTTTGGTAGTTGACAACATCAATAATTTCAATTATCCTTGGAGCTGTCGATTTGATTAAAAAAATTCTAATAAACTAACTGAAGGAATTTCTGTCATCCCATGGTTTAAGAAAGTGTAAATAATTGTTTTCACAAGTACCGCACAAGCCTTACGAAGGACTTTATCAATGTAAAATGTTTGCGATCTTAGATTGCGACTATTTTCATTTTTTTATAAAAATGTTCAGTGAAATTGATGCAATTTTTTACCTTGCGTCTCTGGTTGGGACCGGCATAGAAAAGTATATACAACAGAAATGAAAGAAATTAATAATAATAATAATAATAATAATAATAATAATAATAATAATAATCGGGCATCTGCAATCTGTACTGTATATTTGAAGGTCTTCAAAATTATAGAAATACAAGTATTTTGAAGTGGAAGTGTAAAAAAATATGACATATTAGGACATTATTAAATTCAGTTCTAGAATGGATTAGAAAAAATCCGATAGCCCCAATGAAAGGATTCTTGCTTTTCCATGACTAAAAGATATAAAATAATATTTGTACTCTCAAACACAGTTCATACATTACAAAGAGCTTTTTCTATGTAAAATGTTTTTGATCTTAGTTTCATTTTTCTACAAAAACAAACTGTGGAAAATGCCATGAGGCCATTTCTGAATTTAGATCTCTGAGACGCTGAAGAAAATTTGTATACAAGAAAAATGAAAATAATAAAAATAATTCATAACAATAGCAATGATTTATAATTAATGGGACAAAGAACATTGCAATATGAAAAGACTTGTAAATTCTATCGAAAATATAAGATATTAAAAAATTGTTATAGAAGAAAACCAAATGACAAAAAAAAATAAACAAAACAAAAAAAAAACAAATCTACCTTCTACTGAAGAAGAGCAAAAATGTTGTGAGAATATTTGGAGTAACATAAAGGAATATAATTCCAATAAAGAGTTGCTAAAATGACAAAAAATGTGGATGAACTTGTACAGTATTGGAAAATATAATCCCGAATAATGATAGGCAATTTCTCACTAAATTCCCAAAATAAAATTACTCAGGAAATGACGAGGTAACCAACTTTTGACTCTATAATCTGTCATCGGCTTTATGCTAATTAAGAACCCCAATGCAATTACAAAATAGATCGATGGAGGTATTCCATATATCCTACCAAAAAGAGGTGAATCAGATGATCAAACAAATTATAGACCAATAATACGTCTGTCCACTACAAATAAATTGATCACGTCTGTCCTGAATAATTGTAATAACTCTTTTTTCGATATAACACACTAGATGACGAAGAGGACCATATTGATAAAAATATCAAATTACTGATTAATGAAATTTTCCTGGAAGATTGCTTGGAAAAATAGTTGAAATCTCAGTACTGGTTGGATAAAATTACCGTTAAGCCTTTGACAGTTTTTCACCCTCTTGTATCCTGAAAGCTTTTGAAATGTACATGTCACTTCAGCGATAGAACATTTTCCTAAATATTTTTGGAAAAACACATGCTTAAAATAAACTGAAGGCGTACAAACTTTTAAATATCCAACGAGGAATCTTTCAAGTAGACACTCTGTCATCCCTCCTACTCTGTCTGTCATTGACAACCTTTTGCATGAATTAAACAGTAATAACTATGGATACAAAGTAAACAAGAAAGTGTTTAATCAAAAATTCTATGTGGATGATTTCAAACTATTTGTCAAAGACAACAGTATGTTGAAGGTTCTCCTCAATAGAGTAAAACATTTCAGTGATGAGATCTATATTCATGTCGGATTAGATAAATGTAATATTCAAGAAAGGAAGAATTACACAAAACACTTGCTATCGATCTAGATTTTGTCACAAACTTATGGGAACTGGTAAATAAAAAGAACTGTAAATGCCCATGTGTCACCAAAGGTGATGGAATATAGCATACAAAATTGAAGGAGAAATAAGCAAGCTCGTGTTGACAATCATTATACTCCTCAGTGCCTACGTGCTGCAGGGTTAAAGATGAGATCGTAGGTTTTATTCTTACTGCACAAGAATAATGCTAGCTAAAAGAGATTAACAAACACAAGTACTAAAAACTTGTGTTAACCAGAAATAAATGTTTAGTAGTAAGTATTTAAAAATAGTTGATGATCTTTTATAAGATTGCACGTTATAAGTATCTCTCACATATAAACTCAGAATGACTAAGTGGACCAATATCTGTATTAGAAAATCTGCATAATTTACGAAAAGAAAACTTAGGAAACCATTAGGAATACAGCACAAATTCGGTTTTGCTGATAAAGCCTGTAACAATTTTATGGGATTTTACAACACACACTGAAAGAAAATTATCGAAATTCAAGGTTATATAGTGGACATCTCAATGTGACACATAAGGACATCAGTAATTCTTGAGCTTTTTTTTCATTGAAACCCGGAGTTCAAAATAAAACTAGAATTATTGATGTCATTATGTGTCACACTGAGTTGTCTACTACAGACCCTTAAAATTAGATAATTTTCTCAATTTTAAGTCTAAGTTTGGGACCCGGAAAGAAATAAGCAAATAACATAAATCAATAATAATAATAAGAAAAATAGTTACATTTCTGTGCTAAATTAGTATACGTTTCGAAAGAGACGTGAGAATGTTGCAAAATACCCATTAGTATTGATTGGTGAAGAAAAACAACGTGACAAGGATAAACTCCAAAAGGTGTAATTGAAAATGACAAAGACTAAATTTTGAAGGAGACAATGATTCATTGTGTTCATAAACTATTGCACAGAAAACCAGGTATTGTGCCGATACGAAAAAGAGAAAAATCATGTATCATCAAAGATATTGCATGCACCGTAGTTGATAGAGTATTTAAGAAAGACAAATATAGGCAAAAATTTTACAAAAGTTAAAAATGGGAAATTATGAATTGTGGTCAATGTAGAGCGTGGAATTCACTTCCATTATTGTTGGTGGTCTAGATACTGAACTTAGGTAAAATTAGATTCTAACAGATTGAATTGTGCAGAATGTTCTACTTCATGGGACTCTGTGTACGCCGAAGAGTTGTCCGACAATTTTGAAAATGTGTCACTTCGGGCTTTGCGCAGATGTTAGTTTGCTTGCAATTCAAGAATATTTCTTTTTTTGCAGACGAAGTGAATAATAATAATAATAATAATAATAATAATAATAATAATTATAATAATAATAATAATAATAAGAAGAAGAAGAAGAAGAAGAAGAAGAAGAATAACGCGATTGGAATTACAACGAGAATGACGTGTTTTTCTGAGGCTCCTGAAAACGTAACGTTTTTTGTTTTTTTTTGTTTTTACTATTTTAAACGTAAACATTAATTTTTAATTTCACTATTTTAAATATAAACATTAATTTTTTCTTCGTATATAATTTAAATTGTATGTTTCTTCTTTTAATGATCCTTACATAGATTTATTAACTAGTTTTCTAAAGCAAGACAACGAAAAAAATACGACGAAAAACACTAAAAAAACGGTTCGATCTACGATATTCTTTCTTAGAAACAGTATGTAATAATTTATTTATATTTGTTCGTTCATTTTATATATTTATTTATTTTTCGATAATCTTATTCTCGTTGGATTTAATGAAAGAATAACACAGAATACAGTGGGCGAACAAATTATTATTTTTAAATTTTACGGTAGTAAACTCAAAGGTATGTCCACTTTTTTTTCTATTAAATTTTGAATTTTTTTTTTTTATCTTAATTATTTTTATTGCAAGGACTATTGATGATAGCAACATTTTTTTTTCTTTTAACAATACTCTAAGTGCGGTATTGTTTTTTTTTTCCGTTGAACGGCTGTTATGTCCAAGTTTGTTTGTTTTTTCAACCAGCGTCTCTCTCTTCGAATTTTTCTTTTTCTCAATATGAAATTCTGTTTTAATATAAACAAGATTTTTTCTTTAGATATTATCGAATTTTTTTTTCTTAACATAAACATGAATTTTTCTTCATATATTATTTAATTTTATTGAAATTATATATATTTTTTTTTGTGAAATTCTGTTTTTTTTTTTTTTTTAACAAAATACTCTAGTAGTGATGTTTTGTTTCGTTGAGCCGTTGCTACGCCAAAGGTTTTTTTTTTTTTACCAGCGTCTTCTCCTTGAATTCCAATCGCGTCTATGTCAGATGTTGCTTGGCAGCCCATTTAGGAGAAGGAAAACTCCGAACAACAACCCGAAACTCAAGGTGTTAATCGTGCCGAGGAGTGAATGGCTACTGCGTTATGAGGTCACAAACGATCCCCTACAGGCTTCGGGACCCTGTTTGTAAATGACCGTTACCCAACGTGCCGGGCAACTTTGGGTGGACTTTTGGACCCGTGCGTCACTCGTGGGAAAATCATGAGAAATGCAAATAGAAATAAAAAGTCCAGTATGGCTCTTCCAGTGGATAAACAGGGAGCTCGTCCTTCAGGAGGGAACCTACCTGAGGTCGAAAAATCTGCCATAGGAACAAACTCCTACACAAAGAATGAATCTTCTGGTCCCCACAACCAGGATAATCCTAATGGTGGTCCTGAAAATTCTCCAGCTAGATCTACAACCGTATATTTAAAGAAAGAAAAAATAAGATGGTCTCGTGAGGAGTACAAAGTCGTTGTGACTGCATTTCATGAAGCGTTACTCAAACCTCAAAAAAACATGACTCGCCAAACATATGACATTTGGCGTGAAAAAGTTGGTCAAGCAAATAGAAAGTATATTGACGAAAATAAATTAGCCAATGTACGAAGGTACATTATTCGTAATAACCGACTGACAGAGGCTGAAATTAATGAAATTAAAAGAATTGTAACAAGAAGAGACGAATCAACAAAATATGAAAAGGAACCGGAATCAGAATCAGAAATAAAAAGTAATAACATCAATCAAGCCACAGGTTATAATGTAGAAACCGTGAAACACGCAAATCACTGCGAAGATAATGCTGTAAGTTTAAAAGTGCTGGAAAGGTGTGATCTGAGTCAGTTAAAAGACGAAAATAAAACGAGTTCAGAACACATCGAAGATAATTATTTGACGGAAAATAAGAACAGTATACAGGAAGCCAAGGTAGAAATAAAGAACCATCTAAGTCAAGTACAAAATATTACAATGGAGGAACGAGAACAACTCCCAAAATTACAACCAAGAAAACATAAACTCCGAACTATTAAACTCTACAATGCAGCACTGAAATTAATCTTGGATGAAGACACTCATACAAATCTCAATGAAGCAATATATGCATCAGCAATAGCAGCAACAAAAAAAATTGAATATCAAAATAAAAACAAGGCAGTCTCGCAGACATGAAGATCCACCTTGGAAAAGAAAAATAGAAAAAGAAATCGAACAACTTAGAAGTGAATTATCAGTACTGGATGAACTGAGTAGAGGAATAAATGTAAGAACTAGGAAAAGCAGAAGAGCCGAAAGAAAATGTAACATTAGAAATGAAAATGAAGTCTTATCAAATAAAGAAAAAATAAAGCAAAAAATCCAACTGAAGGCTCAAAGAATAAGGCGCTATGAGAAAAGAACAAGATTTTACAGACAAAACAAGATTTTTCAAACCGATACAAAGAGATTTTACAGGGAAATAGATAAAAGAAGAATTGAAGTGACAGTCCCCCCCCACCAGAATGGAAGAAGTCACACAGTTCTGGGAAAAGATATGGGCTTGCCCTAAAGAACATAGCAAGGAAGTACATTGGATTGCGCAAGAGATAGAACGAATGAAAAATAAACCAGAACAAACATGGTCTGGAATTACAGAAGTTGATGTTAAATTTGCACTAAAAAAAAGCACACAATTGGAAATTCCCAGGTATAGATAAAATTCCTAACTTTTGGCTATATTATTTAAATACAGCACATAAAAACTAGCCAAAGAACTTCAAGAAATGGTTGACGATCACACTAAAATTCCTGCATGGATTACCAAAGGAATTACATTTCTTCTACCCAAGAATGGTGACACAAACAACCCGAAAAACTACAGACCAATTACATGTCTTCCGACAACATATAAACTATTAACATCTATTTTAACAAAACAGACATATTTATTCTTAGAAAGAAATGACATGATACCGCTTGAACAAAAAGGGTGCAAACGTGGCTGTTATGGATGTAAAGACCAATTCCTAATTAACAAAATGATCCTGGAAAACTGCTA
Source organism: Ascarosepion bandense (assembly GCA_037127315.1). Taxonomy (NCBI): domain Eukaryota; kingdom Metazoa; phylum Mollusca; class Cephalopoda; order Sepiida; family Sepiidae; genus Ascarosepion; species Ascarosepion bandense. Next base: position 833,937 of record JBBBDQ010000270.1, on the reverse strand, counting down.
CAGTACAAAGAAAAATCTTAGTACTGCCTGGATAGATTATCGAAAGGCATTCGATAGTGTGCCACATTGCTGGATTTTAAAGACTTTAAATATATACAAGATATCGCCCGTCATCATCAATTTCATCAAACAGTGCATGTCTATATGGAAAACAACCCTTTACATCAATCATATAAATGGATGCGATAAGTCTGATGAAATAAACATCAAAAGAGGTATATTTCAATGTGATTCTTTATCTCCCTTACTATTCTGCATATCATTAATAGCACTAACCAGTCAACTTAACAAGACAGAATGTGGTTATAAAATAGGCCAAAAGAAAATAAGCCATCTATTTTACATGGATGACTTAAAGTTATATGCTAAGAATGATAATGAGCTGGAAGGTCTTCTGCAAACTGTAAAATGCTTCAGCGAAGACATTGGAATGAAATTTAATTTGAATAAATGTGCTAAAGCTACAGTTTTACGTGGATCAATACAAGAAACATCCTCAATTAGCTTAGACCCTGCTGTAACAATAAAAGAATTGAAACCAGAAGAAGCTTATAAATACCTAGGTGTAAATGAGAGCGAAAACATTCACCATAAAAAAATGAAAGAAATAGTGCGTAAAGAGTACTATAGAAGGCTAAGATTGATATTAAAAACTGAATTAAATTCACAGAACAGAGTTATGGCCATTAATAGCCTTGCAATCCCAGTTGTCCAGTATAGCTTTAACATCTTAAACTGGACTCTAAACGACATCAGGCGAATGGATGCTAAAACAAGAAAGCTTCTTTCTAAGCATAAGATGCATCATCCAAAGGCTGATGTAGACCGTCTATACATACCCCGTAAAGAAGATGGAAGAGGTCTTATTCAGCTGGAATTGTCATACAAGACAACAACTATTGGCTTACTAACATACATAGAAACAACAAAGGATTGGATGATACAATTAGTAAGGCAACATGAAGAAAGAAAGAAAGAAACAATATTAAATAATAAAAGAAGGCGTAAATACAAACAAGATTTACAGTTAGTAGATTCTGTAGAAAAGCAAAACAGAAGCCAAGAACCAGCTATTGCGGCAAAAAATATGAAAATGAAAGCCAAAGATAAAGCTCTTGAACAGATGAAACAGCGCTGGCAAGACAAACCTCTGCATGGCCATTATCCAGAACGTGCCAATAAATCCAATGTTGACAAAGTTAATACTCATCGATGGTTACGTGCATCTGGATTAAAGTCTGAAACTGAAGGCTTTATTCTTGCAGCACAAGATCAAAGTCTTTTCACTAGAATCTTTCAGGCAAATATTATGCATAATAATATGGATCCAAAATGCAGATTTTGTGATAAACACCAAGAAACAATAGACCACCTAATCTCAGGCTGTTCTGTGCTTGCCCCAAATGAATATAAAAATCGCCACGATAGAGTTGGGCAATATTTACATTGGGCAATGTGCAAACATTATGGAAAAGCTGTAAACAAACACTGGTATGAACATCACCCAGCACCGGTTACAGAAATAGAAGATATAACCATTCTATGGGATTACACCATCTACGCAGACAGAAAAATTGAAGCAAAGAGGCCAGACATTATTGTTAAAAACCAGAAGGAGAAAACTTGTCTATTAATTGATATGGCTTGTCCAGCGGATTGTAACATAGCAATCAAGGAATTTGAAAAACTGTCAAAATATAAAGACCTGGAAATTGAAATAGAAAAAATGTGGAAATTGAAAACAAGAGTTGTGCCAGTGATAGTAGATGCACTTGGAATGATAAAAAATGGAACAAAATAACACATTGAAAGATTCCCTGGAAACCCCAGCTTAAGAGATATACAAAAAATTGTCTTATTAAGTACAGCCCACACACTAAGGAAAACTTTATCTATGTAATGCTAGGGATGATAGGGAAGATAGAAAAACATGAAATGGAGTCATAAAAACACGCCACTACCTGCCTTAAGTCTCCCCGCAGACTTGGTTGGTAGTGAGACCAAAGCAGAAATCGAAATATGATGAAAAATGACATAATAATGATAATTTTTTCGCTGGACAATGTGCACAAACATTAGAAATTATGTAAAAAAAGACACTGGTATGAACATCACCCAGCACCGGTTACAAAAATAGATGCCACCATTTTTATGAGACATAAAAATAGACAGGAAAAATTGAAGCAAAAACGTGTCATTGTTGTCAAAACCAAAAAGACAAATTTACTTAATACTTGATATGGCTTGTCCAGCGGATTGTAACATTGCAACTATGAAATTTGAAGAACTAGCAAAATATCAAAACCTGGAAACTGAAATAGAAAAAAAGTGGAAATTGAAATCAAGATAGTAGGTGCACTTGGAATGATACAAAATGGAAAAAAAAAACAACACATTGAAAGAAACCCTGGAAACCCCAGTTGAAGGGATATACATAAAACTGTCTTGTTAAGAAGAACTTAGTCTATGTAACGCCAAGAATGTTATGGGAGACAGAAAAAACATAAAATATAGCTATAGCAACAGACCACGACCTGCTTTAGGTCATTCCGCAGACTTGGTAGGTAGTAGTCTGACCATAGCAAAAATCGAATTCTGATGACACAATAATAATAATAATAATAATAATAATAATAATAATAATAATAAAACCTTCGCAAAGTTGGTTTCATACACTTTCAGTGAAATCAATAAAAGATACAAAGTATAACCAGAAAAATTAGAAAACTCTTAAGCTTTTAAAGCATGCTAAATCCAACGTAGAGATGCAAATCGTCAGTACCTGCCTAGAAGGAACGTCCAATATCAACTGCTATATGAGAGAAAGTAAAAATGAATATTTCATAATTATTGAATAACGCAATAATTGCATTATAATATTGCTTTATCAGCATAAATTCAATAAAAAGGCTACTTTCAATTATCATGCCAAAAATTAAAATGAGGTCGACAAGAATAGAAACAATATGAAATAAGGGGCAAACGAAGAAAAGAAATAGATAACAAAAATCAAATCAAGCAATAAGGAACGAAAAATGGTAATAAAAAGCATTTATCATCACCATCTTTTTCTATGTGTCATGACCCTTCAGATATAGGGGAGCATCGCTTCCAACAACTTCCAGTTCTTTGTAGTTTTTAGTAAGATTTTTCCTTTCACTATCCTTTTTACTTCCGTTTCTACTATCCATTTGCAAAAGCTCGTTAGGGAGGTTACTCGCTGCTTTCCTCTAGACCTTACAGTACGCACTGTTTGAGTCAAAATCCGCAAGGCACTTTCCTGAATGATATATCCTTCTTCTTCTTTGTGTGACGTGTTCTTTCAGGGCGTAGGCGATCAAGGACTTCTAATTGCCCCTGCTCATTATCGCTCTTAATATTTCTTCTTTAGGTATCTCTCCCAAACCTCGAAGCCCATCAAGTATGTCACACGCTGCTTTCCCCTGTCTCTCTTTCCATATATCCGTCTTGTGAATATTAGATTCTCCATACCAGATTTCCGCTTTACGTGTGCCAGAAACATTATCTGTTTCTTCTTGATACTAAGTACAAGTTTTCTTTTCGGTTGCGCCCTCGATAAACTCTTGTCGTCGCTCACATGTTCGGTCCATGATATCCTCAGTATCCTTCTGTAGAACCGTATTTCTACTGCTTCGAAACTTTCCTTTATCCTTGAAAAAATCGTTAAACACTCATTGACTTATAGAAGGAGAAATACTATATAGCAGTCTAGCATATTTTTCTTTGTTTCGAATAAAATCTTCTTGTCTCTTAGTTCTCTGGTTAGCTTTTGTAATGCGTTTTTGCCCATGCCAATACATCTTCGGATCCCCGTGTCGAACATTCCTTCCTCTATCAAAACACTTTTAAATTATTTAAATTTCGTTACTTGTTTTCTTTTAGTTTCTCGACCTCTATATGACATTTTGGAGTCTTTTTTAAGTTTATGACCAGTTCTTTCTTATCTCTTTCTCTTGCTACCTTCTTTAGAAGACCATGCGTTTTCCTTTCTGTATTACCGGCATATCTTATATTGCTGAGATTGTGGCCACCAATGACGAATACTGGCAAAGACTTTAGCTCTCTCAGAAATGTTTTGCTGTACAGGCTGAATAGATGCATTCAGAAAACACATCCCTGTCTTGTGACCCTTTCTATTTTTACTCATCTGCTGAATTAATTTCCTGTCCATATGCAAGCAGTTTGCTGCCAGTGCAGGTTCTTGATTATCCTAATATTTATTTCAATTAGATCGACGTTGTCAGGCATATCTAATATGAATTCGTGGCGTACTTTGTGAAACACCTTTGCATATTCTATAAAGCACATCTGTAGACCTTTCTGCATTTGTATTGCTCTTTCTGATAGCATTCCTGTCATTAATACCGTGTTGCTTGTTCTGGTGTCTAACGAACCTGCACTGTTCTTGTCCTATCTCTGACCCAAATCTGCTGTGTTCTCTGTTCATCAGAATTCAGATGATTAGTTTTGTTATGTGGCTCATTAAACTGGTTGCTTAGGTAGTGCTATGATCAAATGTCTCTTTCAGATTCTAAGGATAAGTGCGATTTTTTTCTTTTCATTTTTCATGAAAGTCTTTTCTCACATCCATTTACACAAACCACATAAGTAATGTTCTAGATGTTTTATTCTGCCTTTAATATCCTTGAACCACTTGACTCCAGTTCTTTCTACATCACCCTGTATATCTTTTCCTTTCTTTCTACCTTTGCAAGTGTCATGACACCTGTATTCCTATCCTTCTCTTGATCCCTTCTCTGACACTCCCTGTAATTGTACTCTCCTCCGATCTAATCTTTTTCTCTTATGTACTCCGTGTGCATCAGTGGCATTACCACCTTGCTTGGGGTGAAACCATTAAAAAATATGTCCCAGATGAGAGAGAAGACTTCGGTGATAAAGTGGCTTCAGTTTACTGGCTTATTAATTACGTCATTATGGCAGTATGTCAAACGATGTAAGTTAAAGACTTATAATCTATAAAAATGGCTTTAAAGTGTGCCCAATCCTATATATAAATTGTATTCGTGCTCTATATGAATAGTAAATTCTATAAAGAATCAGTTAATAGTACTGCTTATTTCAGACATCCAGTAAATACCACAGGAAAAAGCTAATTTGCTTATCAGTTCGAATAGTTCGACACCATATCTGCTTTAATGTTGATGGAATTATCTACGACATATTAGGTGAGCAACTGTCTGACGAATGTTATATGAGAGAATTTGGCGAACCTGAAGGAGGCTCCTACCACCTTTAAATTTGTTGTTTTTCATTGCTTTTTACTTTTTTTCAGCGCAGTCTCATCGATTATTACATAAAGTTTCCGATTATCAAAAAAAAATTGGAAAAATTTCAATATGTAAACAATTTCTTTTGGGGGGGGTGCTCACTTTCACATACAAAATTATAGTAAATCGATCCTCCATTTTGGAACCAATCGCGTTGGGGTCGCTTTGTTTATTTTAGGGTGGGGACGAGTTGTTGCTCTTGTTTCTGTTTTTTTTCAAGTTTTCTTCAGTTCTTACGATTGCATCTTCCTCGAAAACTCCAAGAATGGCTTTATTCAAAACTTTTGCAAAGGATTCAGTTGTTGAATATGCGCAAGCAAAAAAGTTAATTGCACAGGATCGATTTACTATAAGGTTGTATGAATAACGGAACCCCCGCCCAATTGTTTAAATTTTGAAATTTTTACAAATTATTTATTTATTTTTTTTGTCAATTGGGAAGTTTAGGATTTAATCGATAAGGTTGCACTGAAAAAAGTAAAAAAAAAAATGATATGCAACTAATTTACAGGTGGTGGTAATGTCGTACCGGAGAGTAGTTCCAAAATGGAGAATCGATTTACTATAAAGTTGTATGAAAAAACTGACCCCTCTAAAATTGTTCAATTATTTAAATTTTTCTAAAAAAGTTTTGTCAATCAGAAACTTTAGGGTGTAATCGAAAATATTGCACTAAGAAAAGTAAACAAAAATAAAAAACAACAAATTTAAAGGTGGTGGTAGTCTCTTTCAGGTCCGCTGAGAATTCACTAATATCTGATTAATGTATTTGCTGTAAAACCTTCAAAATATCAAATAATATTTTGTAAATTTTTGTGCAAGTTTTCAATTCTTAAAGTTTATTCCATCTGAATTTGACAAATTCCATTTGCTTCAGACAGAAATTCTAACAATTCTATACTTTTTTTATAGAACTATTTGGCTTTGGTCTCAAAATACGCCGCAGTTTCCGATATCATTATTCAATGGAGTCAAATTTTTTCCCCTGGAGCATTCCTTTGAGGTCTGCAAACAGCCAGTAATGGCTAGGAGCCAGATCTGGAGAATAGGTTGATGCGGAAGCAATTCGAATTGCAATTCATGTGGTTTGCCATCGTTGCGATTGACTTATGACACGATGCGTTGTCTTGGTGAAAGATCATATTTTTGTCTTCATTTGTGGTCGTGTTTTTGGCGATTTCTTTCTTTAAACGCACTAACAGTGCTATATAATATTCACTACCGATGATTCTTTTTTTCTCAAGGTAATCGATGTAAAAATCACCTTGTAAATTCCAAAATACAAAGGCCAAAATTTTACCTGCTGATGTTTGCGTCGTTGGTTGCTTTGAATGGCTTTCACCTACTGCTGCTTACTTGGCTGACTGCCGATTTGACTCCAGAGTGAAGTGGTCGATCCATGTTTCATCCATTGTCGTATATTAACGCAAAAACCTCTTCTTGCTTTGCTGGAACAGTTGCAAACAACACTCTGTGTCGTCGACGCGTAGCTGATTTTGGTCGACTGTGAGCAAACGCGGCACCCACATGCAGGGACACATTTTTTATAATCATTTCACCCCAAACAAGGCAGAACTGTCCATGGTGCCCACGGGTATTGGCACACAAACACACACACACAGCTAGATAGATAGATAGATAGATAGAGAGAGAGAGAGAGAGAGAGAGAGAGGGGGTGAGAGAGAGATTACAGTTGATATAGAAGAAAGAAATAGATTTAGGGAGGGATGGGATTTAGGGGGTTATAAGCTGGCAATTAACATCGTTTTTAAACTTTCGGAAGATTGTAGCCATCAGAAAAACAAATACAATGAAGATATTTCCACAGAAGGGAGGTGCGAGAAAAGAAAATGTTAGAAGTTGTGATTACGTTTGACTATTTTGACGGTAAAAAAGTGGGACCTAGTAGCCAATCTGGTAGCACGAGTAAATTCCAGTGGTTGGGGTACCGAGAAAAGAATCTCGTCAGACAAGAAGCCAAGAAATTTTTGTAGAAAAAAAAATGAGAGGAGCCACATCCCGTGGGTGAGAAAGTGACTGAAAACAAATCAAATTTTTTTCTAATATATTTTCAGTGCATTTATCATAAACCTACAGATTGATTTTTATATAGCGCCGATTAACTGAAATATCTAAATTGCATTTTAATCTGTTGAAGGTCCTGAGAAACAGAAAATATTCGTTACAAACAAAAAGCAAACAGGATTAATATGTGGTAGCCGTCCCCCACTAGGGTAGTAAATATTAGACAATTTCACTAAGAATGAGGAGGAAACTAGAACCAACAGAAATCTCCATCTACAGAAGAATACTGAGAAATTCCATGGAGAGTGCAAGCAAGCAAAAAGAAAATATTAAAGTAAATGGGAGGAGAAAGAAAAAAATCAGGAAAAGGCAGCTGTCATGTCTTCAGTACAAAATGAGGAAGGAGCGCTTAGAAAAACTTACTTCTAATGAGGCATAATGAAGGCAAGAGACATATGAGAAATAGCCAGCCACTTAGCTAGCCAGTTTGTGTGAATGGATGGCGGAACTGGAAACTTAGCCAGGGGAAAAATATCTTCCAAGTGCCACACAAGATAGTGGCTAAAAGCAGTGGTTCCCAAACGTTTTTTTTTCTAGGCGGAAATAAATGTTTTTCTGGGTGGAATTATTTTTTTCTGGGAAAAATTAAAATTTTCTTTCGCCTCACCAAATTTTATGTACTAAAAATACAGATGAAAATCAAACTAGAATTTCAAAATTATGGTAAAATGTAGATAATTGCGGATATCAAACAATAGACCTCAAGTGGAATGACTATATCGAATCCATAGCTAACTCCGCTGCTAAGAACGTCGGTTCTCTGTGTTGGGCCAGGAAATCTTTTTCTACGTGAAACAATTATGCACATATATAAATCTACCATCCTCCCGTGCATTGAATACTGTTGCAATATCTGGTCGGATGCTCCTGCTATCCACCTAGGGGTCCTTGACAAAATCCAACGGAGAATCTGTAATGTGACGATGACGAATTGGCAGCTCAGATACAGTCAATTTCTCAACGGCGCAATGTGGCTTCCCTGTGTCTCTTCTACAAATAATTTCACGGCTTCTACTCTGATAAACGTATCTCACTGCTGCCCCCTATATATAAATTTACTCGAGCCAGAAGATTAGAAACTAGGTCCCACCCTTTTACTGTGAACCTAATAAATTGAAAACGCAAATTCTACTCCAGCAGCTTCTTTTCTCGCATTTCACGCCTGTGGAATTTCCTTTCGTTTACTTGTTTCCCCGACAGCTACAATCTCCAAGTATTTAAATGTAAAGTCAATAGTCATCTCCTATCTCAATAACCTGCATCCTCTCTCTCATGCTCCTTTCTCCGTTCACTCTACTCTAATCAGCATTCTCACCCACTTCCTGACAGCCCCTATAACCTGTCACTATTTCTCATAACTTTCCTCCTATGTAACCACCCTGCAATACAGTGGCAGTAAAATACCTTGCTTGGGGCGATATGATTATGAGAAAAATGTGAATACATAAAATTGATAACTCTTTTCTACATTCCCTACTACTACATTCTTAATACTTGATATAATGCAAAAATTTTAAATGATTAAATTGGTCTATAATTATTTATAACTATTTATTCTGGGACTCACGTATGCTATTACAAATAATCCATAATAAATTTGTAAATGTTGAAATTTGAAAACATTTTTATTTCTGACGTATTAATATTTTGGAACTGTTTCTAATTTGTTTTTTTCGGTCATTCTGCCTCGCGTGCTATCCTGTTTCGAGGCCCCTAGGAGGTGCGTCACAACGTTTAGAAAACACTGTCCTAAAGGGACGCGACGCATAAAAGAAGCAGAATCTACGTCCAGCTAGCTTTTTATGTATTACAGAGAAATAATTTCTAAGCTAGCGACACCTCTTTGAGTTGAGGTTCACTTCTAATAAACAGGAGAAATTGCAAACTAATCATATAACAAATTCCAAATGAGATGGAGACTAAAATGATAAAATCTCTTTTCACTAAAGGAGGAAATTCTTCTAAATTATTGTTTTAAGAGTATCACTGACTGTTGAAAGGCTGGAACAAGATGTAAAACCAAATAGTTATTTTGACTAGGTATTGAAGCGTAAAGAGACAAATTTACAGAAGTTATTAGAGAAGAGAATAAAAGAGAAAACGATAGGGTTTCGAGGAGAAAAAGTGATTGTGGGAATTGGGTTACAAAGGTATAGTATATCTCGTGCTTTTAAATTCATCCACCGATAGACAAACAATTATGTTGGGAAGAAAAGTGTTGAAAAAAAAGAGTAAAAAACAGTCAACGTCAGTTTCCGTTTTCAATATCACTTGACCGGAAATACGTTACTTGTGAAAGTCTAAATTACAAGTATCTTGCGGTCTTTTGCGAGTAACTGTAAGAATGTGATTTTAACAACTATGAATACGATTTTGCGCGTCAACAGTCTGTTATTTAAACACTCTTAAATTAAATAGATGCTTCACAGAATATTATATATATATATATATATATATATATATATATAAGAAAAAAATTTAGGCACACACGTAATTGCGTGGTAAAACCGAAGCATAGGCCTAATGGAGGCGAACCATCATCACCTTCCGTTTTTATTGTACAAAAGATTTTATACGAATCTTCTGTACAATAAAGACAGAAGCTTATGATGGTTCACCTGAAATAGGCCTAAGTTTCCAATTTATCATGAAATAACGTGTCTGCCGAATTTGTTTTTATACTTGCTCTATATTAATTTATATACATACATATTTAGAGCTCTCTTAGAGAGTTATCCAACCACTGCATGTAGAAGATACTCCTCTGGATTCTTCTATATATACACCGCATGCTTATACACACACACACACACAAACATATATATATATATATATAGAGAGAGAGAGAGAGAGACAGAGAGAGAATAAAAAAGTATAGGAGGTCGTGAACGTTTTGTTTAGAATGTATATTTATTGTTGTTGTTATTATACATGTTATGATACTTTATGTGTCCATAATGTTATTTGTGACGCTACACGTGTTTCGAGTCTAAGATATACTCTCATCAGGCGAATAAATTTGTGGCTTTACGTATCAAGTTAGTTTTGTTTCTGAGGGTCAAGTTGTTGTTTATAAATAAGTAAGTAGAAAAAGAAAAAGAAAAAACATATCAATATCAATAAAATAAAATAAAATAAATCAAATGTTGGCGGGTTAAATTGTCTGTGTTTTCGCACATCAGCAAGTATACAAATGGATAACCAGATAAAGATATGAATAAATAGATGAATGACTCAAGTGCTTACCCCAATTTGAAATGATTTTGGTTTGGGGTTCCCTAATTAGTACGTTAACATTATCTTCTAGGCGCCTATCTACAAGTTTTTTCGTCGATGAGTTGGTTGCTTTTATTGCTTTGACGATATTTTGAATTTGGTGTGTGTGTGTGTGTGTGCGTGCGTGTATGTGTGTTTAAGTGTGTGTGTGTAAGTGTGTGTGTGAGAGAGAGAGACCGTTTTTTGATTTCATCTTTATGTTTTAGAATTGTTTTTTATGGATCATCTGGTTCTTTTTTTATTGTTTGGGGCTACCATTTGAATTTGGTGTGTGTATGTATGTGTGTGTATGCATGTGTGTGTCTGTGTGTTTTTCGGTGTTTGTGTTTTTCATGTCGTTTTGTTGAGCGAAGGCGTGTATATTTTATGAATCTTTCTTCCTGCATTATTTGTGAGTCATAGTTTGTATTTTGATAAATAGTTATTACTTTGAATTCACCTTCACTACATTCATGTAAATGTTAGGAGACATATAATATCCTGTTGTATGATAACCTTATATTGCTTTTATGAAGGGATATTCTTTTATTCAAGCATTGTGTCGCTCCCACATGGGTACATCAACGGAAATAAGGTCTAGACAGTGGTTTAAAAATTATGTTGATATTTTGGCCGTTAGGAATGAAAGAAGAAATCATGTGTCGATATATATATATATATATATATATATATATATATATATATATATATATATATATATATTATGCTATGTCCCAAGCAAGACTCGGTGTTTCATACACTACGAACATTCAGGCGTATATTATTAGTTCATAATCAGCACCTGATGATTGCATACTGCATAGAACCCCGAGTTATACATTCGACGTAGGATAATATGTATATTTATTAATATGAAATTAATGGCTCTGTTACATTTCATTGAGCCTTGTTCTATTAACAACAGATAAATATTCATATACGGATGTTTATCTGCCTGATCACGCATATGCATACTTAATAGATGAATCCATCCATCCATCCATTCATTCATATATATATATATATATATATATATATATATATATATATATAATTATTCATTGCTCTCGGAAGTGTCGGTAGAACATTTCGAGAGGGGTAGATTGTAAACAGTGACTGCTTATGGGTTTACGCTACGTTGTTTCATTACTGTATTGAACGCAGTTTGATTCGGCTATCAAATTGAACGCTGTCAGTCATCGGTGTTTGTTTGCATTCTGTGAATACCTATCCCTGTCGTTATGCAGGTGGCTCAGTGGTAAGATGTTCGTCTAATGACAAATTAGTCCGATGTTTTCTATTTTTTTTTTATCTAGCTTTTTCCTTCCTTCTTCTTCCTCTGTCCTGTCTTTGATTGTTTTTTTTATTTTTTTATTTTTTTCATACTTTTTGGACGTTAGGCTCTATTTGGTTAAAAAAATTTTCCATTGCTCTGGGATTTTTTTTTTTCATTTTCGCAGCGATGCGACCATTCCTAAGTTAGGGGCAGCTAATCCCACCCTTTACCAAACTTTGGCCATAATTTCTCTACACAAACTGCTTTTAAATAGAGCTTTATTTTTCTGTGAAAATAGAGCGTGAGAATACTGTTGCTTTTATTTTTATTTATTTTTATATGTTATTTTTACTAGCCCTTAACCTTTCCTTCACAAATATTTGGGGCATTCGGACGAACTTTTCTAGCGTAGAAGCTTTCCTTCATGAAAAGTCCCCGGACATCCTAGCGCTTTGCGAAACTAACCTCAACTCTTCTATTCCCTCCTCTGACCTCTCCATCCCTGGCTATCTCCCCCTCATAAGAAAGGATTCCACTGTCCACATGCATGGGCTGGGGATCTACGTCAGCGAACACCTCCCCATAGCTAGGGTGACTTCACTTGAATCTGCTGCCCACCAGTATGTATGTCTCCGTCTGTCTCTTCTCAGTTCGGACTGGATTAGGTCAAGCAGGCGTCCGGTAATGCCGTAACCCCGTAGCTTGCAAAGGAGGCCAGAGTGCCAGACACTGTCAACAGCCTTGGAGATATCCAGAGCAACTGCACGATCCTCGCCTGACTCATCGAGGGTCTGGAGCATGTACTGTAAAGGTTGTTAGCATATCGGCAGTGGACCTGGCAAAGCGGAAGCCATATTGCTTGTCAGAGAAGAGTTTGTGGGCAGTAAGATGTTGAACTATTTCAGCATTGATTATGGCCTCGAACACTTTCCCGAATATCGGTAGAAGACTGATAGGGCGATAGTTGGATGGGTCCGAGGGTTCACCACAATTCTTAAAAAGAGGAACGACTGAAGAGAACTTCCAACATGCAGGAAAACAGGAAGCAGAAAGGCAGTAGTTAAACAGTTTAGAGAGGACAGGCGAGAGATCAGGGGCACACCTCTTAAGGACTATCACTGCTCGCCTTATGGGGATCAAGTTTTGAAATTACTCGGGATACTACATTCGGGGTAATATGTACGTCGTGCATTTTGGCCTCATTTCTAACGGGGAAGTCGGGTGAGCATACTCCAGATGAGTCAAACGTGGAGTTGGATGAGAATCTGCGGGCAAAGCACTTAGCTTTGTCCGCAGATGTTGTGAGAACCTCAAATTCATGGATTAAAGGAGGTATAGAGGATTTGCAGTTGTTAAGCACCCGTTTGCATATCCGCCAGTAGTCCTTGGAGCCGAACTTGCGGTCAGCTATGCGCTGTCGCATTCTCTCAGCGAACAACCGTTTGGCGTCATTCAGGATTCTTTTGCACTTATTGCGAGCAGACGTGAATATGCGCCTATCGTGATCACATGACTAGCTCCTGAATGGTCGGAAGTAATGGTTCCTGTGGGCAATGGTGGCTGAACAAGCAGGAGAGAACCACGGAGAGGAATGAGGTTTTAAGCAATACTTCCTGATGGGTATGAAGGCATCAATGCCAGCTTTCACCCATGACGAGACCTCAGAGGCACAGTCATCAACTATGAGATCGAACACTTTTCCCCAAAGGACGTCGCAGAGGAAATCGCGAAATGCATCCCAGTCAGCTTTTTGGTAGCGGTAGGAGGTCTTCGCTGCTGACCTTTAACGGGATCTACACTCTGTGGTGAATTGGGACAAGAAGTGGCTTGTCAACTTCAATACGTCCAAGACCAAGCTGCTGTCTGTCAACCATCACAGCCAACCTCTCCTGCCTCCCATTAGCATGGACCAAGCGATTCTCCCTGAGTGCAATATACTTCGCTTCCTCGGGCTTACCCTCTCTTCTGATCTCAAATGGAACCGCTACATCGAATCTATAGCTAAATCCACTCCTAAGAAGGTTGGGTCACTGTCTCGATCCAGGATGTTCTTTCCGCCTGAATCCATCCTGCATCCTGCATATGTACAAGTCTACCATTCGACCTTGCATGGAGTACTGCTGCCATTTATGGTCAGGCGCCCCTCCCGCTCACCTCAGTGTTCTCGACAGGCTCCAAAGGAGAGTTAGTAACATGATAGGTGCTGACTTGGCGGCTCGACTACAGCCACTTCCCCACCGACGAAAGGTGGCCTCCCTTTGTCTGTTCTATAAGTACTTTCATGGCTTCTGCTCAGACGAAATTAAGCCACTGGTGCCTCCTCAACAGATGTTTACGCGTGCAACCAGAATTGCAACTGGGCCCACCCATTCAGTTACATTAGCCAAATGCAGACGACAATTCTACTCCTTCTTCTCTCGCACTTCTAGCCTGCTGAACTCTCTCCCATATTCTTGCTTTCTTGACGGCTACAACCTCCAGAAATTTAAATGCAATGTCAATACTCATCTACTAACAACTTGACTCTAGCCCTTCCCCCACCCCGTATATCCTTTCCTTTCTCTCCCCCCTTGCAACTGTCATTACACCTGCATTTTCATCTTTATATTGCTTTTTTCTAATTGGTTTGTAATCCTCTTCTCTCTCCTCTGATTAATTTTCTTTCAGTTATGTAGCCCCCCGCACATCAGTGGCATTTACGCCTTGCCCGAGGAGAAATGATTAAAAAAAAAAATTGATCCTGGCTTGAAGCTAGACTGCTAATCTGTTGTCTACAGATGATTATATATATATATATATATATATATATATATATATATATATATATATATATGGAGAGAGTGGCAGGTAAGCAAAAGTCTACTCTTACGTTAAATATATATATATATATTTTTTCTAAACATATACTGTTAAATATAAGAGACAATGAATGTTTATTATGTTTAATCATAAGCCGTTCTAAACATCGTACGGCTCTGATTAAACATAGTAGACATTCATTGTCACTTATATTTAACAGTATATGTTTAGAAAATTATTTGCTGCCTCGATATAAAAAAATATATATATTGGTTTGGTGTGTGTGAGTGAGAGGGAGAGGGAGAGAAAATTGCTATATATTAATTATATATATATATATATATATATATATATATATATATATATATATATATATACCCAGTAAGTTTAAAATTCTGGTGTATTTTTAATTATATTAATGTAATTTGAAGTGATGTTTTAAATGAAGGAGGATATGCATCACTCAAATAAAATTGTTTAATTTACCATTCATTTTCCTCACACACACACACACGCGCATCTATCTACGATCTATCTGTCTGTTTGTCTTAATCATTTCAGTATCTGTCTGGTTTAATCATTTCAATATCTATCTATCTATCTATCTATCTATCTATCTTTCTATCTATCTATCTATCTATGTTTTTTCATTATTGTTATCTATTTATATGTCTTAGTCTATTACTATCTATCACAATCAAAAAGCAATCACCAAATACAAACATAAAATTGAAGGCTCCAATTTTTCATTTACATATAGTAAACTAGCAATATAGCCCGGCGTTGCTCGGTTGTAATAAAAACTTTAAAACTAATCCATGGTCCTGGAGCTCAGACTCTTTGGACGTTGGCACTAAAGACTAAAAAGCAATAGTTGTTTCCAGTTAAAGCGAAACCGTAGACTGAAAGAAATATGAATCGATGTAGGTCAAATCTTGATTTCCTGGTAACGATATCAAATAAGATTTTTTTTGTCACAAACTGAATTTTGAAGGCTAAATAACTCCTTTGAGTAAATGGTATCATGGCTGAGACTAAGAACTACAATTATACCTACTTAGAGCCAAATCCGATGTACAAACTAAAATAAAAGGGCTGAAAAAATACAGATATACAGGCAAATAAACAGACACACACACAAACATCTTGCTATATATATTATAATTTGGAATTCAGCCAATTATGTCCAAACGCTTTAGAGTAATAGTTAAGATAGGTATTATAAAACTTCTAAAGATACTGAAAGGTTGAAAGTAGAGTTATTTGCTGACCTTCCGAATTAGAAGTTCTACACTAAATATATATTGAGGGCTCTTTGATGCAACGTCTATTAGTCTAATATTGGAATAGTGGTTATAATGTAATTTATTCTAGGATATATGATTTATTTTTCACCATAAATTTTCCCTATAATCAGTATATTTTAATTTAAGGGTAAATATCCTTTGTCACGTTTCTAAGAATGAATTTTTTTACGTAGGTTTCGATCTAGCGTTTTATAATTTTTAATTATTTTAAAATCCGTTCTCTCGTAATTTCTTTTTTCTTTCTTTCTTTTTGTATATTTCCCCCTTCTGTTAGGTTTATCAAATTTTTCCTGTTTCTATATTTATATTTTTTTAATTTTAGTATTTTTAATTATTTTAACAATATTTTTTAAATTAGCATTAATTTTTAAAATTGTATTAAAAGTAAGATGTACATTTTTTTTTGTACCGTGAATATATCCCAGCGTATTTGAAATTAAATTTCATAGTTAAATTTTTCCATGTTTTTCCTAAGATAACAGTTAGGTGGTATGAGACGCTATTACGAGAAATGGTGTCAACATTTATTTCTCGGGATACTGTATTTCCTTTTATTGCATCTCTTTGTCCTTTCTTTTTCTCTTCTTGCTTTCCATTTAGTTTTTCCGGTTTCAACTTTTTTCTTTTTTCTCTTTTTTTCTTTTTTTTCTTTTTCCCCTTTTTTTCTCTTCTTTACATTAACCTTTCGTCTATCTTTTCTTTATCCTTGCTTTCCTCTTTCTTTGGTGTTCATTTTTTAATCAGGGAGAAATTTTCGTAAATAACCATTACAAATGACTATTCTAATGTGGACATGTTAGCGTCTATGTAAAATTAAATAAAAGTAAAGAAAATTTTTGTGGGGGATATTTTGAGGACCAACTGTTGTACCATTTGGGTCAGATGAGCCGCGATAATAACATGAGGACGCAGGGAAATGTGTATTACCCATTGTAACAATCTAAAATCTTTTATAATATATATATATATATATATATATATATATATATAGAGAGAGAGAGAGGATGCAGGCAAAAATAAGTTTGAAATTTCTTGTACATTCGTAGTTATATTAACAAAAATTGTACTGAAGAGAAAATACACACACACTCACACATACAAACACGCACACACACACACGCACACATATATATATAATCATACACACATTCCTTATACATACACACGCATCACTCGATTAATGAGAATTTGATTATTTTTTTTTATTAGTGCGTTAAAATAAATACCAAAGTTAGTTCATACATAGTACTCGATTAGTACGGTAAAACATTGTTCAGTTTAAACATAGTAAGTGAAAACTGATTTTTGTATAGTTACCGATTAATTAAAAATAATCCAAAAATCTAAAAATGGAATATGGGTAATCATTTTGTTTGTCAAGTATTACGCTATCTAATAATTACAGTTGTGTTAAAAAATGTATGATAATATACCAATTTTATAATTTAGAAGATAAGAATAATATATATTTTAATATTTATCTCTATTTAATTTTTTTTAATATTTCGTCATGTTTATTTTGAAGGTATTGAAAGAAAATATTTGATTTTTCGTTAAAATAAAAATGGACGACTTAATTAGATACAGAAATTTTCTACATACAACGTGCAAAACATGTGCAATATTCTGGATTCGTCAGTCACCAAACAGAGAAAGTAACACAGTTTCAGTGGCTAAGCTAGTATTGCCATCCCTGACGCGCGCCAACTTGCTTTTGCCACCGGCCTGGGTATTGTTTTTTGTATAGAAGTGTCAGTCTCTAGCGATATATTTTCCTGACGTTATGGGCTGCATTGGGATGGCTAGTTTGTTTGTTTGTTTGTTTGCTTGTTTGTTTGTTTGTTTGTTTATACATCTGGACTTTGAAGGTGATGAAGCATTAAATTTAATTCGTTCTACTTATCCTCAGAAATCCGAGTGCATCACATACAATTTTCACTCAGTCTATCCTTTGGAAGTCAAAAAGTGCAGAAACTCTGGGGAAACACATTGTTAACGTATTTTATACTTTGTCTCACACATATCTACACACATACACACGCACATCACTTGTATGTATGTATGTGTGTCTGACTGTATGTGTTTCTGTGGGTGTGCAACTTTCTCTGTATGTACATGGCTAATTGTTTTTCGTGACTTTGTTGACAGAACAACAAATCGCATTTCTCTGGAGACCATGATTTTGTTGCATCTTACTAACGTTGACATTGCTGTGAATCATATCAACGCCAAAGATAAGTATGTCAGCCCTTAAGAATCCCCAGCTCACTCCTACTTTTCCCCCAGCCCGACTGTCAGTCATAGGTGGAAAATACTTTTTTCCTCTTCTCCTGACCCTTTGTTCACTGACTGACCTCGAATTTTGATGAGCTCGTCCTGTGGGCGGTAGCCTATCATGTCAAGTTGTCAGCATCTAAAATGCATCTGCCGACACTATGTCGGTAAAACACTAGGATGCCTTTAAAAATTGTGTTATACGTTGAAAATAGTTTTCTCAATGAAAAGTTTGATAATGTCATTCAAAGTGATTAAAGGATGATTTTGCACTGAGCTTATTGTGTAAATTATTGCCATATCCTATCTAACCTTTCATTGTCTACACACATACACACTTGAAAAGGCACACACACACACACACACACACACACACACACACACACACACACACACACACACATATATATATATATATATATACACTTAACACACAAATATGTAGATAGAATAAACTATCGCCCAGTTCACACTCCACCCACGTCTATTGAACAGGTGTAGATGCTTATCCGTTGTTCCCTGTTTAGGTTGTGGTTTCCGGTTTTCTCTTCCAATCTATTCCCTCTTACGTAACCCCTGCACATCAGTGGCGTTACCGCCTTGCTCGGGGTGATATGATTAAGAAAAAAAATATATGAGATACGCGTGTTATATGAAATACCTTGAAGATCAACCATTTACGCTCTCACACCCTGATTGAGCAATCTGGAATAAGGGTAGACTTTGAAAAAACAGTAGTTACCCTAGAACTTACGCATTGCTCAATCAGTAATGAATCAGAGCACTCTATCTACTGGCATATGATACATCATACGCTGAAAAGTTTGATCCTTCTACCGAGCACCCATAGCTCAGAGGAGAATCGTCGACTGACGCCAATTCGGTCGGGTTTTAATATATATATATATATATATATATATATATATATATATATATATGTAAATTCAGATAAAATTTAGAAAGGATATAGCCATTTCAACATGTCAGTTTAAGACGTGCATTGTCAACCCCGTTTAAACAAAGAATGAGGAAAAATTCTAATGCCTGAGGCTTAGTCTAGAAAAAGAAGTGGGGGTGATATTGGCTATTACATGTTTAAGCTAGCGGAATCTTAGTCGTATGTGACTTAACCATTGGATTAGTAGTGGTGTGTATATATATATATATATATATATATATATATATATATATGATTATTTTACATGACAGGTATAAAAATTGTATTCAAATCTGTATATACGTCAGTGTATCCAATACATATATAACTTGCAACGCTCTTTTAGCAAGTAATCTCTGACTTTCATTAAGTTTTTCATATAAACAGAATACGATAAGACGACTATTGCTTAAGACAAAATACGAAAACCAGTTCGATCAATAAAGCAAAGAACACTAAACACAGAAGCTTTTACATTTTTCTGGTAAAATAAGAAAAGTATACTTTACTATCAATGGAAGAATAAATGACGACCATTGCCAGGTCCTTGATAAGGAACAGACAAAACTTACTAATGTTACAGAGAGCTATAACCATACATGTCTTGAAAGGACATGGAACATAGAAGAAAGCCAGGCGTAGTTGTGCAGGTTGGGAACGAAAAATCGGGGAGCTGAGTTCGAATTCCAGCTGAATTCGTTGTACTCACTTACGCGGAAATACCCTTGAGCTATAGGTTAACTAGCAGGTCACAGTGGGTTATATATACTTGGTTTGCAACCAGTCTTCCGCAGAAATTAATGGCCACCTACTTTGGGAAAATCTCCTGCCCAGTCAGTTGTCGCTTACGAGACATGATTGCTTAAACGTGTATTATGTATGGCACTTAACTGACTGACATAAAACAGAACAATATAATTTCATTCTGACTTGTACTTTTCCAATGCCAGTCAGTATATTGAATGTTTTGCGATGGCATCAACAAACAACAATTTCATACTGATAACAGCTGAAGAATTTGTGGTAATATATACCCGTATGCATGCTCATAATGTGTTATCTCTCTATATATTTATTTGCTTTCTTGTTTGTTTTTAAAACTCTGTCATCATTGTTAGCATTTCCCTTTAGTTGTTATCCCTGCAATTACTTGTTAGTTCTATCATCGTTCTTTACTCCTGTCAACATTTGTGTTTAATTGGGCATCAGAATACTTTTCCATAACAGCTACATTTTCTTGTGTAATCATTGTAAATCGGTTTTCTTATTTGTTATGTTGTGTAAAAGAATATTTTAAATAATATATATTTTTTTCCACTTATTATTTATGAATAGATTCTTCCCCAGGTGCTTTTGCAAAATGTGTATATGCAAATGAAATTACGCCTGGGGGTTTCATGTAAATACATTTTAAGCTATCGTGGACAGCAAAACCCTAAACCTGTAACTTTCTTTTAGCTAAAGCCTGAATCAAACATCGCAACTTCGAACGAGTTTCCGTATGTTATATTCAGGTGACATTTAGTTTGGGAGGTGTGCTTCCAGTGACGAACGCATGTATATATACATACATACATGCATACATACATATATATATAAATATACGTATCTATAAAAAGTGTCTTTATTTGCAAAGAGAATTTCATTTTTGAATTTTTTTGTGTAAATTATTATCTTTATCAGTAGTATATTTTCGTCTTTCTTTTTCCTCTTTTCATTCTTTTTACTCCTTTTTGTATTTTTATTTGTTATATCTGTGGCCTTAAATTCTTATTTTTCTCATTTATTTTGTGTGAGTATGTATTCTTTATATTTTCATATAACTGAGTGTATACATCCTGTCCATGTCCGCCTTTTTTTTGTCTGTCTAATTAAAACAAATTGTGTATGTATAGAATTTCTCATAAGATATGTGTAAGTAAATATATGGTTTCCTGTGTCAATATTATACGGGATCTTATGTATCTATTCTCGATCCATTTCCGGTTTAAATAATGCAAGTTTCACTTCCTCTGTTAAAAACATTTTAAAAACATTTCTGTGTGAATCTATTTATTTTTCAACGATCTAAATGAGAAAATGCTAGTAACTTTGCACTGTCGAAATAAATTTTGATTCCTAACCGTTTAAATATGTGTTGAGCTTCCCTCTCAATATTATATATATATATATATATATATATATATATATATATATAGCGAGAGAGAGAGAGAGAGGGGGAGTGAGAGAGAGAGAGGGGGAGTGAGAGAGAGAGAGGGAAAGAGAGTGATATAGATATAATTTTATATTTTTTAAAAGCAATTTCACTTCAAATAATCTAGTAAAGCCGTTGAGACACGAATGGATTATCGGATTGAAAAAGTTAGAAAGAGAAATATTGATAAAGAGCAAGAAAAAAGAAGAGTAATTAGAAGAACAATCAATTAAGATTGACATTGCATTTAAAGTTTTCAAGATTAAAGTTGCCTGGAAAGCATGGAGCTGAGAGGGAGTTACGCAAAAAATGGAGCAAGAAATTATACTGTTAGTATAGTATTTACAGTTACATCTAACCAATACAATTGTAAATTGATGAGACCTCGCCGCTAGTCTCGTATTCAAAGAGTCTAGGCACCCTAGCGAAGAGCTCATCCGAATTATTATACTATGAATATATTTATAGAAACTGTACAAGAAAGCAACCTTACAGCAATATTTATCCCGAGATGTCAGACAATACCAAAAATATTGCTGATTCTTCCTTAGATCTTATCAAGGACCTCGAGGTCAGAAGCAGGACGTGTACACATTTCGACCTGTGACTTCTCTTATAAGTATATATATATATATATATATATATATATATATATATATATATATATACTTATAAGAGAAGTCACATATATATATATATATATATATTGTCATCCGCAGACATATCTGTTTCGCCGTATCACAGCTCATCAGTACGGTTAGACTCCGATTGCTTTTTTTTGCCCAGGATTGAAACCCGACCGAAATGGCGTCAGTCGGCGACTCTACCCCTGGGATATGGGCATTCGTTGGAGGTACGCAAACTTTTTAGCGCATATCATTATACGCGCCCAATAGCTAGAGCGCTCTAATTTATTTCACTGAATGAGCAATTTGATTTACATTTGTCATCATTCCTGTTCAGTTTTTGTATTTCAGAAAACACCATCAACACGGGCGACTATTTTACATGACCGGATCGGAACACTTAAATAATGTTTCGACCATAGATTTTGGAACATTCCCGCTTAAACTTTTCTCGTTTGTATCAGTAATAACTCATTCAACGTTTCTTTCAGGTGATTTTTGATCAGAAATCACTGACAGGGCGACTACAAGTAAATCCAGTAAAGCGCATTACATAGAGAGATATCAAATTCTAGCTGCAACACCAGCTGTTGTTCTTATTGTTTAATATTTCAGTTTTAATAACAGTCGATAATGTTTTAAGGAACGACAAAAGACTTATTTAGAAAATATAATCGCATTTCTGAACGAACTAAAAGTTATAAAAGTTTTGTTATGGACACGTTTATACTATCTTTGGTTTGAATATCATTTAATTGGAGTAGATAGACTAAACAATCGCCCGGTTCACACTCCACCCACGTCTATTGAACAGGTGAAGAGGCTCATCCCTTGTTCCTTGTTTAGGATGTGGTTTCCGGCTTTCTCTGTTCCAATCTTTTCACTCTTTTTTTTCTTAATTGGAGTAGATAAACTAAACTTTCGCCCGGTTAAATCTCCACCAACGTCTATTGAACAGGTGAAGAGGCTCATCCCTTGTTCCCTGTTTAGGATGTGGTTTCCGGCTTTCTCTTTTCCAATCTTTTCATTCTTTTCTTTTTTTTTTCTCAATTGGAGAAGATAGACTATACTATCGCCCGGTTAACACTCCACCCACGTCTATTGAACAGGTGAAGAGGCTCATCCCTTTTTCCTTGTTTAGGATCTGGTTTCTGGCTTTCTCTTTTCCAATCTTTTCATTCCTACGTAGCCCCCTGCGCTTCAGTGGCTTTACCGCCTTGCTTGGGGTGATATGATTAAAAAAAAATTCTATGGAGGATAATAGCTAATAATCAATTGACTTTTCTTTAACCAATAACATAAAAAAACTGAAATGTGAACTTTGGTTAAAAAAAAAAAATTACTGGATATTAGGTTTATAAGTCCCAAAAATTCAGTTGTTCTTCTCCTTCAGGACACATGGCCCAGTGGCTATAGACGTTGGTGTTTTCCTGTGCCTTGACTCAAAGACTTGTGTGTTCAATGCAGTCTACAGCAGTGGTGAACAAGTAACTTGCAGGGTTAGAGGGAGATAACTTATGACTTTCAATCGAGTCTTTACGCAAGGAATGAGGATGATATATCCCAGCGATTGTAATAAAGTGTTCGGTTCGAAATTTCTAGCGCCTGAAGAAGACCTGGTCGTACAACAGCGGAAACGATGCATAAATGGCAACAAAGATGAGGACAATAGTCCGAATAATGTAAATATTTTACATTAATTGGCTACTTGATATTAATTACGGGCCAACAAGCTTTTTTGCATGTTACTTAATCCAGAAATTATTTTTACACGAAGAATTAATGAGAGATAATAATGTTTTACTGATACAAAATTGTACTAATTAATCCATACAGGGAGGAACGAAGTAGTTTTATACTTTTCCCAAGAGTATTTGCAATCACCTTACCAACGCTGTGACTTGGATTCACTCTCTTTTTCATCGATATTATTATGGTAATCTTATGAATTTTTCTTTCTTAGAAACCATAAATGGTAAATTTAATCGTATAACTAGATCGTTGTGCGTTGTGGTGCAGTGGATATCGACTCAGAACGACAAATCAAGGAGCCTAGTTTGAATTCCAGTTGAATTCCTTGGATTCAGTTACTCACAAATATCCTTGGGAAAGTTATTTATTCCTTCTTTTCTTTCCAGTTATAGGTTAAATAATAGGACAGATTTGGTTCTATAGCAAAAAGAAAATAATGACAACCTACTCAGGGATAATGTTCTGGCCAATCCATCATGTTTCTTTTGAGACATGATCATCAAAATCGTGTATCACGTGTGTCACGTAACTGACTGATAAAATTCGTAACTAGGTATTACCGTTTTGCTGGTGAACAAGCAATATGTAAGCTTAAGTTCTATTCTAATAGTTTATTTTCTTACGCTTCTCAACTGTAGAACTATCAGTTTCTTTCTTACCAACGAACCTTAAAAATGTAACAGCAATCCTCATCGCCATCATTAGTCATCCTGAAACTGGTTCTTTTATTGCGTTTTCTCCTCACAAAATGTTTCTGAATCTCTTTCACTTTAAAACTTCCCTCGTCGCATTCTCTCACTGTAAATCCTATACCTTGGCATTTTGATGAAATGAAATTGATTTCCTTAATTGAAAAGGTTTTGAACAGAATTTGAAACAAAAATTGTTAAATTCGCAAAGTTTTTTCATTGCTTCAAACGTAATATAAATTAAAATTTTAAAATCACTAATTTTTTCAGTTACTTGAAAATGTTATTTTTTATAAGTTCCCTCATTATCCGGACACAGATTCCATTGCTCAGTGTTCAAGCACCAAATGAATGTCATACTTTTAAATCCAGGACCATCCTGGTTCCAAAAATGAGTAATTTGTCTATGGAGAGCAAGTATTCCCGAGTTAGGATGGTTTCAAGACGCAAACAGAATTTGACATTGATTTATTTCGAAGTATTTGCATCGTTTCAAACACTTTTGTATTGTTCTAGAATATTATTTTCTCTATATTTCTTACTGTAATTATTCTTCAAAGAAACACGATCATTAAAATGAAACAAACGTAATTAAGAGTAAAAAAACATTTACATTAATTTATTTAGTTTGTGTGTTGAAAATAAATGATAACCTTTTAATTTACAAAAATTATTAGTTTACATAATTTATGTTTGTTCTCGTTTTATCGTCGGTCGCAAATGTCAATGATTCAAAGATAGCCGTTTTATAATTCTTCTTTACTTAAGTTCAACTTAAAATGCGGACCAAGTTTTCCATGAAGGTATACGTTCCACTACAACCTCTTTTTGCCTAGAATTGTTACTTCCCGAAAGTCAGTCAGTTTAAGTGCCATACGTGGTACACGATGTGGGCGATCATGTTTCGATATGCAGAAGATTATCCTGTAGCAGGTTGACATTTTTTGCAGTAGACTGGTTTCCAGCCAAAGCTATAGAATCCAACCTGTCCTATTATTTAACCCACAACTAAAGGGGAGAGATGGATTTATACCTTTCCCAAGGGTATTTGTGCGTAAGTGAATAGGAGGAATTAAACTGGAATTCGAACTCGGCTCCCCGATTTGTCGTTCTGAGTCGATATCCACTAGACCACAACGCACATCCACGAAAGTAGGCATCTCTAATCACTGCGATATTAACCTCTTCACGTCGAGGATCAGCCGTTATCTATTCTACATATAATAGGCTAGATGCAGTGAATCAGATTCGCGACCCAACCACTCATTGCAGTTTATTCATTCACCACAAGAACTTATCCATCACTTTCTAATTCTACGTATATCATTATACCACACATTCATAGGGAGACAAAAAAAAATGGAGAAAAAAAAAAACGATGACAATTTTTTTTATTTTATATACAATCAGTTTTTTTCTTAAACAAAGAAAAATATAACGCATTATATAATGATATGAAACAAAATGGGAGATAAATTGAACCCAAAAACAAACTAAAATATAAGAAAAGATTCAGACTAATGTGAATTAAAATTCAAAATTGAAATACACATTTGAATATTTCTTATCGCATATCTGTTACTATTAAATATTTTGGCATGTGTTCAGATTGTGTTTTTTACTGTCTTATACGTTACTGAATCAATCAAATGATAAGGCAATTAGGACTTATATTTTACATGATTACTTATCCTCTTTGGTGCATGATTCTGAATGCACACTTTGTAATATAATAATCTGGCCCCACCCGAAGAAGGAAGCTGATGCAAGCGGGGGCGTTTTCCGGCCGTTGAAAGGAACGGATGTTTGTTTGACCTTATTTCCGGCAGTAGCGGAAATGGCTACAAGAGGCAGACAGAACAGGTGTCTCTGAGAATTTACGTAGGCGTCGCGTGGGCGTCGCGTGATCAAGGCAATGCCGGAAGAAACAAGTTCCGGTTTTGGAAGATATATAAAGACAGCGAAAACACGGATTCGCCAGTCACAGTCAGTCAGTCAGTCTCGACAGACGAGTCTAGGCAGAGAGACGTAGAGGAGAACAGATACGATGACACTCCCCCGTCACCCTGTCAACCCTTAGAAGCGCGCTCTCAATTCTCTGTCCCTGTGCTACACGGTTCATCGTCATCAATAAAAATATAACTCATATTTTTATATATATGCGTGTTTGTTATTTGTCATTATATAACAACTTTAAGGGAAAGCAATAACACCCCTACGACAAAAAGACTACAACTACAGGTGGGTATTTGCATACGCGAGTATAAATCAGACCAATACATGCATTTGACTAAAATATAAAGAGTACCTATATCTGATGTTTACTCAAAGATAACTTATATCTATATAACTTTCTTCTGACCTGAGAATTTGGACTCAAGTGAAAATTAGACCTATATCTGCCTTTTTTTTCAGTGTAAAATTTATTATGATTACTTTTATTTTTATTATAATATAAATCTGGCATGGGTACCTTTTTTATTCTGGCGTGAATTGGACCTATGTACACCTAACTATTGATTTATTGTGTTTTTGATTCTATACGATGTATATTCGATACTACATTGCGTAACAAATTTTGAATGGCATCATAGTAAATATGTATATATGGCTGGCCACTCCTATCAATCTGAGGTTGCCTGTCTACAAGGGAGGCTAGCTAATCCCCATTTTAGATATATACTCAAGCGCAATTGTGTTTGTTCAACACCCATAGAGCACACGTGTGGGTTTTACTGCAACTATACTGCGCAGACCTTATAGCTTCTGGGTAAGAGCTCGAAATCCGCCCTGGATAACAATCTGAATGAGCCAGGACGACCAAACCCACTGTCATCTATATAATTTTACTTTCAAGGCTTGGGTCAAACCTTGGTATGTATTTCAAGCACTTTCGAACGGTAACGCACACTGGGATCGCCTCCACTAGACAGATACAGCAATCATTTAGCCTTAAAGGTGACTTCTTGTCACCAAAACCTCTTGGTAACATGAAGAAGGCACCTTCCTGACACGGTGAGATTTGTAAGATTCCGGGCTTTATAATCAGAAATCGAACGTTCTAACCATTGCCCACGTGTCCATATATTAATATAATATAATATAATATAATATAATATAATAATATCATAAATCGCCGAATTATGCATCATAATTTAAACTGTTTTACACCAAAGATCAGAGAACAGAAATCATCAGACGATATTTTTTTCCAGTTTTACTTATGTCTTCTGTGGTTTATATCATATTTGTAAGCAAAATCTCTTTCATAAAGAGATAATTTTGCTATTCTGAAATGGTTCTTTAAAGCAACGGACATCTGGACTCCGGCGATGTTTCCGGTCTCTTATTATACATGATTTCCGTTTGGTCGCTATTGTATCCAGGTCCACATAACCGCTTAGCTAACATACCGTATAATATATCACTAGACGAAAGCCGGAAAAGATGGCAAAATCCCTTCGTGCCTTCTGGCTTTATAGCAGGGACAAAGCAGTAACTTTGCTGTAACTTAAACGAAGAAACACAGAATAACCGGTGGACAGAAAGCGAAAAATAATAATAATAAAAAAAAATAGAGAAAAAGTATTTATTGAGAGGTCTACCTGCAAATCCCGATGTGTATGCACATTCAGAGATTTCTGATACCAACCCGGCGGGTGGAATCAAAAGGAAATAATGGTGTCTGTATTACTATTGGTCGGCTGTAATCTAGAGCAATACCAGTGAGTGGTAAAGCAATGAGTTTGTTGTGAATATTTACTTCAACAGAATCGGATAACACTAAAAATCTGGTGATCACAAATTCCTATTTGTTGCAGAAACTAAATCGAATTGACCAAACAATCCACTTTATTTTGTAACAGTAAAACGGTAAATTCGAGACAGTATTAGTTCTGAATATTGAATTGGTTGCATGATTTGTCAATATAGAACACTATTCAAATTTTAATTCAAATCATTTTCAAATGGCATATACTTGAAGTTGACTTATTACGGGATTAAACTTATTACTCCATAAAAATGTAATTAGAGATCATTTGAATTTAAATTCGAATAATTTGTCATTTATTTTCATTTAAATTGTGGTGTAATGAATATCGGCTCGGGATGAGAAATCCGAGTTCCAATTTAAGTTGCATTTTTTATATTCAATTAATAACAAATACACTTGGGAAAAGTATTATTCCATCTTTTAACCTCCAGCTATAGTTTAATTATCAGAGGAGATTAGGTTCTTTAGCTTTGATTAGCAACCAGTCTACCGCAGAAAGAAATGACAACCTACTGAGAGATGTCTAGTTAGTAACGGCTTGAAAGAGACATGATCGCCCAAGCGTGTATCACGTATGGCACTTAACTGACTGATTTTCAAAATCATATTCTTTAGAACATAGGTGATTATGACACTACACAATTCCTTTTCTTTATTATTTGTGCACTGCTATGATTTGAATAATATTTTACAATGGTATCCTCAATGGTTTTGAATTCAGACCATCCTTTTTCCTAGACAAGATGCCACTTAAGACTTGAGGAATCAATACACCCGGCTGTTTTATCAATCCAGAAGCCGAAAAGAAAAGAAGGGTTGACGTTTTTCTGGAAAACTTTCGGGTAAAATTATTTTTCACCAAGAAATTTTAATGAAAAGTGCAGATTAAAAACAATTCTTTTTTTAAATGCAGTATTCGAAAAAGTTTACTCTCAAATTTTCTAGCCAAATGCGATCAAAGAAAATTTTAACGGCGGTTAAACAAAATTTGCTCACGTTGAAAGATCTGCCAACCTAACCTACACAGAAGGTTACATATGCCTAAAGTTCACAATGTATTTTTCTATAAACCACTATTTGAGTCACTGGATGCCTTTTCCAAACATTTGCGAATTTCCTCAATGAAAATATATACTATTGTGTTCAGTACACCAAATCTTGCAAACAATTCGTTTAGAAATTTTATTGTGCATTTTGTTGTCAGCGACTTGCATCTGAATACTTCTGGCCATTTTGAAAAACTATCCTCCACAACAAAGTTGTACATACTTATTACCAGCTCTGCAAAATCTACGTGTAGCTTAGATCAAGTCTTGATTATGGGTGGTGATTTTTCCGCTAACTGGCAATTCTTGGAATTTTTGACCAAGTTTTCAACGTCTTTATCCATTCCGTTCCAATACACTAAACTTCGCATAAACGTTTTCATACGTGAAATGCCCGAGTGTCTCGTATAAAAAACTTCGTAATATTGTTTCTGTTAATATTACCGGAATCACCACCCGTTCACCGTACAATTGTATCTCTTGACAAATTGAAAAGTATATTTTTCTTATTTCCCTTTTTTTTCCAATAACTGTTTTTCGTGTGAGTTTTCAACTCATCAAACTTCGCTTTAGTTCTAATCTCGTCAGTTGTGGCAGGTAATTCTCTCACGATGTTCGATTTAACATTTATTATTTCTGACCCGCAAACCAATAAATCTATTAATGTTTCTTCTAGTGTTTAGGGTCATTCTCGAAATCAATCTCAATAATTTTTCTGCATGGGCTATCTGTTTGAAGATAAATACTCCATTTTAAAGGAATAGGTAAGTAAGTGCGTTGTGGTGCAGTGAATATCGACTCGGAACGAGAAATCGGAAAGCCGAGTTCAAATTTCAATTGAATTCTTTTTATTCATTTACGCGCAAATTTAACTTGGGAAAGTTATTTATGCGTCTCTTCCCTCAAACTATAGGTTAAATAGCAAGACAGATTCGGTTCTTTAGCACTGGTTGGCAGCTATTATACTTCAGAGTATAATGGGAACCCTCTGTGGGAAAACATTCTAGCCAGTCAGTAATGTGTCTTTCGAGACATGATCACCCAAGCGTGTATCACGTATGGCACTTAAGTGACAGCGTTAAGTAAGATAGTTGTCCGTATTTGCAATCTGACTGCAGTGAACGTTGGAATGTACCTTTCTTCAATCCACAAATTGTCACCAACGGACGGCTATCCGTTTGAAAAATTAACCGTTTGCCTTAAATACACCTGTGAAAATTTTACATAAAAAAACATTGATACACTTTCTTTTTCTTTTTGGCTGTATTTTTTTCCGCTGGCAACAGCGTCCTTGAGACGTAATAAACAGCTTTTAGTTTACCATCATTTTGTTTTTAAAGCAATACGGCCCCTAACCAAAATTTGTCAGCGTCACATGCTACGTATATTTCTTTGCTCGGATCAGAATTCATTAATGACAGATCAGAAATTTGAGCCGCCTTCAATTTCTGAAGTACTTTCTTGCATTCTTCAGATCATACCAATTTTTAATCTTTTTTCAACAATTTATTCAAAGGAGCTCGGAAATCATTCGTTAGGAATTTAGTTTCTATAGTAGTTCGCTAATCCTAAGAATGCTTGAAAGGACGCAATTTTTGTATGTTGCTGGAATGTTTATCATAGCATTTGTTCTTTAACTATCCGTCCTTCAACCTTTGTTATTAATATTTTGACCTAAATACTTAATTTTTGGTAGAAAGAACTGACACTTGTCGTTATTGAACTTAAACCGTTATCCTTTATCCTTTTAAAGACCTCGTTTACGTGCTTTGCATGTACATCACAGGCTATGCTTTTAATTAACGCATGAAATATCGTAATTCAAACCACTTAGCATCGTGTATATTGCTTGTTGAAAAATTGCGGGCGCTACTTTTATTTCAAACGGTAATCTCTTAAATTGAAACAGACTCTTGTGCGTATTTATAATTAATATCTTTGCCCACTTCTCGTCTATAAAAATTTGTAAATACGCTTTTGAATATTCTAATATAGAACATATTTTTCCTCGATTCAGCTTTCCAAATATACCTTCTGTTGAAAGTGAATGGTAATTATGCTGCTTTCTTCTTCTTCTACATGCCCTGTCCCTTCAGGACGTAGGCGATCATGGCTCTCCACGTCTCCCTATCCCTTGTGGCTCTTAGTATGTTTGCTCTTGTTGCTCCTGGCAACCCCCGTTCCGTCATCCACCTGATCAGGCCCTGCAAATATGTTATCCGCTGCCTTCCTCTGTCTCTCCTTCCTTCTATCTGTCCAGTCAGTATCAGGTTCTCCAGGCTCTCCTTCCTAATTGCATGTCCCAGGAACTTCAGTTGTCTCTTCCTGATGCTCAGCATCAATTTCCTTTTTGTTGCCATTAATTCTAACACCACGTCGTTGCTTGTATGCTCAGTCCACGATATCCGTAGCATCCTTCTGTAGAACCACATTTCGGCCGCTTCCAGTTTTGTCCTCATTTTCGATGATATTGTCCAGCATTCACTGCCGTATTGAAGAACTGACATCACGTAGCATTCTAGCACTCTTTTCTTCGTTTCTATTGAGATTTTCCTGAATGTTAGTATTTTGCTCATCTTCTGGAACGTGTCCTTTGCCATGCCAATTCGCCTTGGGATCTCCGTGTCGCACTTTCCGTCTCTTGTTAGAACACTTCCTAGGTACTTAAATTCTTGTACTTGTTTGATTCTGTTATCCCCCACCTGTATTTGGCATTTTGGGTTGTATCTTTTGCTGATGACCATAATAGTCGGTGCAGACTCTGATATTATTATTATATTTCTTTATTTATACTGTTGACTCACTGTTTGATCGTAAATTGTTTTTTGTATTACGCCTAATTTTCCTAGACTTTTCAACACATTGTCTATGTTTTCTTGTACGGCGAACGGTACCGCTTCCTTAGGTCGAAACACTAGAGTTAACTTTTGGACGATTCTTTTATAGATATAACTGACCACAAACGTAGCATGGATTTATTTCAACTTTTTTTTCTTTGTGGTTTTATTTTTCTAATATATGAAATGTCTCGTTAGTCAATATTTGTGGTTTCATTTTAAGTTTAAAATTCACTGACATTCTTCAGCCAATTTTGTAATTATTTCCTGATTTATTTCTGACTTTGTTAAGAGTCTCGCATGCACGCTTGTTTTGCTTGGTGAGATCAGTCACTGCACAAAAATTAAACACTTAAACATATCCATGCTTAATTCAGTCAATCGAAACTTTTCACAATCCTTATTCATTGTATTTGCATACGTATTGTAGTTTTCAGCACCGTTTTTTGATAAATTTAAGAATTCCAAAAGTAAAGAAAAGTTTATTTTATAATTTTCTTTTTACAAAAGTTTATCATTATCATTATTAGTTATCTGATGAAACTTTATTCTTTCAATATCGAAACAAAATGTACAATTTTGTAGTAGCTTATAGTTTGTTCCTGTTCTAATATATATATATATATTACTAAAATCAAATACATCACAATTAATTGAAAACAGCAATAAAAGGAAACTTCATACATTGATATATCAAACCAGTCGATTAAAATAAAAACATCAATTGCATCATTTATGAAAATATACACTTTATAATACTAGAAATATAGTTATTAAAAATTATTTATCACACACTGGTAGCCCCTATATTAAATCATTATTATGTAAGCTTATACTTCCCCACTCACTGAATTTTCTTCTGTAAAAAGAAATCCCTAAAAAACATTAAACGTATTACAAGGGATATATATTAATCACACTCTCCAGGGTCTCATATGTCACCTACTTCTCGCTATTTCTCTTTTTTATTGTTTTGGAAATCTATCGTGAAATATAGTTACTGTTTTGCTCTCATACAGTTACAGTTCATTTTCTGATGAGCTTAGATACTTGTCTCTTCCCAGATCCGCTGTGGAAAAACATAAAAGTGATTAAGCAGGATTCAACCAGTCTCCTGTGAGCAATTCAGAAATAAGGTTTCGCAAATTTCCCCCAAAAACGGAAGAGTTTATTTCTGCCAGGCCTAACAAACGAGCTTGACAGAAATAAATAAATTTCACTACCGCATCGTTTCTGTTATCGGCTTATAAATACGCCATTAATAAATAAAGACAAATGCAGACGACAGTTCTACTCCTGCAGCTTCTTCTCTCGCACTTCCCGCCTGTGGAACTCGCTCCCATATTTTTGTTTCCTGACGGCTACAACCTCAAGGAATTTAAATGCAAGGTCAATACCCATCTATTAACCACTTGACTCTAGTTCTTTCCCCACCCAGTATATCCTTTCCTTTCTCTCCAGCTTTGAAACTGTCATCACACCTGCATTCTCATCTTTCTATTGCTTCTTTCTAACTGGTTCGTCTTCCTCTTCACTCTCTTCTAATTAATCTTTTAACTTTCATGTAGCCCCCTGTACATCAGTGGTATTACCGCCTTGCTCGGGGTGATACGATTTTAAAAAAAATGATAGATTTATGCACGCTGAATAATTAAATTATACCTTGACTTCATCGTCTTCTTCTTCTATGTGCCTTGTCTCTTCAGGACGTGCGCGATCATGGCTCTCCACAATTTGTATCTCTTAGTAAATGATTTTGTCATCTTTCCTCAACCCTGTTCTGCCAGACATTTTCACAAGCTCATTAGGTAGATTTTGCATCGTTTTCATCTGTTCCCAATTGCCTTCATTATTCCCTGTCATTGTAAATTTCTTAAACCGTCTTTCCTCATCGCCTGCTCTAGAAATTTCAGTTGCTTCTGTCTGCCGATAAGTGGAGGTATTATTTTTGTTTCATTATCGCTGAAACTTGGTAATCTCAGCATCCTTCTGAAGAGACACATTTTTATTACTTCAAGTCTCTTTTTCATGTGCGATGAGGTTCTCTAGCACTGACTGTCAAATAGGAGGAGCGATATTACATAACCGTTCAGTAATATCTTAAAGAGAAGTTCTGCATTTAATTATTGTCATTGCTTTTCTTTCTGAACAACACCCTTATAATTGTTTTCATGAAAACGTTACTGCAGCTGCACACAAGGGAGTTATTCTACGATCTGCTGTGTTTGTTAAGATTCAGAGGTTTTCAGACGTGACAAACTATGTGGTTAGGACAAAAAAAAATAACACTCAAAGAATTCTGTTAAAATCTCCCTGAAGGTTTCAGGAGAGAACCAATACGCGTGAGAAATTTTAGTATTACGTAGTTAGATATTTAGTTATAAAATATTCTGCTGTGTCTACTACTACCACTACTGGTACTACTACTACTACTTCTACAATTACATATGCTAATTGTCCTGCTAACGGAAAACAGCTACGTTTTGTAGATTACGGCCATATATATATATATATATATATATATATATATATATGCTTAAACACACACGCAACACACACACGCACACACACACACATATATATATATATATATACACACACATTTCATTAAGTCTCTATTTAAGTGGGCACGCATGTGTTTGCCTAAACAAAGATAAATATATCTAATAAATATATATGTCTATATATTGATATTTATATATACAAAAAATATCAGTTTATTTCATGTGAAATATTAGTCTACATTGGTCTGAGCTAAAATCTCTAATTTCTATTTTTCTTCTCTTTAGACGCTGATCTGAGCAACTTCTGTCCCACATGCAAGTGTTCTTGTGAAAAGACCCACACCAAACCTGCTTTATTCACGAATATATATACAGCCCCGTTCTGAACTAAACGAGGGATCGGATAGCAATGTCACACAGTGGCGCTTTGTTTTCCAAATCAAAACTGTGTCTGGTTTGCATTGGATGTACAAGTCTGTAAGTAAAAAAGACAACAAAATCTATAGACATTAGGGAGCTCATTCAAATGCAAACTTCCCTCTTACCTACTATTGTATGATGCTGGTCTGTGCAGAAAACGATATAGAACCCACACTGGTACGACAACGATCTTTTAGTCAGTTATTGTTAGGCCTAGCAGAGATAAACAAATCGGACTTCCGCGTTGCTTCTGCCGTCTGGGAGTAAATATGTCCTTAATAAATAAAGATGAATGATTGATTTCTGCAAGCTGAATCATTCAAACTATCTAAACTCAAGCGTATATTAAACTGATACCTTGTGTGTCCCGGTGATGATAGGGGAAAGTAAGATTTGGGCTATTAAAAACGAAGTATAAAAAGCAGATATACGAGGCAGTGCGGAATATTTGGGGCTATGAGAAATAACGGAAAGTCTTACAGTGATAAAATATACATTCTTTCTACACATTGACCCAACAGAAAAAAGCATTTAATATGTCGACTCATTTATTTTATTTATTTATTTATATTTTATTATATATATGCGGATGGTTTAATGGGTAACGGCTCTGAATTAGAAATCTGAATTAGAGTTGTCTTTTTCATATAAAGACTGTTTTATATATTAGTGATGCAATCAAACGGTCAAGTAATTGCAATTGTATGTAAAAATAACAGAACCCATCAATTTTTTTTCCAAAAATTACTCATTTTTTTAGAAAATGAAGTTAGAAAATTAACACAATTTTGGATGTGCATATGTTATAACAGTTAAAAATGTTATTAGAAAAATATCGAAAAATCTAAAAGTACTTTTTAAATAAAATTTTGAATTGAAAGGCTACAATTTACAACCAAAATCGTTCACAATGTGAACATTTGCTAAATGAAACGGAATACCAAACATTTGATAGTTTTAGTCAGTTAAATGCCATAGATGATACACGCTTGGGTGATCATGTCACTTTTGATCTATAACTGACTTGGCAGAATATTTTTCCATGGTAGACTGTCATTTCTTTCTGCTGTAGATGGTTGCCAACCGAAGCTATAGAACCTAATATTTTTTGCTATTCAACCCATTGCTCGAGTGAGATTAAAACCTTTCTCAAGCGAATTTGCGCGTAAGTGAATGAAACGAATTGAACTGGAATTCGACTCTCCGACTTCTCATTGTGAGCCGATATCCATTGCACCACAAGGCACACCCAAATTTATGGTAATTTAAATGTGGAACAATGCTGAAACTGTGAAACCCCCAGTGAGGATCGATCACACTGCTCAGTCGTAATTGTTCTATCGAGACAAGTTTGCTAATCATTACATCGCGACTTTGAAACTAGTATCTCTGAAGATCCTAAAAAATTAAACATCACTTTCGTATATAGCAGGCAAGAGAAAATTGCCCTACTGAAGAGGAAACATTTCAAAATATTATTTTTTTTTATTTTCAAGAATATGAATATGAAAATTTTTGAAACGTAGATTGTGATAATTTACAAATTAGGCTAGATACTACAAGAATAACAGTTTTTTTTTATTTTCAATTTAGCCATTTTTACAGATATATAATAGGTCAACTCTACGAATTATCCTGTTATTTATTTTCTTTTTTTTTTAATGTAAATTGATTTTGTTTTTAAAACAGTTTACTGGTAACATCTTTTATTGTTTCATGGCAAAATAAATATTTTCTTCGTCTTCTGTGAAACAAAGTGTGTACGTAATAGAAATCACAATAAAGTTTGTACAAATTATCAAAATTATTTCAATGAAATTCTAATTTTTTGTAAAGTATTTTCAAACTTGATACACGACTTCATTAAATGCTAATGTTGCTTTTTCATTATATTATACAATTATATTTTCTGTTATCAATTGGCAAAAACAAATCAAATTATTATTTTTGCAATATTATCTAAAAATGTGTAATTTATGGTCAACAAATTGATTTTTGTGTATTTAGTTATTTTATGGTATTCTTGTACTTCCTTTGTACATTTGCATTGATGGAAATAAGTCCATAATTTTGAGATGCTTCCTGATATTATATATATAGTTGCTAATTAACCAATCACTATCAAGTTCTTTGCTAAAATACTTTCAGTAATTGTAATTTAAGTCTACATGTTAGCCACATATTTCCAGGTCTGGTATAAGCATCACCTAGCACCACGCAAATGGCTTCCATGACCAAGTCAAGTTTTTGTTATTTGATATTTTAAACTGGATGCTAAATTCATTAATCTTTAAAGAGTGAAAAGTCATTTCTCCTTCGTGAAGATATCAAATAAATTATTGGCTTTTCTAAGTAGAAAAAATATATTTTAAAAATTGGCAGATTCTACTTATAACAATTTTTCATGCCTAATTTTCCTTTTTAAAATGTAAAGTGCATCCCAGAGTTTTAGTTATTCTAAAAGTGGACCCTAAATTAAAAAACAATAATTAAAACACTGCTTCGTATTAACATTAATTCCACGACTACGATAATTATTATTCTACATTTTTTTCTCAAAATGACCTATTATCTTTCAAACATTTACAAAAAATACCTTATATTAATATCCCCTTTCTTTTATGTAAACTTTACTTTCATTGCATATACGATTATAGCTCTCCACATCTTCCTGTTTTTTATGGGTATAAAAAATTCAAGATCTTTTAGTATTACTCGATGCCCCTATCCTGCTTTCATTAAATCAAGCTCGTTACTCGCTCTTTAAAACTCTCTCAATATGAGAATAATTAACCACCAAATCGTTTTTTCTAACGTAATTTACCTTGGATTTCTTATCCGTAAAGCCTCTTTGTTATTTACAAATTCTGGCAATGACATTATCAGCATTCGCTAATCGCTTCAATCTCTTCTTCCTTTGAAAGAAAAAATTTCAAGCATTCACTGACATACGGAAAATTCAATATTACATTGAAGTTCAGTAATCATTTCTTTGTTTGTTACAATTCTTTACCAGCTCTTATAGCAAGATAATTCATTCTTCTCAACAAAAAGAACATCACTTTATGAAAATTATAAATAGGAGATCCCAAAGACAAGCAAAAAAAAAAAAAAGAATTAAAAAAATTAAACACATGGGAAGTGTTGGAACAGTAAACGGATAGTGCGATATCGGTATCCGGGGTATTGAGACAGCCAAAGATGCCTGGCAAATGCTAAGCAAATTATTAAAAAACATGAAAATTTCGTTAAAAACAAAGAAAAGAGGACTGAAATATTATATAAGGTCAGTCCGCCTATGTGTCAAGGAAAGATGAACATGAGACATGAGAGAACAGAAATGTAATTCTATAGAAGGATGCTGAGAATAACATAAATTAATAATATGCAAAACGAGATTTTTTTTTAATCATATCACTCCGAGCAAGGCGGTAACGCCACTGATGCCCAGGGGGCTACGTAAGAGTGAAAAATCGACACCCTAAACAGGGAACAAGGGATGAGCCTCTTCACCTGTTCAATAGACGTGGGTTGGAGTGTGAACCGGGCGATAGTTTAGTCTATCTACTCCAATTGAAAAAGAAAAAAGAAAGAAATGAGTGAAAAGATTAGAAAAGAGAAAGCCGGAAACCACATCCTAAACAGGGAACAAGAGATGAGCCTCTTCACCTGTTCAATAGACGTGGGTTGGAGTGTGAACCGGGCGATAGTTTAGTCTATCTCCTCCATTTGAGAAAAAAGAAAAAAGAAAAGAGGGAAAACTTTGGAAAAGAGAAAGCTGGAAACCACATCCTAAACAGGGAACAAGGGATGAGCCTCCTCACCTGTTCAATAGACGTGGGTGGTGTTTGAATCAGCCGATAGTTTAGTCTATCTACTCCAATTGAAAAGAAAAGAAAAAAGAAAAGAGGGAAAAGATTGGAAAAGAGAAAGCCGGAAACCACATCCTAAACAGGGAACAAGGGATGAGTCTCTTCACCTGTTCAATAAACATGGGTGGATGGTTTTACAAAAAACGAAAACAAAAGAGACACCTACGATCAACATCAAAAAGAGAAAGTTGAAATTTATAGAGCATATAATGTTGAAAAAGGTTGAGAAAATTTGATACGAGAGACCGTAGAAAACAGGCTAAAACGTAACGAGCTCGTCTAAATGCATCAGAGAACACTTATGAGAAATAACAAAATATTATTATGAACTACAAAAGAAAGGAATTTGTCCAGATCCATGATGAAAGAAGACTATCTAAATAATGTGCTTCTATTTTACTGTTACAGCTTGCGTCAAATATCATTACCTTCAATCATTTAAGTGCCATTATACACGCATAGGCGATCATGTCTCGAAAGAAACATTAGTGACTGGGCAGAATATTTTTCCGCATTAGATGGATATACCTTTTTGCGGTAGAATGGCTAACAATCAAGGCTATAGAACCCAATCTGTTCTGCTATTTAACCCATTGCTGGAGAGAGAATCGATGGATTAATACTTTCCCCAAGGGTATTTGCGCGTAAGTGAATGCAACAAATATAACTGGAATTCGAACTCGGCTTTCCGATTTCTCGTTCCAAGTCAATATCTACAACACAATGTACTATCCAGTTACATTTCTTAAACTGATTGGGGTCAACTACCTCAAAAAGTAGCTCGCAGCTTTGGCTCTCTATTTTTGCTGAAAATCATAAAAATATGATTAAGAATATCTTTTCCATAATATATTTTCATGATGAGTGATTTTAAAGACGTTAGGAAAGAAATGATCATGGTAATTTATATTGAATATCATGTCTGTATTTGGATACTTTCTGAAAAAACATCTGAATTTTTATTGAAATTATTGACAGTGTGATATTTACATTCTGTTAGTCTACAATTGCTATTTTAACACATCACTCAATAAATCGCGGGTCTGACATAAGACGGCGCTACCAATAAAAAATCTATATGATTTTTATGAAATAATACCTGGGATATGTTATAACAGAAGACGGAAAGCGCGACACAGAGATCCGAAGGCGAATTGGCATGGCGAAAGAAGCATTCCAGAAGTTGAGTAAAGTATAAAGAAACAAAACAATTTCGCTAGAAACAAACAAGAGAGTACCGGATAGCTATGTGATTTCAGTTCTTCAATATGGCAGTGAATGCTGGACAATATCGTTCAAGATGAAGGAAAAACTGTAAGCAACTGAAATGTGGTTCTACATAAGTATGCTGCGAATATCATGCATCGAGCATGTAAGCAATGATAAGGTTTTGGAAAGGATGGAAACGAAAAGGAAATTAATACTGAACATCAGGAAGCGACAACTATGAAGACATACAATGAGGAAGGAGGACTTGAAGAACCTGATACTAACAGGCCAGATAGAGGCTAAAAGAAACAGGGGCAAACAGCGGATAACATATTTGAAGGGCCTGATCAGGTGGATGACGGAACGACGTGTGCGTTGTGTAATAGGAGAAAGCGAGCTAAGAGCCACTAGGGATAGGGGGATGTAGACAGGCATGATCGTCTACCTGAAAGAACAAGGCACATAGAAGAAGATTATGTATGCCAACTGTTTATAAGAAATTATTATGTGGATATAAAGTGGGGGATCAAATCTATAATATAATCAATATATAAACTGATCCCTCAGTTTGTGGCCATGATAGGTTCTATACATTTATATTCCAGATTTATGGGCTTGAGCTAGTGGATGGTATATCGGGAGAAGGCCTGCTAAGAGCCAACAGGGATAGGGAGACGTTGAAAGCCATGAACGCCTACGCTCTGAAGGGACAGGGCACTTAGAAGAAGCAGAAGAACCTTCAAATGGCACGTGACAAAATTTAAACACAATCGTATTATTTATACGCGGTAATATAGACACAGATATTGCTGAACGCTCAGGTCGGCAAAACAAGGGTGAAAAGATTGGAAAAGAGAAAACCAGAAACCACATCCTAAACAGGGAACAAAAAAATGCACAAACTCATTTTGGCCGATCGTAAATTTAACTTGCATAAGATAACATAGGAATTGAACATATCAGAAGGCAGTGTATTCAATATTTTGCATGAACATTTGTCAGTGAGAAAGCTGTGTTCAAAGTGGGTGCCGCGTTTGCTCACAGTCGATCAAAAACAACAACGCGTTGCGTTGTTTGAGACTGTTTTAAAGCAAGAAGAAAGAGTTTTTTGCGTAAATATATGACAATGGGTGAAACATAGATCCCCCACTCCACTCCGGAGTCCAATCGGCAGTCAGCTGAGCAGACAGCAGCAGGTGAAATCCGTCTAAATCGACCAAAGACGTAAACATTAGAAGGCAAGGTTTTGGCCTCCGTATTTTGGGATGTGCAAGGTAAATTTTGCATCGATTACCTTGAGAAAGGAAAAAAACATCAATAGCAAATTTATAGCATCATTGGTGCGTTTCAAGGAAGAAATAGCCAAAACCCGGCCAAAAATGAAGAAGCAAATGTGATGGAACGTGTCACTATTCGATCGAAACGATGGCAATACTACCTGAATAGCACAATTGTTTCCACATCTCCTTATTCTCCAGATCTGGCCCCCAGCAACTACTGGCTGTTTGCAGACCTTAAAAGAAAGTTCCAGGGAAAGAGATTTGTCTATAATAAAGAGGTGATATGTTAAACTATGACGTATTTTGAGGCAAAAGACAATTTTTTTTTTACAAAAAAGGCATCAAATTGTTACAGAAGCGTTGGAATCAGTGTTTAACCTTAGAAGGAGACTATGTTGATGAATGAAGTCGAATTTTGATTAAAAGTTGTTGTTTCAATAGTTACGCCCGTTGTTAAGTTAGTTACGTTGAGTGACGGGTTATTTTGATCCTACCTATCTTTGTCCTTGATATAATTATTTTTTATGTAAATGATATGTGATGTCATTAAGAGTAAGTGAAATTTTCTCTTTGAATAACTTTTTCGGAAGCCTATTATTGTTATCAGATCAACAAATTCTTTTGTTTGTCTCCTTGAAAATTCTTTGTAATATTCGCTGCTTCTGAATTTGTCTTTGAGTTTTGATTCTTGATGTTGCCACAGATGTTTGGTTTATATTTCTCCTGCGACCTCTTCCACCTCCTTCGGTCTCATACAAACACTCCTTGAACATCGCCTCAAGAGTGCAAGCCCTTATGCATGGCCATTAATCTTCTTCTTTGATCTAAATCTTACAAATTCTCTATTCCAATTTAGTAAGGGCTACTAATCTATCACAATATAAAATCTCCTTTTATTCCTTACTTTGATTCTGTTTCTACTGCTGAGTGTAATTTGTAAAATCACCCTTGTCCATCTGAGATATCTTCTAATATTTTCCCTTTTATTGTTTTCTGCCTAACTGAGCCCGTATCAATTTTCTTTCCAAAAGAAGCTGTTGTCAAAAAGTATCCCCACTGCCGCAAAATATTCTTCCACGTTTGTCGTTTTATTAACATTTGAATTTAAAATCAGGTACACAGAAATCAATTGTTAATGGAGTCGAAAACTTAAGCGGAACTATGCATTTCAGTCAGAAGATTTGAAATAGACCCGGTTTTAAACTCGATGCAGAAAGGTAGAAATTAGTCCAGTTTAAAATAACATCCTTAAAATGTACATGTAGGCCCACTTTTGCATTCGTCTCTAATAGAAGTACACACACAACAGGTCTTTTTCTCGAGTCAAATGGGAAGTAAGTTTAAGGTTTTATACAGATAATTCAGTTTTTCGCTTCACTAGAAAAAGTAGAAATTTCCCTGACATTAAACTTGAGGCAACTGCTGAACTTCAGGTTGAAAGTATCATAAAAAGGCGACATCCACACCGATTTCTACAAAAAGCCTACCAGTAGGGACATGTCTTGTGTTACACTCGCGTCAACAAGCTCGACATCAGTCAAGTTTTGAACTCTATTTTAAACAGTTTTATGTTTAAAATACGTCTTGATTTGCACTAGATTTAAAAAGATAAACATAAGTCTTGTTTTCCCTTCAAATCAAGATCATTGACATAGATCCTGTTTTACATTAGATTAAAAAATGTAAGTATAAGCTCAATTTTTCAGATGAGTTGAAAAGGAAGCCATAAGCTAGATTTAAAACTCTTGGCAAAAATTTAACGGAGAACCCGTTTTACATTTGGGGCGTAAAGTTAGACATGGTTTATGTGTTAAACTTTAGTAAAAATTGTAGCTATACACCCGAACTATAGAGAGAAAAAGATCTATATAAACCAAATTTTACAGTTGAGTCGAGAAGGTAGTCATAGCTATGGTATTCATGTGGAGAGAAAAATATACCTATAAGTCTGGTTTTCAAGTCGATTAAGAAGGGCAGAAATAATTTCCCTTTAATACAAGCGATAAAATTTAGCATAGGTTTAGTTTTATACCTTGGGCAAAACTCTAGGAAGACAGGATACAATGGGTAAATCTTCGCCAATTTTATTTTTGATTTTGTGCATGCTCGGTGTTTCCTTTTGATTTTGTTAACTGCAAAATACAGTAGGGTCAGTTGGACACCGTCTGTGAGAAAAAGATCCCCTTAATGCAATTCCCCCAGCTATAAATATGGAAACGGATTGCTGTACTGCTTGGCATTCGCACCTGAAGTTGAAATACGAACGTTTCAGAGCGTTTGGTTGTAAATCTGAGGACAGCACAGAGGATTCGTAAATATTTGGATAAGTACAATGGTGATGAAATGTGCGTTGTGGTACAGTGGATATCGGCTCGGAACGAGAAATCTGGAACCCGAGTTCGAATTCCTGTTGAATTTCTTGTATTCACTTCCGCGCAAATACCCTTGGTAGATATATTAATCGGTCTCTTTCCTCCAGTTATTGTTTAAATAACAGGACAGATTGGGTTCTATAGCCTTCGCTGGCAACCAATCTACCGCAGAAAGTAATAACAGCCTACTGCGGGATAATCTTCTGCCCAGTCTGTCATGTCTCTTTCGAGATATGATCGCCTAAAGCGTGTATCACGTATGGCATTTAACTGACTGACAATGGTGATTACAAAGGTTTTTGGTGCGATCAGTTATGACATCAGCGTTATGCCTACATTTATCTTTCCACATGGACTCAGACTCAACACTTGTGCCAACATCAAGTGCCTTGAGGAGGTAGAGCTGCTCAGGGTCAAGGTGGTGGCTGCTGGAAAACCCCACCATGCCACACAAACGGGAAAACCCAGTAATAGCTGTTCGATAATCTTTGCAACCACCTCACCCCTTATATTTGGCCAGCTAATTCCTCAGACAGCAACCCCATTGATTATTTGATGTGGGATGCATTTGAGCGATTAAAGTTTTTCTGACACCAAAAGTAAACTGAATGCAAAGATTATGGCAGCATTTACCAACTTGAACTTGGATACCGCCCTAGAAGACGTGCCAGAGATTCGGAAGCCATCTGAAGGAATTGTTTGAAGACAATGGCGAAATTATTAAATAAATTTACTTTTTAATATTTCAAAACAATTTTGGTAAATATATGTATTAAAATCAGTTGTGTCAGTTGTTTTTTTTTAATTTTTTTTAATTTTGCGTAATTCTGACGACAGTTAATCTATCGCACACTGCACTAGTGCTATAATAAAATTAAAAAAATGTAGGAAAGTGGCATTATTTTTTTCTTTAAAGTTCTCGAACCAGTGAATTACATCCAATATACCCCTCCATTGTATGAGTTGAAGTTGTTTCTTTATTTGTTGGGTAACTCTTTCTAGTATTACAATATTGATTCTACCGATCTCTGATTTTGTTGGGTTTATAATTCTATTGGGTAACAATGGATGCCTATCACTGCTGAACTACAGGTTGAAAGTATCATAAAAAGACGACATCCACACCGATT
Organism: Ascarosepion bandense; assembly: GCA_037127315.1. NCBI lineage: Eukaryota > Metazoa > Mollusca > Cephalopoda > Sepiida > Sepiidae > Ascarosepion > Ascarosepion bandense. The sequence goes on along the minus strand of JBBBDQ010000270.1, from coordinate 788,986 downwards.
TCTACAAAAAGCCTGCCAGTAGGGACATGTTTGTCCACTTGTAATCACCCCCCACCTCTCAGCACTAAGACTGGATACATTAGAAACGAGCTTACACGTATCCACGGTAAATGCAACCAAGTAGAATACAGAAAAACTCACTTCGCACATTTCAAGGAGATCCTGAAGACCAACGATTACCCCCATTCCTTTGTGGGTCACCTGAAACGGAAAGGTAATAAAAGCCGAATGCGACACACCTACTCTAACACCTGCTTCCTGAGGTTACCACAGAAATACGTACAGATATCCGCAGAGAGGGACTGGTCATACGGTTGGTCCACTACGTCCCCATTCTTCGTACATAACTCAATTACAACTACAACCAGCAGCATAGTAGAAACGACGCCACATTTACACTCGGCAATTGCCCTATTCCAGACATAGATATATGCTACCATGTATATGTCCTGTACCGCAGATAATGCACCAAATGAGGGAAGGTTTATGTCGGCAGCACCACCAGACCTTTACACATCAGAATCGAGGACACTTACAAACACAAACATCATCTTTCCACAAACACTTAAAAAATGCAAAAACACAGATAAAAACATGATAGAAAATATTGAAGCTAGATCCAAAGAAATTTACGCATAAAATAGTCCTTAATAATAGCTACACTCTCCCCACAGATCAACAATTGACAGGAGCTCAATCTAGATTACCCAACAGAATAATCAACGATATCACGCACCTGACACTCACCGGCCACAACAATAAGGCGTATACACACAAACACGTAATCACAGATTAACGCACACAAATAAACATACGTACACCTGCACACACATTTGTCCCATACTCAAACATACATTATACCATAACACATGCACACACATATACACACACACTTATATATATATATATATATATATATATATATATATATACACTCCAGCATACTATTCACTGGAACACATACATACACACATGTCAATTTATTTCACATACATTCCAACACCTTATACACCGGAACACATACACACCCATTTATCTATATACGCACTCACACACGGACATATGATACCGAGAAATGGTATGTAGGCATATATATATATATATATATATATATATATATATATATATATATAAAATGAACACAGAACAAAAAAAGCGCTTTTACAATCACCTCTCATCCTTCAATAACAAGGAAAACAAAATATGACATCAATTTCCAAACATTTTTGGAAGATAAAAAACGAAAATTAAACACCTAAAGTTAAATGGAAAAACTTCAAACAGGCCAGAACATCTAAATCAATGAAAAAACCATGTTTCTTTTGTCTTCAAAAAAATGGAAATCATTAAATACATGAATAGCAACATACTATTTAACCAGAGGCATGAAACCACAGTAAACTGCTAAAACATTAACGAACGAACCTTACAATCATGCTAAAATTATAAAAGCTAAAAGTTAAGATCCCTAGAAACAATAAATCCTTATATTAACTACATTCTTACATTAAATGTTACCTTACTTCATACCACAAACTGTGATTTAATTTAAATTGTTATATAAAAAAATATCTTTTTAAATTTTAAATTAAGATTAAATATACAAAAATAGATAATTAATCTAAAAACTAAGTTTAAATACAAAAATATTGTATAGTCGTACTATTTAATAATAAAGATAGGTTCAAAAAATGGTAATTACTATTCCCACTTCTTCGCATATACTCCTATTTTTCCCCACCCTATATACCTCCCTTATTTTTCCCTTTATTAACCCCGAAAACGACAAGCCATCAAACTATAAAAGACTATACCATCTCTTTTAATGTTAAATCTGTCCTCACAATTTTCGACACGTTCATTAATCAACTCTATCCCCTACGAATTCCCTCTTTTCACTCAAAATTCTAACGTAAAATTTACAAGACTTATTCCCTTATCACTCACTCCACCTACATCTCACACACAACTCGCCAAATATGAAAAAAGACTCTCCATTACTTTACACACCACCTGATAAGACGTCATTTCAATGTCAAAACAAAATATACACTTTGTAGTGGATAATTTGTACATGTTTTAAACTATAATTTATAATAAATATTCACAGCTCTATATTGTATATCGAGCGCTGTTTTAAATTAATGTTTTGAACGTTGTAAATTTTTCTTAGTTCCTTCTTCACTCGGATATATATATATATATATATATATATATATATATTATATATAATTTCTCTGTTTGAACATTCCTGTTTGATTAGATATTCTGTTTTTAATTAAACAGTACATTTATATGTGTTTTTAACAGCCTGATTATTTACGAGAAATTTTGTTTCGAAAATGTATCATTTGGTTGGATTCGAACCTGCGACCTTTAACAACATAGGGGAAACCACCAACTATTATGGTGAGTCTTAGACCACTCGACCACGAATGAATCCACATTCTAATAGAAATTAAATGAAGTCCTATATATACACAACATAAGAGTTTTCGTAAATACCCATCTTTGATCTGAAAATTATCATAATTTAAACAAATGTAAATAGAAAAATTTAAGGAAAATTCAATAGATTGACGAAATTCATATTGGAGTAGATATTCCGCTTTCTATATTTAGGTTGAAAAGATCATCCGGTTACGTTACCATTGTTTTGACCTTTTCAGTTTCGTTAGGCGATGTGTTTTTAAAAAAATCTGACGAAACTGAAAAGGTCAAAACAATGTTAGAGTAACCGGATGATCTTCACACACACACACACACACACACACACACACACACACATATATATATATATATATACTCACACACATAGATACACACAGATATATATATACAAATGAATACATACGAAAAATAATTACAACTTTCCAAACATTAATTTAAAATAGTGCTAAATATAAAAATAGAGCAATTAATATATTATTAATTAATACTTTTGAACATGTACAAACTACTACAAAATTGTACATTTCGTTTCGACATTGAAAGAAAAATGTCTCATCAGATCTAAACTTGTTTATAAATGGAACTTTGTCTGTGTGTATGTATGTGTGTGTATGTGTGTGTCTGTGTGTACGTCACCTATAGACTCCGAAACAGCTGATCCGATTTTCTTGAAAATTTACACAGTTTTACTATAAGCGTCTACGAGTGTTCTTAGCTAGGTTTTGTGTCGAGGTACCCCGATAAATATCGAAAATTGATGATCAAAAAATCGTGCCATAGAAAGAATGATCCGAATTTAATGAAATTTGACACACTGATAGACAAAGACATAAGAAACGATATTCAGAAGTTTCATGGTTGCAGTTCCTACAATAGTGCAGAAAATCGATAATATATATATATATATATATATATATATATATATATATAAAAGCTTCCCTTACACACGAGCAACGCCGTGCTATACTGCTAGTCGTTAATAATTATTGCTCTTTTAATGTCGAAACTAAATGTACAATTTTGTAGTAGTTTGTAATTTGTATTTGTAAAATAATAATAACAATAATAATGATAATATATATATATATATATATATATATATATATATATATATTAGATTTTACAAAAGTAAATATAAAGATTTCAGAAAGGTAATTTTATTCTTGAACAAATAACTATTAACTTTTGAAATTAGTTAAAATACGAGCCTTGAGCTTGTTAATTAAATGTTTGAAACCTGATTCCACCTCTGATTGGAACATAAAAGTGCTTAAAATATTATAACCAGTGAGTGAAATATCAGGAGTGTTTAGAGGATGTGGTAATCTCTTGCATCTCAAGTCTGTGAGTTTCTGCTACACGATTCTTGCATCATGTGGTCGCTCATTATCATAGTGCAGAATTCGACAATGCAGGTCTCATTTTACGCAGGCGTACATGCATTTCATCAAGTTGATTCCAGAAAAACTCTACATGAATTCTCTGATTGGTTTCCAGAAAGCCGTAATGGATAACCAATTGAAGACCACCAGACAGTCACCATAATCTCTTGCTGATGCAACTTTGGTTTTCGGAAATGCTTGGGAACTCATCACGATCAAGCCATTGACTTGACCTTTTATAATAGAAGATCCATTTTTCATCACAAATGACTATTCGGTCACGAAAGGATCATTGGTGTTACACTTAGAAGCATGGAGCAAACTTCAAAATGCTCAAGGTTTGGCTTTCATTGAGATCATAAAGAAACCGATTTATCGATTTTTTTCACCAATCAATACTCTTCAAATTGCGTGAGACTGTTGCCACTCTACTACCAAGCGTGTGAGATAATAGTCGTGGCGGGAAACTGGTCAAATGGTGCACATCACATGATTAGACGATAACCAATACCTGGTTCCATCATCACCTAAGAAGACTATAGACTTGGAGAAATCCAGAAGAAAAATTAATAACCAAATTGATAATATTACTATCAATAAGAGATTCAAAAACGCAGTGCTTCAATGCAAAGCTTACTCAAGTGCTGATTGCGGAAGCGATCACGCACCAGTTGTATGTAAAGTATGGATAAAGCTAATGAGATTAAAGAAGCCAAAACTCCAAGAAAACTGAATATATGGTCATCAGCAAAAAGGACAGCCCAAAATGCCAAATACAGGTTGGGGATGCTAAAATCAAGCGGGTATAAAAATTTAAATACCTGTGAAGTGTTCTAACAGAAGACGGAAAGGTCGACACAGAGATCCGAAGGCAAATTGGCATGGCGAAGGAAGCATTCTAGAAGTTGAGTAAGTTATTAAGATACAGGACAATTTCGCTAGAAACAAAGAAGAGACTACTGGATTGCTATGTGATGTCAGTTCTTCAATATGGCAGTGAATACTGGACAATATCATCAAAGATGAAGGAAAAACTACAAGCGACTGAAATGCGGTTCTACATAAGTATGCTGCGAATATCATGCATCGAGAATGTGAGCAATGATAAAGTTTTGGAAAGGATGGAAACGAAAAGGAAATTAATAGGAAGAGACTATTAAAGTTCCTGAGACATGCAATTAGAAAAGAGGGCTTAAAGAACCTGATACTAACAGGCCAGATATAGGGAAATAGAGACAGAGGACAGCAGCGGATAACATATTTGATGACGGAATGACGTTTGCGTGATGTAACAGGAGAAAGCGAGCTAAGAGCCACCAGGGATAGGGAGATGTGGAAAGCCATGATCGCCTACATGAAAGGACCGGGTACATTGAAGAAGGATATGTATGTCAAATGTTCATAAGAAAATATTATGTGGATATAAAGTGGGGGATCAAATCTGTAATATTATCAATATATAAACAGATCCCTCATTTTTCGGCCATGGTAGGTTCTATACATTTATATTCTAGATTTATGGGCTTGAGCTAGTGGATTGTAGATCCAGGTTTGGTTAAAATGGAAAGCCATGATCGCCTACATGAAAGGACCGGGCACATAGAAGAAGGATATGTATGTCAACTGTTTATAAGAAATTATTATGTGGTTATAAAATGGGGGATCAAATCTGTAATATTATCAATATATAAACAGATCCCTCATTTTGCGTCCATGGTAGATTCTATACATTTATATTCTAGATTTATGGGCTTGAGCTAGTGGATTGTAGATCCAGGTTTGGTTGAAATGGAAAGCCATGATCGCCTACCTAAAAGAACAGTTTACATAGGAGAAGAAGAAGAACACCGCCCTAAGACTGCAGTACAATAGACTCGTTAATGACCCGAACATACAGGAAATATATACGGTGAGAGTTAAAACGCAGAAATAAAGGACCAATCGGAAACGGATCTCAAAATGGAAAGCATTATGAGCAGCTCTAGAAACTTCAGCGAACGACATCATCCCAAATAAGAAAGCACGTTGGAAGAAAAACGATTGGGTCATTGAAAAGATTCTTGACATGATGCAAAAGAGTCAGAAAACGATGCCAAGTTATAGAACGTAATACAAGAAACTACACAAGAAAATAAGGGGCAACTTCAGACAGGATAGAAAAAGGTGGCACACCGACAAATGTACCTGAGTAGAGAGACCGAGCACGACAAATTATGGTGACATGCATAAAAAATAAAGGAACTAACATAACAAAAGATGTATAAAAGTATGTTTAAAGAAAAGCAAAGTACACTCATAATAGAAAAAGAAAAATATTTTACAGATAGGACGAATATATTGGAGATCTCTTTCATGAGAAGAGAGAGCAAAATCAAATATATGCCTGTGTGCGTGTGTGTGAGAGTGTGTGTATGTGTGTGTGTAAATTTATTTAATTCAATATTCGAAAATATTTCTTGTTATAAGTGTTATTTTAATCGTTACAATGATAGATTACAGACGAAATTTCAGTTTACAGGCCTGTTTTTGAAAATTAAAGATGTTCTACATCATCTTTTAATGTTGGTAGCAATTTCTGGAAAGGTCAAACTAAAATTAGCAAGATACTTAACATTCAACACCAAAAGCCAGATGCTAGTATTAGGGACAGCTTCGAATGATGTAACTGGTTGGAAATTACGGTTTCGTAAGCAGGCGGTGAGATTAATAAGTACATGTTGTGATCAATGTAAGTTTGCCAAGCATTACACTGCGTGCCAGAATTATATGCAAATCGACAGTTTTTAGTAAAATTAGTGAAACTTGGCACGTTATATGACAACAATAATACATGCGTAGATCTAAAATGCTAAGCTAATCTGCGCAATAGTAAACAAACGGCAGCCATTTTGGTGACTTGCAGCCTGTTTCAGCGTGCCAACTTTATATGCAAATCATTGCTACGTATCAAATATGGTGAAGTGGTGACGGAAAATTAAAACATTGATTATTTTAGGAATATGTAATTTGAGAACAACAACATCTTCAATATGGTTTCATAGTACAAACAATATTGTATATAATTGCCATTTTTATTAACAACAGAAAAAAGCCTTTGGTCCATTGAACATGTCAAACTTTCGATTTCATCTGATGAAATTTCTTTAGCATCAGTCAGAATATCATTCCAGAGGAAGGAAGTACACCTTCAAGGATAACCTCTGGAATGCCATTCTGCCAAGTTTCACTAACTTTTATTAAAAACTCTCGGAGTTAGAACAAAAAAATCGATTTGCATATAATTCTGGCACGCAGTCTAGTATTGAAAACGAAGTGAAAAATATAAACAGATCAAAATTAAGCGATACTAAAGTCATACTGATTTTTCTGATATTATCCTTCTTCAGATAACTTTCGGAATTACAATTCTCTTGAGATAAATGAGTTTTGTTCTTTAATATACTCACGAATTTCTTCATCTGATAGAATGTACTTTTCTATCTTCCACGATATAAACAAACGCCATATTGCGAATATTCTCCCTTTTAATTAACTCGACTTCGCAATAATAATCAATAGTTTATTTTACTTCTTTATTTATTAATATTTTCCTGGCTATCCAATCGACTATTGCCATTTGAATAGATGTTATCAGCTTCTAAAACTACTGCTTTTCCATAATAATGAAAAGAACTCTTTTTTTTTTTTGTCACTGTTATAAATATTTATCCTTACCCTCTACTCAGAGCTGGACATTAGCCACAAACAAGTATACATTGTTAATGCTGGTCAGTGCTATAGTTTCTTTTCAAGGCAACTGGGTTTGTGATGGCAGACAGATTAATACAAAGCCGGTCATATTGCACTCGTGTTTGCAAGAACAAACGGAGTAAATAATAACATTGGGTGAATTACAAACTGAGATTCGACATGAGACTCGTTTACACCACTTGTGTTCTTTTATTGAACTATTATGTTCAAAAGATTGCCGCGCTGAGAAAAAGCTTCATAATTATATGAAGTATCGGGATCTAATAACAACATTTATGGTCTATTTAGTATCAGGCAGACTTGTTATTATGTTGTGGTTTATTGTGATCTGTCAATGTGAGAAGCGGAGAGGTTACGTAGCAAACCAAAGAGCAATAAACACTAAAAAAACAAAAACAAAAAAAACAAACAAACAAGTCTCTTCATCTATCTCTCTAGTTGATTTTCTAAGCGCAGCTAAAATGTGCCACAAGGCCGAAATTATGGAGTAACCAGTATAGGATACACACCCTATATCATCCAACAGTTAATTAAATCAAACAAAGTAAAATTTGCACACGCGCAAAAGTGGCTCAAAACGACTAAAAAATATTTTGGAAAAACCCAGACCAACGCAAATGTCACAAGTCAGTGTGAAAAGCAAAATTCTGGATTCTAATTGGATAGGAAATCGAAGTTTGTTATATGACGTCATTCGAACGTTTTTCACACCTGAGAATGAAAATACCTCCGGGAGCCGGTTACATGACAAATGTAACTGTAAATTGTTTTACCCAGGCGCCCTGAATACATGAATGTAGGCATGCTAATAGATTGGCTGTGCGTTGTGATGCGGTGGAGTTCGGCTCGGAACGAGAAATCGGGGAGCCGAGTTCAAATTCCAGTTGAATTCTCTGCATTCACTTACTCGAAAATACTCTAATCCGTCTGTTCCCTCCAGTTATGGGTTAAATAACAGAGCAGATTTGATTCTATAGCCTGGGCTGGCAACCAGTCTACCACAGAAAATAATGGTAACCTACTGCGGGATAATCTTCTACCCAGTCAGTTATGTCTCGAAAGAGACATGATCGCTCAAGCGTGCATCACGTATGGCACTTAACTGAATAACTGAATAGATTGAGAACTAGTTATCACCGATTTAATGTTGAATTAGCAAAATTAAAACTCCTCTTCTACTCAAACAGTTACTTTTTTTGTAATTCCTAACATTGGGACTCCTTGCTGATTTCTTGCTTCCCTGATAACTATAATTTTCAGAAATTAAATGTCAATTGACATCAGGTGCTTTGTTGAACTGTGTTCTTTTTGGTTATTTCCTTAACCCGTCCCATTCTCAGTCTTCTCAGTCTTGTTTCGCTTTTGTTACCTGGAAGCCATACATTCTAGTGGCATAATCGCATTGCTTGAGAGTGAACTGATCAAAACATTGATTCGAGTCTAAATAACTCATAAAATGTTAATAGGCAGAAGAAAACAAATCAATCAGTTAAGCTAATAGCGGCGAAATATTTCTATTGTGTCCTATGCAAATAAGCCTAGTTGTGTTTAAATTCTAAGCCGATAACTATTTGGGACTACGTTACGTCACGTGTAACGGTGTACCACGTATCGAGTACTAAAACTTCATGATATACCAGACATAACAGTTTCCGTCTTCCCAAATATTTCCCCAGATATCAACAGACATTTGTCAAACTAAACATAACAAAATACAAAAAGTTGTTTTCAATTATTTGTTATCATTCTCGTCTGTTGATAGATTGTCTACATCTCCGTTCAACAAAACTTGTATTAATGTATTTGAAACGTTTCTTTTTTTATATGCTGTTTCTCTTCAGGATGTAAGCAATCAATATGTCTCCACAAGTTTCTATCACTTACTGCTAATATTAAATTTTGTTTGTTTGCCATCAAACTTTTCCCTTGTTCTTCAATCCGTTTGCACGAACACGTTAATTAAATTGTTTCATCCTTCTACTCCGGCCTCCTGGTGACCCTGCCAGTGTTACAGTTTTCTCATCTTCTATTATCTTTCACTGGCTAAGAAACTGTTATTTTTCTACTGGCTCTGAATTCTTTTACAATATCCTCACATCTCTTGCGGTCTATCCAATGCATTTTTAGGATTCCTTGGTAGATACACAAATGTCTCGCGTCAGGTCTCCTCATCTGTTACGAGATTATCAATCATTGACTTTATAGGAGATTTTATATTACGTATCAGAACAGCACTGATTTTCTTTGCGCCTCACAAAAAATTTCCTATGTCTTTATATTTTATGAGGATTCTGGAAGGAATTTTTCGCTATTCAAATATTTCTTTCTATTTTTTATGCAACATTTCTGTCTCCTGTAATTACATGTAAGAGATACATAATTTACCACACTGCTTGATTGTAATGTTAACAATACGTATTTAAAGTTTTTTAATCATTTCTCCCAAAGAAATGGAATAAAGACACTAAGATACAAGTTGTTATTTAGTGTTTAGAAAAACGAGAAAAAGAAAACAGTTAATGTGAGAGAACAGTAAAAGAACAAGAATAAAGATGACATGAAATAATGATTAATAATGCATTTAAATTGCGTAAGATCGAAGTTTGCTTGGAATTGAGAAGTCCAAAGTAAGTTCTACAACGACAAGCGCAATAGAAAAGAAACTGTTAATATAGAACTTACGGTTGCATCTAGCCATTTCAACAGAATAATGATAAGACCTTGCCCATAATCTTGTTAAATTCAAAACATCTATATCTTACAGAGAAAGGTTAATCAGAATAACCAAAATGGAAACACTCGTGCAACCAGACTGGGTCTCACCTATTCACAGTTAGATCAACCAAATACAGACAACAATTCTACTTCATCAGCTTCTTTTCTCGCACCTTCCGCCTGTGGAACTCGCTTCTATATTCTTGCTTTCCTGACGGCTACAACCTCAAGGAATTTAAATGCAATGTCAGTACTCATCTCTTAACCATTTGACTCTAGTTCTTTCTTCACAACTCTGTATATCCTTTCCTTTCTCTCCAGATTTGCAACTGTCATCACACCTGTATTCCCATCCTTCTCCTGCTCCTTTCTAACTGGTTCGTCTTTCTCTTCACTCTGTTCTACCTAATCTTTTTACTCTTATGTAGCCCCCTAATCGTTTTACTCTTATGTAGCCCCCTGCACATCAATGGCGTTACCGCCTTGCTTGGGGTCAAAAAAACTATAGAAAAGGCACAGAAAAGCTACATTATGGGAATATGAGATTTCGGATCAAGACCAATAACATAGCACATTCTTCATTGGATTTTCTCAACATCTCTAAAGCAAAAGCGAATGGTAGACTTATACATATGAAAGATAATGTTTGGCAAGAAAATCAGTCTAGCACGACACAGTGAACCAAGATTATTGAGCTAATGAATTAGATAAAACATTTTGAATTCTTTTACAATAAAACACAGTATTTTTTGATTTAGGGTAGGTTTTTGGCAGTATTAATTATTATCTATTTCTTATAAAAAATCAAACATATAATCTCATTTATCATCTTAACAAGGTACTCTTTGTAAAAAATAATGTATTCTATTTTTAAAATTCTAAACTTCTACAATAATTCATCACCTCAACATATATATATATATATATATGCATTTATGAACTGGGGGTAAAACATCAATACAAATGGAGGAAAGAAGTTGGGGTGTAAAAAATATTACACGGACATTGGCCGACAAATAACATTTGCCAAGAGACTGCGAAATCCGCCTAGCTAAAACGTCTCCATCTGTTCCAATACAAGGTTGTCGTAAATAAATTGGACATTTTTAACTACATGTGACGTAACCTTATGAAAATTGTCGATGACATGACGCATAATGGAATCCAAAATGTCCAAAGGATATCCATTTTTGGAAAGTGTCATCTTAATAAAGACCATTTCCTCCATTCATATTAATTCTGTAGTTTATATATTTCAGTGTGGTTGCGGATGCGACTACATAGGTAGAACATATCAGCGTCTGGATCAAAGATTTAAACAACATTTACCACCCAGAATTTTGGACTCAGCTGCATGTAGTTGTCAACTCGTGGATACATCCGGGTCATCTATAACACATCATGTTAGTAGTAGCAGGAATTGTGTGGTTGGATTGAGTGATGATATCTTTACTATTCTATCAAAGTCCCACTCATTGTTTCATTTAAAGTTGCTGGAGTCCATATATATCAGATCCCGAGGGCCTTCTCTCTGTAAACAGAAATAAAGCTTTTTGGGTCTGTGTGTGATTGGGCTTTAGTTTTCCTTGATTTTATTCCCCTCAATTCTAATTTTATCTTAGTACACTCTAAGAAAATCCCAAAAATAAAAACTTGATAAGCTTTGGGCGAAGCTGGTTGTTTTTTAGTTTTTAGTATGTCATCAAAATTCTGGTTATTCCTAGCTATTATATATATATATATATATATATATATATATATATATATATATATATATATTGTAATAGTTTTTACAATGGTTTATATATTCATAGTATCAATACACAAAAATTTTCGCGTTTCAAAGCTACCTTTTTTTGGGTGCTTTCTCATCGGGTGACTTTGTTACACTATATATATATATATATATATATATATATATATATATATAATTTCAGGTGAAGAGGACTGAAGGGTTTTTCTTTTTGAGTGCTTATAAACAGTGCTCAATATAATGAGTATTATAGAGCGTCATATAATTATATAGTTATGTATCAATTGTACATTGCGACACGGAAATATAGTTTTAATGTATGTTATATTTATGGGTTAACGTGCTCATTATCAGGGATAGAGTGCATGTAAATATAAAAGTAGACATTGCAAACAACATCCAGAGAACTGCTTCAAGTTTCATGTTTCAATGTTTCATGTTTCATGTTTCTGAGCACTGTTTTATGGTACACGTAATCGTAAAGCATGACGATTGCTTTTAGCATGAAACAGGCTTTCGCCCCTGGTTGGTGTGTTTAATGTCAGCTTCGGACAATATGGACATTCTCTTTCTGAAGTTTTCTTTTTTACAGTATATTCAGCAATAAATAAATTAAACAATACTAGAAATTATTTTCTGAATTTTATCTATGCTATATTAGCTCTTATAGTAAACATAAGTTTGGCGGATTTTAAATTATACGTAATATCGTTTCTAAATAATTCGATGTCATGCAAATATATGTTAAACAATTTTAATACTTTCTAACGCGGAATAAACTAAATCAAAGAAGGCATGAAACTTACTAATTATTAAAACCATATTGGTGGTCCTAAGCTTTTGTTCTCTATTCATGTATACATTGATGTGTTGTGGTGGTTGCCTCGCAGTATCAATTACGACATAATAGAGACTTTGATCCTTACTGGGTGCTCCATAGTTTCAGCTTTGTACCATATTTAATATACGGTTAGAAGATCACCATTATATATTTAGTAACTTAGACGTGTTGTGATGTTTCAGTCAGTCAGTTAAGTGCCAGATACACGCTTGGGCGATCATGTCTCGAAAGAACATGACTGACTGGGCAGAAGATTATCCCGCAGTAGGTTGCCATTGCTTTCTGCGGTAGACTGGCTGCCGACCAAGGCTATAGAACCCAATCTCTCCTGTTATTTAACCCATAACTGGAAGGAATAGACGGATTAATACCTTTCCCAATGGTATTTGCGCTTAAGTTAATGCAATGAATTCGGCTGGAATTCGAACTCGGTTCCGCGATTTCTAGTTCCAAGCCGATATCCAATGCACCACAACGCACATAAGATTTAACAGAGAGTTCTATCCTTTAAGCCTTGTGGCATATCTAATCTACGCTTAGAAGATCATCATATATTTGTTAACTTTGACGAGCTGTGATGGTTAGTAAGCTTTCTTTGCGAGGTTAATTAAGACTGATTAGTGAGTTCCTTCCTCATCGGCTGACCCTTATTTAAGGATCTTGCGCCACATATAAATTACGCTTAAATAAATCATTACATACTTTTTCTGGAAAAAAATGAAAGCAATTCGTTTCTTCCTGATTTAATATTACTTGTGACATAATTTTTCTGTGCCACTCTAGGCCCCACACTAAACGTCAAATAAGAATCTTCTACAATCTCTTCCCGTTTTATCTATCCATCCCCGACAAATACCAATGAAACAATCGAAAAACACGATCTATTTTTTTCTTAAATTATATCCGCTTTGGTGTGAGTAGCGGAAAGCAATAAACATGTTTGCTAAAAATAAATAGTCTTAATTCTTCCCTCGTAAATTATTATAAAACAATTTACTCGTATTTTATCGCACTATTGTAAAGATCGATTATCAGATTACTTATCAATCAATCAAATTGAATCTCCGTGTTTTTTTTTACTTTGCGGTTGATTTGACTAGTGTTTTTAACACACACACACGCAATGAAATTACGAAAAATACACGCACTAATATAAAAAAGTAAAGAGGGTAATAGAAGGAACGACTTTTTAAAAAAAATAATTTGTTTCTCTGTCGAAAGAACATTGCATTACATGATGTATTAGATTGGAAATTTTCCATGAAGATATATATTAAATGGAAACCGATTTTATGGCTTATGAGAACTGAAATCCATATATATATATACTCATTGGTCGATTTATATAGTAGACTGATCTCATGTCAAGTTGGACCTACTTTTACGTCTAGAAGTGCTTTGTTATTCCTTGATTTTATAAGTTACTGAAATATTTATTTTCGAAATTTGGGGACATGTTCTTGTAGATTCGTTGGCTGTACACACAAGATTGGATTCTAAGTTTTACTTCTCGTCCAAAAGGTGTTCTTATTTTTCTTCTATGTGCCGTGTCCATTCAGGACGTAAGCGATCATTGTTTTCTACATATCTTTGTTTTTGTAGCTATTAACAACTTTTCTCTTTTTATCCTAATCAACCCCCGCTCCGCCATTCATCTGCTCAATTCCATCAGGTAAGTTGTGAATTGCTTTCCATTGTCTCTCTTCCCATTCTTCCCGTGAGCATCAGGTTCTCCAAGCCCTGTTTCCTCAACCTCCGCTCCGCCATTCATCTGCTCAATTCCATCAGGTAAGTTGTGAATTGCTTTCCATTGTCTCTCTTCCCATTCTTCCCGTGAGCATCAGGTTCTCCAAGCCCTGTTTCCTCAACCTCCGCTCCGCCATTCATCTGCTCAAGTCCATCAAGTATGTCACGCGTTGTTTTCCTTGCCTCTCTTTTTCTCTAATCGTTCCGTGAGCATCTGATTCTCCAAGTCCTCTTTCCTTATAACACGTCCCAGAAACTTTAGCTTTTATTTTCTGATGTTAAGTATCAGTTTACTTTTCGTGTCCATCTTCTCCAAAACCACGTTGTTGCTCATAAGTTCTGACCATGGTATGCTCAGTATCCTTCCGTAGAGCCACGTTACAGTTGCTTCAAAATCTTTCCTTAATCTTTAATGAGATTGTACAGCATTCGCAGTTATATTGAAAGACTGACGTCACATAAATGCAGTAATCTCTTCTTGGCCAGAGGATTAAAATTTAGAGTACGTTAACACCGAAAATTTAATTTCATGCGTTCCGTGAACAAATATGGCACTAATTTTGAATTGTGAAACGGCGCCTTTCTTGCGAAAAAAGGCCACGAATGAATGGGTTTATCTTAATTAGAAATTTAGGTAGATGTTCAGTCTGTACAACTAAGGAGAATGTGACATTTAACAGATTTATATTGTTATCAAGTATCCAAGTATAAACCAAAAATATTTCACATACCATTCAAACATTCCTGGAGCGTTGTGACAAGGATGGATCCTTACTTTTATGCTGAGTACGCCATATTTTGGTGCTACGATCACGCGGTCATAGATGGAATAAGAACACATTGGACATGGTAATTTTTCCAATCTTATAATAAAATTTTTGTCTGCACTGTATTGTAGACTCAGCTTCTTCTTCTTATTTGACTGAAGTCGTACAGGGTGTGGACTGTTTCTAGGTCCTACGCGTTCTGTGTTCACAGGTGATCTGGAGATATCTCTTGAAAAGAAAAATTAACTGAGCTAAATTTTCCGTCTAGCCTCTTGGCCCAGCCACCGCGTTTTCCTCCGACCAAGAATTAACTGAACTGTTAGATATATATTAGAAAATTTGGGTATGTAAGAGATATTCGGATACATGTCTTGCATGTTTCCTCGGTCTCAATTGATGTACACTATGTCTTTTTGGACATATGGTTATCTGCGCACTAAAGCGTATTTTAGTGTCGGACGCCAAGATCAAAGTTTGTAAAAGTATTTTGGGATTGTATTTTGGATTGCAACTCAAGAAAGAAGGATTTGAGGACATAAGATTATTTAGATTATTCTCTTCTTTTGGTGTGAAGAACGCGCTCCGAAGATTATATATATATATATATATATATATATATATATAAAGATATTGAAGTCAACAGTCAAGTCGTGACAGTTCAGGTTGCTGATTGCGTTTAGCCTAAAAGCTCTAGGTATTGACATTAATGTTCACTGTCAAATTTACATACATTTTATCTTTGATATTAAGCACTGTAACCCATAAATTTAGCCTACATTAAAACTAGATATTATCATATATATATATATATATATATATATATATATATATATATATATATATATATATATATAATCGTATCACCCCTAGCAAGGCGGTGACGCCACTGATGTGCAGGGGGCTACGTAATAATGAAAAGATTGGAAAAGAGAAAGCCGGAAACCACATTCTAAACAGGGAACAAGGGATGAGCCTCTTAACCTGTTCAATAGATGTGGGTGGCGTGTGAACCGGGCGATATATTGATCTATCGACTCCAATTGAAGAAAAAAAAACAAAGTGAGAAGATTGGAAAAAAGAAAGCCGGAAACCACATCTTAAACAGGGAACAAGGGATGAGCCTCTTAACATATATATATATATATATATATATATATATATATATATAATTGAATACCTGGTGAGGCATTGTTCTTTCATTGTCGAAACAACATGTCCAATCTGGTAGTAGATTTTTACATGTTCTAATGCAATAATTAATAATCACGATATATATATATATATTGTGAGAGGAAGAAAGAAAGAAAGTCATCTTCGTATGTATATATGTGTATAATGCATATCTTAATTTAGCTTCGTATTGACTTTTTATTTAACGTATCAGTACATAATTTTGACGCATATATTGAATAAATAATAAAGAATATATCATAATCCACTGAATATATTATAATGTTTTGCCAAGAAACAGATTGCTAGCCAACCGGTTCACGTTGCGGAGGAAAATCTTCGGTATCCTTGTCAAAACCTTATATATAAACTCACAAAATTTTAGGTTGATAGGACTTGCCGAATTTATCCTTATCTCAACAAATAAGAAGATTTCTAATAAATGCTTTATGATTTTTAACGAGGCCCAAGCAGCATTCTGTATTTCATAAAGTAATGTGCATTAGAACTAGTGCGATTTTAGAGTCACTTACGCAAGGGAAATAATTTTTTTTTGGACTCCAGCGAAATTTACTATATATGAACCTGACTTCATCCGACTATAAAACCGAATATATATATATATATATAAAGAAAAACATAGATTTAAGTAAATTGATTTTTTATCGCCTTCGAGTCGCTAACGAATGTGACACAAGGTCGTAATTTTAAAGAGATGTTAACAGCAATATCGTGAAAAAATTGATCAACTCCCCTCAGCAGTTTCCCTTATACGGATGCCTCAGGCGCCGGATAGTGATCTCAGCTTCTTCTCGAATAAGAGGTACTGCCTGGAGGGCGGTTCACCCCATGGGGGATGGAGCTTAATATTATTTTGAAACTTTCCCGGCTAATGTAACATGTAAGAGGAGTGCTGCGCCATGAAAACGATAACCTAATCGTGTAAATTTTAAATTTCCTTATTCAAATACAATTCTGGGATATGTGATATACGATTGTACCACCAAGTCTAACCCCAAGAGCCACTCTAGGTAGAGTGTTACTGAATTATATTCTTATACGAACGTAAAGCAGGAAGCAGGAAGGATGAGGAGGAAATACATATTATGAGAATTTATAAGAAAGATATTGGGTGTCTTTTAGGTGTTAATATTGTAGAGGTCGAGGAAACAACTTCTCAGGAGCTGACGGTTTGATTTTTTTTCCATTTTTGCTGTAAATGTCTGAACAAGTGGAACTACGGGACGTAAGTATTTTTATCTTAGTAGCCGTTACCATTTGTGTGTTATGAGCTTAATGATTATTTAAATAAAAGTCATTTTTCATGTATCTTTGCATTTCCTTATGTATGTATTAATTTTAATTTTTCTTTTATGTCTGTTCTGCTTAATTGATCGTTTCGTTTTTCTTTTCTTTAATTTATTAGTAAGTGATAGCGAGGAATAACAAGTGGCTATCAAACCTTTGTGGTTAAATGACGGCAAGATAGAAAATAATGTATAACCCGCAAATCTGCGTAATTGCTTTTGAACTCTGTAGAACAATAAAGACTTTATAGCACCAGTCCAATTATGGCAGTAATATTCATTTTCTTGACTGACCTGTGGCGTCAAGCAGATTTTATTCTGTTGCTCCTGCTGTATATTTGGAAATTCTTGATAAAATCCAAACAACAATCTGCAATATTATTGGTCGTTATCTTGCATGTCGCTTTGACATTCCTACAGTATGTGGTTGGTCCCAAAATTAATGAGACTGGTGACAAAAACAGATTAATTCAATTGAAAGAAACAGACCACATTGTTTCTAATCGTTCCGTGAACGCTTAGAAAAGTTGTGAACAAACATTGTGAATTGTTCACAACGCTCAGAGCGTTGTGAACAGGTGAATTGTCGTGGTGAAGCATACACTATTAGTTCTGCTACCTAAGATTACATATTTGTCTTACTAAGCTAATATTACATGTGTATATTCTCATGATATCACGTTGGATGATAACACAAACCGCTATTCCTTGTTTCGACAGTAGCTTACGCAGTCACGTTATATTTTGGACAGACTTCCTATCGCTTCTTTGTCTCTTTTCTATGAATACTTTCATGGTATTTATTCCGATATATTTTACTCTATTGTGAACAGGTGAATTGTCGTGGTGAAGCATACACTATTAGTTCTGCTACCTAAGATTACATATTTGTCTTACTAAGCTAATATTACATTTGTATACTCTCATGATATCACGTTGGATGATAACACAAATCGCTATTCCTTGTTTCGACAGTAGCTTACGCAGTCACGTCATATTTTGGACAGACTTCCTATCGCTTCTTTGTCTCTTTTCTATAAATACTTTCATGGTAATTATTCCGATATATTTTACTCTATTGTGAACAGGTGAATTGTCGTGGTGAAGCATACACTATTTGTCCTGCTACCTAAGATTACATATTTGTCTTACTAAGCTAATATTACATTTGTATACTCTCATGATATCACGTTGGATGATAACACAAATCGCTATTCCTTGTTTCGACAGTAGCTTACGCAGTCACGTTATATTTTGGACAGACTTCCTATCGCATCTTTGTCTTTTTCTATAAATACTTTCATGGTAATTATTCCGATATATTTTACTCTATTGTAACTAGACTTTGTGGATCTCAGTGCAGTGCTAGACTGGCGGTCAGTCAGTTAAGTGCCATACGTGATACACGCGTTGGGCGATCATGTCTCGAAATAGACATGACTGACTGGGCAGAAGATTATCTCGCAGTAGATTGACATTGCTTTCTGCGGTGGACTGGTTGCCAGGACTGGTTGCCAGCCAAGGCTATAGAACCCAATCTATCCTTTTATTAACTGGAGGGAAGAGACGGATTAATACCTTTCCCAAAAGTCTTTGTGCCTAAGTAAATGCCATGAATTCAACTGGCATTCGAACTCGGCTTCCAGGTTTGTCTTTCCGAGTCAATATCCACTGCACCACAACGCACATCCTATTGGCAGTAAGTTATGATAATTTTGCATTATACATAGATAGATGTAAACGTACGTTCTATGCTAAGAATTTTTTCTATCGCACTTCTCACTTCTGAAATTTATTTTCAACTCTTTAGGTTACATTCAACATTGACCTTCAAAAATTTAAATGCTATGTCAATCATTATTTTATCTCTTCTTAATTTTTGTTTGTTTATTCTTCTCTCTCGGCTTACGGCCTATCATGTTGAATACACCGGTTCTCGCTCGATCACCAAAGTTAAGCAACGTTGAGCCTGGTCAGTACTTAGATGGGTGACCGCTTGGGAATACCACGTGCTGTAAGCGTTTAGTGACGGATGTGCGTTGTGGTGCAGTGGGTATCGGCTCGGAAAGAGAAATCAGTAAGCCGAGTTCGAATTCCAGTTGAATACCCTGCATTCACTTAAGCTACTGGTACCCATGGGAAAGGTATTAATCCGTCCCTTCCCTCCAGTTATGGGTCAAATAACAAGGGTAGAACTTGGGGACCCTGCCCTTAAAAACAAATCCCAATGAATCTTGATACTCGAAAAGAAAAAATTATTACTAGAAACAAATCTTATATAAAAACAACAATAAATTGTTGAAAGCAAAAGGTATTACCAGCGATAAACAAATAAAATTTAGTTGGCAATAAATGTCCCGCCGAGGTTGATATGCCATAAAAACAAAGCAACCAAATCTCTCTCCTTAATATTTTTTCAAATTCTGTCACATTCAATAACTTCTTGTGTTTAGTGGATTCATTGCTTTACTTAGAGTGAAATGATTAAGCAAAATAATAATAATAATAATAATAATAATATGTATTAAAGTATTTTCCCTTTTAATCATATGTATATTTCGATGCAAGCAAATGTCACTCTACAAGTTGTGAATATTTGGAGTCATTAAACACTTGAATTATTTTCTGATTGTGTTCTGACTCCCGCAAATTTTTAAATAGTTTTTAGAATTATTCAGATAGAGGTTGCAGATGACACTGAAAACATGTACACAGGTACACGTAAAATAGTTGTTATTTTAATCAAACACGATTTTAAAGGTAAAAATAAAACACAAAAACACACACATGTTGGTTATGATTTTTAGAAAAATAAGATCCGGTTGCTATACCTAGAGGCTCAATGTTAGCCAAACTCTTGTTTTTCAAAAATCGTAGATACTATGCGAGTTGCATGTGCCTCAATCCAGATGATGCCAGATTTTTTAGTGAAAATACAATTTCTGTAACATTATTCTGATATGTAGAGTTTATATATCATGTTTGTCCATCACTCCGTGTATCCTTTCCTTTCTCTTCACCTTGCAACTGTTTTTCATACCTGTATTCCCATCCTTCTCTTGATCCTTTCTAACAGGTTCGTCTTTCTCTTCACTCTCTTCTAATTAATTTTTTTACTCTTATGTAGCCCCCTGCACATCAGTGGCATTACCGCCTTGCTCGGGCTGATATGATTAAATAAAAAAGTATTCACCAAATATAAGGACAAAGATATAAATACATTTTTGTATTATTTACAAAAGTGGGTGTTGACCAGATTTGTGTACATATGCATACATGTGTATTTGCGTGTATGTGAATTTATTTTTATTCAGTCGAACTAGCTGGAACATTCATGAGTCTATCACAGCACCAACACGGTCCTGAATCAAGGTAGAAGCGTCATTTGGTTGGCATACTGTGCCATAATATAACTGATCGATGTAGGTGATTGCTTTTCAACCAAGCCGTCTTACACCATAGTGAGGTATCCAACGTTTCTCTTATCGCTTTTTCAAGAAAGTCGATATTGGGCACTATCATTTATAAAAGTAAAAATAATAAAGACGGTAATTAAAGAAAAAAACAGAAAGAAAAAAACATGCCAGCCATCACCATTCGGCTTGATAGATTTAATTCTACCCAATTCTCCAATCAACATTGGCACCAACCTAAGTAAACTTATTTTAAGATTCTTTTAAGAATCTATCACAAAATCTCAATTGTCTTAATGTATGTTATTGTCAACTTTGAACTGATAACTTTCGTGATTTTCTCCTTTTATCTTACCATGTCTTTGGTTATATTTCATCTATATTTTTTTTATTTATTTCATTTCCTCTTTTTATTTCCTTCTTTTCTTATCTTTTTTTACAGTAAGGAAAACCGTTTGGTATTTTTGCATTGAAAATCAGTCCACCGAAACTAGATAGTGTGTTTTATGTACATACTTACGCATATGTGTACATAGAGATATACACACCCGGTCATATATTAGAGGCTATTTTTGTGTATACTTGTGCATATATATATATATATATATATATATATATATATATATATAATACGTTTACATACTCGTTGCTGATGTCCTTCAGTTCTATAAATTTATTCTCATACAATATACGTATATTTAATATTGGAAGAGAACGTTCCAAAAACTTAGGGAAAGTGGCTAGCAACCACTGTCTACGAAGCCGACGACATTTAGTTTCTAACAAGGACAAAAATGACCGAAAGTAATCGAACAAAACGCGAATATGGGCATCTTTCATATTTGAATCCGGATATGCAACCTGGAAAAATACAATAAAAATTTTAACAAGCAGGTGTTGCCACTTGAATTTTAATACAAATTGTTCATACCTGTTCTGGTTTATTTGGGTAGCAGTTCCTCTTTAATACATGTTTCGTAGTAGAAGACTGACAAGTTACCTTTTTTATTTTTTGATTGTGTCTTTTTTTTTTAAATTAATGTGTTTAAAATCTTTCCAATTTTTTTTAATGTGTTTGTGAACTTTGAACTGATCTCTATTCTTTCATATTACCATGACTTCAGTAGTCATTTTTCTGTTTTTTTATTTATTATATATCCTTGCTTTATTTCCTTCTTTTCGTTTTTTTAAACATTTTTACATTAAGGTTCAATGTCCGGCAGTCCCTCGAAGTAGAGCGTTGCGTTAAGGAGCAGTTTTTTATGGATAAATATGGAGAATAACACTTAATTCTAAATTTGAAACGGAGAATCTTCATGCTACTGTGTGAATTTAAATAAAGGATTAAACAATTAAATGTCTTAAATACAAATTTCTCTCAAAGAATATATCAATTGAATTACAGACGCATATATACACATATACATCAAATATTCGAAAAACTAAACAAAAAACATGAAGAATGTGAAACATTAGTTGCCTTACTCAATTTACACCCGACTTGCCTCTCCCACACCGGCTGTTACATATGCTAGCCGTCATTACAACAATATATCATTAGACGAGAAGAATTTTCGACGAAGAACGCTTTATAACTTTAATTTTACTCTATCTTCCTCGGTCTCGCTCGGGAGTCCCGGCGAGATTAACGTGCCATTTTGGCTTACAGATGATGGAATACTGTCACCCATTACTGGTAAGGAGTAACCATGAAGATATCACGAAGAAGAAGTGGGGAGGGAAGCTTCTTTTCACGTGTCAGGGTAAGGAATGGTTTAGACGCCGGAGATTGTTAACGCAGAAAAGTTTTTTTTCTTTCTTGGTTTGAACAAAATCGTGAAATTTTGTTAGAATTACTCTTAACACATATCTATGAATAACAATTTCTCTTGTGCGTGAGTGACTGTTTTGATAAAAATCAACAGAATAAGTGTTGTGGCATTTGTGTGCTATTGTAAGTAAATAGCCATACAGAAGCAACTCCTATATATTTACATTATTTACATTGTTCGAAGTATAGACGCATATCCTATATATATATATATATATATATATATATATATATAGTGTTTTATGTTTCGACAGCAGATCATTTTTAATGCAGGCTTTGTTAAAGAAGAC
The DNA here is from genome assembly GCA_037127315.1 of Ascarosepion bandense. NCBI lineage: Eukaryota > Metazoa > Mollusca > Cephalopoda > Sepiida > Sepiidae > Ascarosepion > Ascarosepion bandense. The sequence continues at coordinate 765,570 of JBBBDQ010000270.1, read as the reverse complement.
TGAGAAAATAATTTTGTCAAGTATTTCTTACAATATTTATATTGTGCGCAAGCAAGTGTATACTTAACAGAAATGTCATTACAAATTGTTTATGTGTTTATTACATCTGAGCGCTTTCGCTAAACGTGGGGGAGCTGATAAGTTCATAGATACTGTTGTCGTATCTGGTCAGGCGCCCCTGCTGTTATTATCTGTGTTCTCGACAGGCTCCAAAGGAGAATCTGTAATTTGATAGGTCCCGGCCTGGCAGCTCAACTCCAGCCAATTTCTCACCGGCGGAATGTTGGATCTCTTGTCCCTTCTACAAATATTTTCATGGCTTCTGCTCTGAGTAACTCAGGTCACTGTTGCCTCCACCTCATGAATTTATCGTGCAAACAGAATGATAAGAAGGTCCCACCCATTTACAGTTAGAACAACCAAATGTAGCCGATAATCTACTCCAACAGCTTCTTTTCTCGCACTTCTCGCCTGTGGAATTCCCTTCCGTATACTTGCTTTCATGACGGCTACAACCTCCAGGAATTTAAATACAATGTCAATATTCTTATCTTTTCCACTTGACTACAGTCCTTTCTACATCACCCAGTGTATCTTGTTCCTTTTCCTTCTCTCTACTTTTGCAACTGTCTTCACACCTGACATGTCTTTCCATCCTTCTCTTGCCCTTTCTCTGACACCCCTGTAACTGGTCAGTCTTTCTTTTCACTCTCCACCTGTCTAAACTTTTACTCTTATGTAGCCCCCTGCGCATCAGTAGCATTAACGCCTTGCTTGGGGTGAAATGATAAAAAAAACTGACTATGGATGAATTATGCAAGAGCTATGCACTCTTTCAGGTTGTAATTTCAACCCTTTCTATTAATAATTGTATTGTTTCTTTCCACGTAAATTGGCATCTGAATATTCAAAGAATATTTGAAAAGTAACTATCGCGAACCCCCTTGAAAATGGATAAAATTTGGAAAATGTGTTGTTGTCAACTACCTGCAGAAACATGGTTTAGATTTAAAGGACAATTTTGGTGATATGGTTGCAATTTCAGAGGATGACACTCCAGGTTTATGAACTGTGCAAAATTGGGCAGCTGGATTTAGGAGTGGAAGAGATAGTTTTTAAGCTGGGCATAATTTTGGACGTCCTGTAACTGCCATCACCGGGGAAAGCATTGATTGCGTTCACACATGGTGATGAATTACAGGCGACTGACTCTAAATGAAATAGCCAAGTTTATTCACATATACCGTGAAAGAATTGAAAATATTGTGTACGATAAATTTAGTATGATCAATGTTTCTGCTCGGTTCGTGCCACGTCGATAGACAGCTGACAGTAGTGCATCAGACTAATCTCATCACATGATAATCTGGTCCTGGTCATAACGATAAACTGCATCCGGATAAAGGACTCTGATTGAGAGGTTGTGAGGAGCATGGAACCACCTCTTAATTTATGTTGTTCCCAGGACCACCCTGACCCGGAATGGTAGCACCTGTTAGGGTTCCAGCTATGGGCAAATAATAACCCCAAAACTGGGGTCAAATCACTATGAAAGTATAAAAATAATTTTATAGAAATATATACATAAAAATAGTCATTATCGAAAAATATACATTTTTGAAGGAAAAATATTACAAACAATAAACTTTTAAAGAAAAAAATTATTGCCATAACACATTTTTGAAGAAAAACATAATTAATCTCAGCAAAACAATTTTGGATAAAAAACTAGAAGACATTTTCAGTTTGCTAAAATAAAAAAACAATAAAAACAAAAAAATAATCAAAATCTAACTAAATCAACCTTCTCATTATAACGAAATATTAAAAAAAACTTAAAATCTTACCTTTTAGGCATTAAACAACCCACAGAGGTTGATATGCTGTTAAACAAAACTCAAAACACAAACTCAGACATGATAATCTGACATTTTATGAGACATCTCTACTTTGATACCCTGAAGGTTTCTTAAAACGAGTGGAGTGTTGGCTTAATCATTTTGAGACAGACACAAAGAGACAATCCAGGCAGTAGAAATGCCCCTTCAAAAAGACCAAGGATTTTTATCTACAGCCATGACGACGACTTCAGATTTTTTGAATAGAAAAAGCAATCAGTTTATTCAATATCTTCAAAATGGAAGCAAAATCTACTGAGAATATAATGACACTTTGCAGAATCAGTAATGAAAGGCTATGCTGGACAAAGGCCCAGGAAAACGGATGAATATGCACTAATTCTTGATTTTAATGGCTGCTGTACGGAACCGTGGCTTTCAAATGTTCGAGAACACTTCATATTATCCTGATTTGGTCCAATTGACAATTATCTATTCTCAAACACGAAAATATTACTTGGCTAGGAACTATTGTTTCAGTGATAGTTGTGCCATAATATGCTGTCGATTACTTTTATGATCAATCAGATTAAAGCTTCTTTCCCATTGGATGGAAGCACTGCAACACAGATTTTTTTTATAAGCGTTTCACCCCGAGCAAGGGATTTCATTGCCACTATTGCGCAGGGGGCTACAGAGAGTGGAGAAAGGATAGTTAAATATAGGAAATGTCAGAGGGTGGGTAATAGGCGGGTAAGGATACCGAGAATGAGGGTTGGGTAGATGAGAGTGTTGGGAGAATAATTGGAAGTTATTGTGATAGGAGGTGTCTATTGACCCTACATTTAAACACCTGGAGATTGTAGCTGTCGGGAAAGCAGACATGTGGAAGGGAATTCCACAGGCGGGAAGCGCGAGAAAATAAGCTGTTGGAGTAGATATTACGTTTACATCTTATCTTTAACTGTAAAAGGGTGGGACCTAGTTGCTAATCTAGTATCTCGTGTAAATTCGTGCTTAGGCGGCACCAATGATCTAAGTTCATCGGAGCAGAAGCCATGAAAGTACTTGTAGAAGAGGCACATTGAAGCCACATCACGCCGGTGAGAGAGTGGTTGCAGCCGGTCTGCCAAGTCAGTATGAACCACGTTACAGATTCTCCTTTGTATTTTGGCAAGAATCCCAAGGAGAGTAGCAGGGGCACCCGACCAGATGTAGCAGCAGTATTCAATCCATAGGCAGACGGTAAATTTGTATATGTACAGGATAGATTCAGGCGGGAAAAAAAATTTCAGAGCGGCGGATTTGGCAGTGGATTCGATATAGTCATTCCTTTTGAGGTCCGCCGAATGTATATGGCCAAAGAGGCGTAGTGTTTTACTCTCTGGGAGGCAAGCCTGTTCCATGCTAATCGGAGGTAGATGCGATTGTCTATGGAGGTAGATGCGATTGTCTATGGAAGCGAGACTTTGGTCAGGCTATGAATCTTCCAGTTGACTTTCGATGTTTTGTTGCTATAATAATTTTTATGTGCAATTGTAGACACGCTAAAAGCTCTCGAAACATAAACATGTTTTTAAAATACCAAAGACGTTAAGAACACACACACACACACACACACACACACACACACACACACACACACACACACACACACACACTATTAATAGTAATCACGCTCCATCCACATCTATTGAACAGGTGAAGAGGTTCATCCCTTTTTCCCTGTTTAGGATGTGGTTTCCGGCTTTCTCTTTTCCAATTTTTTTACTCTTACGTAGCCTCCTGCGCATCATTGGCGTTATTGCCTTGCTCGGGGTGATATGATTAAAAAAAAAAAAATTGGGGATATGCGTTGTGGTGCAGTACTATCAGCTTGAAATGGGAAATTGGAGTGGAGAGTTTGAATTCCAGTTGAATACGTTGCATTCACTTACGCGCGAATACCCTTGGCAAATGTATTATTTCATCTCTTCTCTCTCTTGCCATGAGTTGAATAGTAGAACAGATTGGGTTCTCTGGCCTTTGTTGGCAACCAGTCTACTACATAGACACAATGACAAAATCTTTCGAGAAGAGAATGTCTCCCTGTACCCTATTGAGCTAATACATTTGTCTAAAAGATGGCACGCAACCTTTAATTTCCAATTTCTTTTAATCATTTCGCCCTAACAAGGACAAAAAGGACAATAGTGCGCATTTGGTTATAGTGAGAAAAAAAAAGACAGTGTACAGAGACAGTACAAAGGGGGGGGGTCAAAGAAAAAAAAGTAAAAGATGGAAAAGATTCAATGAGATGTTTTTTTCATTTTTCATCATCCGTTACACACAATAGTGAGTAGTGCAGCAACAAAGCTTTTCCACCTCTGACTATTTTGAACCAGACTAAAAAAAAAAAGTATTGCATGTCTTTCCAAAAAGTATTGCATGTCTTTCATCTCATTCTCCACCGTACTTCTTCATGTCGTTCTTGGTCTTCTCCTCTTTCTTTTGCCATCTGGTGTCCAGTGCAGTTCTGTTCTTGTGATTGACTGTGGATCTTTCCGGAGCAAATGCCCAATCCATCTCCACCGCCCTCTTCTAATGATGCTGCCCATGTTCTCTTACTTCATTGGAGAACTTCTCTGGTGTTCAGTTCAATTCAAGGAGATAGAAGAAGGTAATTGACGTTGCATTTAAAAGTTTTGTGATTGTGGCTAACAGGGAAGCAAAAAAAGGAAGGGGGTTCCACAAGCGGAAAGTGCGTGAAAAGAAACTATTGAAGTAGAAGTGAGGGGGTTACTTTATTATATAACTATTTTAACGGTAAAACTGTGGGAGCTAGAAGCCAAACTAGTAGCATCTTAGTGAGACACCAGGGAACAAAAGCTTGTCAAAGCAAATGCCATGAAAATTTTAGTCAAAAAGCCAGTGAAAAACCACATAAGGTTGGTGAGAAAGTGCCTAAAATTGATACTGTTATGTCGCCAAGTATAAATGAATAACTCAACAACAGAATCAGAATATAAGTTATATTCCGCGGAAAAACGGTTAGTATGTACAGAAGTGATTAGTAATATTTACAATAGAAAGATACAAGAGTCCAATCCGTCGTAAGAAGTGTGTATACGTGATTCCTTCCGGTACGCCACCGGAAGTGTGACTAACTCTCCACTGACTCGCACTGACTCTTCAGTAAATCATTAGAGACTCTCAAGTGACTCTCTACGACTCATTATTTAGTCGTCCCTCCCAGTAAGGGCAACATATGATACATGGTCAGTTTATATCTAGGATTTTCGGGCTATATGGCCCGGCCAAAAAATGTATGTCTATTTTTGCCCAGTCGTGCTTCTACCCTTCGGCGGAACCACGACTGGGTTATTGCTCTCTGCTCGGAAGCAGAGAGCATCCTCTACCCGAAGGCAGAGTGCTGACAGTGTTGTAGAGTCGTGAGTCTAGTGACTCTCTACGACTGTATTTACTAGCCTTCCCACGTAGGCTGGATGTGACACATGGTCATTTTATAGTGGGTATTCCCGGCCATATAGCCGGGCCAAAAAATGTCTGTCTATTTTTGCCCAGTCGTGGTTCTACCCTTCGGCGGAACCACGACTGGGTTATTGCTCTCTGCTCGGAAGCAGAGAGCGCCCCCCCCCCACCCGAAGGCAGAGAGCTGACAGTGTCGTAGAGTCGTCAGTCTAGTGACTCGGTACGACTGTATTTACTAGCCTTCCCACGTAGGCTGGATGTGAACATGGTCATTTTATATTGGGTATTCCCGGCCATATAGCTGGGCCAAAAAATGTCTGTCTATTTTTGCCCAGTCGTGGTTCTACCCTTCGGCGGAACCACGACTGGGTTACTGCTCTCTGCTCGGAAGCAGAGAGCGCCCTCTACCCGAAGGCAGAGTGCTGACAGTGTCGTAGAGTCGACAGTCTAGTGACTCGGTACGACTCCCCTGTAGAGAATCAACCATTGGTATATATAGCAATGGGAACAGTTCATTTGTAGTCAAATACGAGCGGCGCCCTAACAGATACGCCAAGTTAGGATCGATACAGTGCAGATCCTTTATTAGGTTTTGTCCAGAACTGCAAGATGACTAGCAAGCGACCAGATAGGCGAACTGTATTCTATGTACGGACAAATAGTAAATTTTTACATGTGCACGATGGATTCTGGCGAGAAAAAACTATCTGACCGAACATTCTTTGCAATAGATGCAGCTATAGTTGCTCGACTTGTTAAGAGCGTCAGGCTCGAAAGGCGCAGTGTATTGCTCTCCAGGAGAATCGCACCAGTCAAGCTGATGGCGGACAGACAGTAAAGTTTCTCTATGGTGCTAAAAAAAAGAGTTTTGTTTGGAAAGCATTCATATTTACAGTCCATTTTCGGCCCAGGTTAACCACTGATAAGAGTCTCATTATAAGAGAGGCAGCCATGTCAGCATATTGACACGGGAATACTTCGGTATTCATTTGATTGACCCCATGCATTTGGACTTTTGTGCATCCCGCTCCGTCTCTCTCTCACGCTAATTCTCTCTCTTTCTCTCACTCTCTATCTCTGTCCCTCTCTTTCTCTCTCTCACTCTATTCACAGACTTATACTATGTTAATCAGGTATTGAGTTAACGCTCTCGGTTCGGTTACTAGATTGAACACTTTCGACTGCTGGCGTATTTATAGTCGGTAAAAATATTATACGCTATGAAATTTGTCCTGCTCTGTCGTGCGCCGATAGCATGATGGTAGGATATCCAGCTGGTGACAAATGATTTGGGTTCTTGTTCTTTCTTGTAGCAAATCGTTCATCTAGCCGAACTGCTGAGCTGTGATACAGCAAAACGGACCTGTATGCAAATGATATATATATATATATATATATATATATATATATAGGATGCGATGTGTAAATTGTTGTCATTTTAATTGCATCGACTTTACATCATTATAGTAGGGTCACTTGGGTGTCGCCATTTAGAAAAAAATCACCATGACTCAATTCACTCAGCCAGAAATTTGAAACCAGCATGTTCTGCTGTCGACCATTCACACTGCAATCTCTAATGTTTTAGAATGATTAGGTTTTTGAAAAGAGTGCAGTGGATTCTATTAATATCTATCTATCTATCTATCTATCTATCTATCTATCTATCTATCTATCTATCTATCACAATATGTTCATATCTCTTTCTCTCTCTTTCTCTGTATTAAGAATCGACCTCCTTATTTATTTCTGTTCGACCTTGGCAATATCTTGGTAACCGTTGTTCTATTTTCAACGCCGCCTTTCTAATTGTACTTTTCTAATCTTTCTTCAATTTGTATTGTTTTTATTTCAACCAAATTAACTTAACACACTTAAAAATTCTCTAGGAGACATTAAAAACACCTTCTTTTTTCTTTTTTATTCGTGAATTATATTAATACTAGCTGACTAAACTGTAATACTTAAATCAGGAGTTTTTAAATATGTTTTGAAATTTTATATTCACATTAACGCAGTAAGTTCTTCTAGCATAAAAAGGAAACAACACTCAATTTTGAACTTGGTGTATCGAATCATGTGTTCAGTTTCTCTCTGGGGTTTGCTGACTTATAAGATTACTTATATTCCTAAGAGAATGGACAGATGTGCGTTGTGGTGCAGTGAAACGAGAAATTGGAGAGTCGAGTTCGAATTCATGTTGAATTACTTGCATTCACTTACGTGCAAATACCCTTGAGAAAGGTATTAATTCGTTTCATCTTTTCCGAGTCAACCTATAATAAGAAAAAAATGTTTCGCTGGGTCATAGTCACATGATGTAAACACAAGTACTTTGTGGTGAGTAGCCTGAGGCTACGATACATTTAACACCAAAATATGAAATGACCTAATTTACAGCTTTAACATGATTGTGCTATTGTCTATGAAATTAAAATATTGATGACGTCTTTCAAGTGCATGTAGAATCTATTAATTAAATCGTATACATTTGTTAAAATTATAAAAATAATTTGATAACAAGCAAGTAAATGCCAAACATTTTGATGCTAATTATTTAAATACAAAGCCTTATTAATTTATATTATTTAAATAAAATAGGAAAAATTCTTTAAGAGCTAAATTTGAGATAATTATGTACTTTTTGTGAACGTTATTGGCGAAATAATGGTCCTTCTTAAGTGCTTCTTCATATAAAGTCGGATACTACGAACTATGAAAAATATCGAATACATAAACTTAGCAGAGTTAGAAACTAATTTTAGAGATTGTATATTTCCCCGACAGATAAATTTACTATGAATTACTTTACAAACAGTCAGTCAGTCAGTAAGTAAGTATCTATCTATCTAGCTAGCTAGCTAGCTATCGTCTTTAATATTATTGCGCTACGATATATGTACGTAAACCTTTCGGTTACGTTTTTAGTATTTAATTTAACTCATAATTTATTCGGTTAAAAATATGGTCGATTTATATTTAAATTTAATTGGATTTTTTTATTAATTAAAAAGATACTAAATCAATTTATTCACATTGTTAAACGTAAAATAATATTTAAAAAAAATTTAGCACACGTTTCTGTCAAATCCCAAAATGCAATTTTATCGATGTTAAATTATTCATAAAACATATACATTCGTTAAATTATAAGAAAGAGATAACAAACAAGTAAACACTACCATTTATTTAAATACAAATAATGTTAGTTTTTTCTTTTTAATTTAATCTAATATTGGTTTAATTTTTGAAGTCCTTAATTCGGCATAATCTATCTTTGTGTATGAGCTATGTTTTTGTGGAGATTTTTACGGCAAAAAAAACACACACACACACACACACACTTCTTGTAAAGATTCGGAATTATAGTTTGCTAGGAACCCCTATTAAATATATAAAATATCTAACCATAGAAGTTTTAATAACCGATTTTACAGGTAGGTTACATCCTGGGGGTCGATTTAACATGAGTTTTATTGTAAACAAAGCAGGCCTCTAAAAATGCTGAAGTACCCTTGATCCGCCTAAGTTTTCTATTGTATAGTATCTACTTAGTTTCTTTAACTTTCCGAACTTACCTTGAAAAATGCTCTTTTTAATTTTTTGTATAATGTCGGAACTTAAAGGGTAACATGTGTGGTAACTATGTTATTTGTAAGCAGTTTCAGGATAATCAGCGATAGTATAATGAGTCTGCCTTTGCATTCTGAAATATTCCCTGCCAGGTTTATGTTTGCACTTACTTCTTCTATGTACCGTGTTCATTCAGGACGTAGACGATCATGGTCTTCGATATCTCTCTCTCTCTCCCATGTAGCTCTTAACACCCATTCCCTTGTTACCCTTCTTGAACCTTGCTCTACCATGCATTTGCATAAGTCCATCAATTATGACATGCGTTGATTTACCAATCTCTCTTTTCTTCTGTCAATCTCGTAAGTATCAAATTCTTGAAACCCTCCATCCTCATTACATATCCCAGAGAGTTCAGCTGTCTTCTAGCGTTATGCATACGTTTCTTTTTCGTTTTCGTTCTTTCCAAAATCTTGCTCACATATTTGTTCCACGCTGTACTCAGTATCCTGTAGAACCCTATTTCGGTTGCTTCAACGTTTTACCTCATCTTTGATGAGAATGGGCACACAAAAAAATTTTTGAGTTGTGAATGTTTTCTCTGAAATTGACTAAACTAGAGAATTGAAAAATGATTTACATGTATATGAATTTTCATGAATAACTGAAATTTTAGTAATAATTCTTTAGTTGGAAATTTACCTGTATAGTATAAAGTCAGTGTATTTTTATTGTTTGTATATCAAAAATTGATATTTGATTATAAGCTGACATTGTAAATACTGTTGGATTGAGTTAATCTACCCTGGAGTCCTGTCTCTCCTCCACTTGTTTAAGAAAACCCCTTTAAAATATTTTTACATGATTAATTAAAATTGCAAAAATCATTCATTATTACTTTTTTTCTGGCGTCAGTCTTGACGGCGTGCAAACGGTACGTAGATTTATAATCTAATTAAAAAATCATTGTTATAAAAACTACGTGGAATTTCTAGATGTACACCTAGTATGAGTAATTATGACTCATCAGAAAGACATGCATAAATGTAAACAAATTTACACAGAGAAATTTACTCTATATTTCTGAGATGAGGTACTATTTACAGAATTTACATTATTCGAACTATTGTCCTCATCTTTGTTGCCAATTGTTCGAAGTTTCGGCCGTTGTATGCTCGGACCTTTTTCAGGTGCTAGAAATTTTGAATTAGACCTTTTTACTACAACACTGGTGTGTATAAACTCAATTGTTAGCTTAGAGCCTATTCTAGATAAGTCATGACTATAGAAGAGGATTTAGGCAAGGAATGCTGTTCATATACGCCAGTGATTGTAATAAAAGTATTTGGTTCGAAATTCCTAGCACCTGCAGAAGGCCGGAGCGTACGACGACAGAAATGAGAACAATAGTCCGAATAGAGAAAAATTTATATGAAACTCTATATGTATTATAGACCTCAATGAATTTTAATTTAAGGTTTGGTTTAATTTTAATCTCCTTCGACAGCAATTTTTAAATTCCAGCGATAGACTTGATGCTAACCTCCAAGAAATTGATCCATTGTGCTTTTTTCGGGCTAATGTTTTCTAGTAACATCAATTAGAGATATTATATTGCGAGGTCTGCTGCTAGGAATGTTGGTTTACTGAAGCGTGCAATGTTGATTTCGCTCTCTTTCTCTCTCATTGCCTATCTCTCTCTTTATATATATATATATATATATATATATATATATATATATATATATATATACATATAAAATAAAACTTCGAATATATCATTGTATAGGTATTTCAGCGATGAAAATCTCGCTTCTTCAGCATCGATCAAAAACAAATTTTATTTCAAATATGGTACAAAAATTCACATACCGTAGATGGAGTTATGAAAGTTACTTCACGCTGACAGAGACTAGTATTTCAGCCCAAAGAAAATAAAGTTTTTCATTGCTTATTTGAGAGATAATAAGTGAACTTCCGCAAAATTGGCGAAGCGCAATCTTGCTACTCTTCTCTTTGCCACATGAACTTCCGTTGAACAATAGTATTATACTTAATGCAGAATACACCTAAATTAACTTCTCAATATTTGATATTTGATCAAATGATTCTTTCCCCTTTGACATGTTTTATTCATGTTGAGGTTATTCAGTAGACATTCATACACAGATGTTCTCAAGAACATATGACTTTGTGTAAAAAAGCGTTGGCAGCATCCAGTGACTTGGCCCAAAATGTTTGTATTCAGTACCTGTCTTCAGGTAAATAAAACATGTTGAGTTGAGTTAAAGGGAGATAATTAGTACCAAGACATCTGGATATGGCATAGTCAGTGGAATGAGAACAATCTACACAGGTAAACAAAATAAAAGGTTCAGTTCGGTGTTTCAAATTAATATGACTGTAAGTCAAGACAGTGGGGTGGTTACAACGTCCTGAACATTGTGTATTTAACAATGAAAATGAGCACCTGGTTTGAATAGTGAAACAAGTAATAATAATTCTTCGTTTAAAAAAATTGAGTAAGACTATTGATTATATTTCTAATAGAGATATAAATATAGACAGCATACGCATTGATAAAAATAATTAATAGGAAGTCTATTCTTATTTTAGAAACGGTTTCTCTAATTATGATTCCATCTGAGAAATAGCTCTATTCCGTTTTGAAGAAATATCTTATTCCTTTCCACAAAGAGAGTAACAAAAAACAAAAATAATTATAAAATGTATAATAAAATAAAAATAAAAGCAACTAGTCTTAAGATGATTCAGGAATTCGCTGTTGCTAAAATCATTTCAAATCACAAAAATAGCAGGAATTCTGTTGATCATCGACCATGCAAGCTGATATCACGTTTTATTTTTTGTCTTAGCAGATTATTTTTTTTCTAATTGAAAATTGGTTAAGGATGAGTGTTTCATCGATTGATTTAGATCATTGTTGCTCTCAGGTATGAGTTTGCACGAGATACTATATTAGCAACTAAGCCAAACCCTTTTACAGTGAAACAGATAAGATATAACCACAATTTCTACGCCAACAGCTTCTTTTCTCGCACTTCCCGTCTGTGGAATTCCCTTCCGTATACTTGCTTCCCGAGAGCTACAATCTCCAGGAGTTTAAATGTAAGGTCAGTAGACACCTCCTAACATACTAACTCGCACCCATTCTCTCAATTACTCTTCCCATCTACCCAACCCTCATCCTCGGTATCCTTACACGTCTATCACCCTCCTTCTGACATTTCCTATATCTAAACACTCTTTCTGATCACTTTCCCCTATGTAACACCCTAACCATTCTTTCTCATCACTTTCCTCTATGTAGCCCCCTGCGCAACAAAGGCAGGGAAATACTTTGCTTGTGGTGAAATGATAAAAAAAAACATATATATATATATATATATATATATATATATATGTCTATTAATGCCGAAATTTGATTATCTTTGGAGCTTCGAAGTAATAAAAATATGATATATGTTATTCTGCTTTCACAATTGAATATATGGTAGATGAAAACTCGTGTTTTTGAATATGCATGCGTGTGGACATAATTACAAAAGACGGTGGTATGTGTGTATCATGTTGTTTTGTTGAAGTTATACTTTAGAATACCATTTGAATTCTTTAAGAAATTGTAGGATATTATATGAATTAATGTCCTGAAAATTTTCTTTCATGCTAATTGTTGAATTTCGTTGAGAGGCGTATCAACGTTTATGAATTATTTAATGCCAATAATGTATCTAAATAGATTGAACATCGTTTTAAGACTTGAACTACAAATAACATTTTTTGTTCGTCATTTTGTTATAAAATAAATTGTTGGTAATTTTACTATAAATATGTAACGCTGGAAATTATATTTTATATGTAAAAATGGATTGCTGAATATTTTTTTAATCATTTCACCTTAAGCAAGATGGGAAGCCACTAGTGCTCACGGGATTACAATGAAAGAAAAAAATGTGTCTATTGGATATTGAAGAAAGATAAGTGATAAACGCTATTCAAGAAGATAGAAGATGGTAACTGATGCTGAATTTAAAGTTTTGGAGATTGTAGCTAATAGGGAAGCAAGTAAACGGAAGGGAATTCCACAAGCTGAAATAGCGAGAAGTTGAAATATAATATTCCAGTCTAGACTAGAGTATGAAATTTGGTCTCAATTGATATGAAGCAAAAATATTATAGTAAATTGTAAGTTCCGTTGCTAATAAAGTTGGTTCTTTCTGTCGTCGTAGATATTTTCCTCTCCAGACATATTTATAGCTATACCATTTGTTCATGCTTTAAATATTGCTGGGCATATGTGTTTAGTCCTCCTGCTGTATATTCAGAAATTATTAATAAAGTCCAAAGACGAGTCACAATATTATTAGTCCTGATCTGGCGTCTCGTATTCAGTAAATTTCTCAGCAATGTAAAGTAACTTCACTGTGCCTTTTCTATAAATACTTTCATGGCTATTGCTCAGATAATCTTTCCTATATGGTACCTACATTTTATGAACTAAAGCGCAGTACTACACTGGTTTTGCATTGCGGTGCAGTTGCTATTGACTAAGAATAAAAAACCAGAAAACAGAGTTCGAATTCTATTTGAATTCGTTACATTCTCTATTGTGCAAATACGCAGGGGAAATATATTAATCCGTCTCTTCTCTTCTCTTCCAAATAACAGGAGAGATTCGATTCTATAGACTTGGTTGTCAAACAATCTAGCGCAGAAATTGATGGCAATCTCCTGCGAGAAAATCTTCTGTACAGTCGCTCATGTATCTTTCGAGACATGATTGCCCAAGCGTATATCACGTATGGCACGTAACTGACTGACTAGATTGGTGGCTATTTTTCATCATTTTACAATTGAAATGGTTAGATGAACCGTAATTTCCATATTAACAGTTTCTTTTTCACAATTTCGCTTGTAGAATTCTCTTCCGGCTTCTTTGATCTTCAAAGGTGTAAATACAATGCCAATCTTATGTATTTTTATTTCGTCGCCTTCTTTACTCTGTTCTTAATCATGGCTTTTTCTCATATTCTTTCACACCCAATAACATGTTGCGTCTAACTGGAATTGTTGCCTTGCTTTAGGTGAAATGTTTGAAAAATTTATGAATAAATCTAAAGCATATAGACAAATTAAGCAAGAGCTGGATAATCAACTGAGAGCTGTCCTATCTCCAATGGGGGTGATATACAACGTTTGCAGGGATTAAACGACAATTTTTAAACATTGTAAAATTAAGATAGCATATGTATACAGAAAGTGAAAACACTTAAATATACATATGTCGGTTGTTAAATCCATTTCGTTAAAGTTCGGGATTTTCCGTAACATTGTATATTTACATTTATTGACATTACGATACATTTCAGAGCAGAGATGGTTATTTGCGTAGAATCGAAAATTGTGTTATATAGGCTTGATTTAGGTAGACATATATATGGGAAGGTTAATTTACAGTAAGGATGTGCGTTATGGTGCAGTGGATATCGACTCGGAACGAAAAATCGGCGTGCCAAGTTCGAATTCCAGTTGAATTCCTTGCATTCACTTACGCACAAATACCCTGTGGAAAGTTATTAATCCGTCACTTCCCTCCAGTTATGGGTTAAATAATATGACAGACAGGGTTCTATAGCAATGGCTGGCAAGCAGTCTACCGCAGAAAGCAATGACAACCTACTCCGGGATAATCTTCTACCCAGTCGGTCATGTTTCTTTCGCGACATGATTACCCAAAGCGTGTATCCCGTATGGCACTTAACCGACTGACTGAATTTACATTTAGTTTACAAGGTTCGATAACCACTCTTAGTAGAGGGTTACTGATTGAGTTTTGTAAGATTATGTAATAGAAAGGAAAGGTTATGAGGATAAGAAAAATGGATTGTTTCGTGTCTTGAAAGTATAGAATAGAGTTCACACAGAGGCATGCATGTGAGAGTCTGTTCCAAAACATAGCTGTTCTTTGGTAAAAAGTTGAACTTTCAATGCATTTGAAACGAGACTGAGTTGATTCACTGGTGGTATCATGGCGCGCTCTAGCTGTTAAGATCTTTACTGCTATGAGTAGAATAGAAAAAAAAGATATTTCGCAGAAGTCCAAATATATAGAAAGAAAATGCACAGAGATTCCAAAAATAAGAGAGAAAAAAGTAAATAGAAGGACGGAGGGAGAAAAGAGAAAGTCAGACAGAGAGACGAAGAGGAAGTTAGAATGGAAGACGAAACTGAAACATAATAAAAGCTAAATCGAAAAAGAGTAGAGAATAAAAACACAAGCCGAAAAGAAAATGAAAAGACAGAATAAAAATAAAAATGTGCAAAAACGGACTGAAAAAATACAAAAAAGCGAATAAAAAACTTTAGAAAGAATCTGACACACGGTATAATATTAATCTGACAAATAAGGAGATATCTTTTTCGAGTTGGCTGATTCATGAGTAATATATATATATATATATATATATATATATATATATATATATATATATATGTATATATATATATATATATATGGTCCAATAAATAAACACCGAGTAGAAATCAATTGGTAGGAAGAAGAATAACCGAAGGATTTGTAGGTGCGTGAGAAACAATGAAGAGAATAAAAGAGTCGGTACCAAGCCGAAATGAATAGCTGAAAGAAAGCTCTATAGAAACCCAAAACAGCAAAGGTAGATTTAAAAATGCTAAAAGAACAGTAAATAAATTATAAAAAAAAACCCAAAAAAACTATTGCACCAAACTGTATTCGCACGTTCTTGCACTCAGTTGCCCTTACATAAGGATGTTACTGCTGTTATATGGAGAGTAAAATTTTACGTGCAGTAAGATGAGCATCGCAATTTGATTTCGGTATCAAAATTTTCTTTTAATAATTGCAATATGGATTTGACGAACTGCTAATTCTCAAAACCCACCACGTTCATTTAATATTAACCATTAACGCAAACCGTAAAAGCGGTAATGATTTATAAAAATAATTAAACAAAATCTGATGTGGATTTTAGTTTTCTAAAAAAAAAGAAATAAAATGATTTTTAATTATAAGCTTTGAAAATTCAGTTTTAATTATAACGTTCTATTTGTAACCCATCAATTCTCACCGTCCCGAGAGATTCGTCAGTAAATGTGTATTGTTGAATTTTTTCCTGATGGTGACCATTGATGGGTAAAATACATTAGTTTTTATTTTGTTGTCTTTCACATGATCATTAATCTATAATGCGTAATCAATTTTCATACAGTTCTAATATCATTGCTCTTATAAACAATAAGTAGCTAAACAGCAACAATTGACACTTGTCAAAAGAACTAGTAAAACTGAAATATTCCTCATGAAGCATTGCACTAGGGAATTAAATTAAAAAAAAAACATTATTATTAAATGTCTACTTAATCAGTCACTCGTTCAGTCCGTTAATAGCGATGTGTTACACGCTTTGGCTATCATATCTCTTGCGAGACATGACTGAAAAGGTAGAATTTTTTTTCCTGCAGTAGGTTGACATTTTTTTCTGCTGTAGATTGCCAAATAAACAGAACCCTGTCCTGCTATTCAACCTATAGATGGAGGGAGAAGAGATGGATTAATACCATTTCAAAAGGTATTTGTGCAGCAGTGAATGAAACGAATACACGCATAAATTTTATTTAAACTTATTTATAAATGGAACATTGTCTCTCTCTCTCTCTCTGTGTCTGTTTGTGTATGTGTCCGTTACCTATAGACTCCTAAAAAGCTGAACTGATTTTATGGGAAATTTACGCAGTTGTACTATAAGCGTCTGCAAGTGTTCTTAGCTAGGTTTTTGTGTCGAGGTACCTTCGATAAATATCGAGAATTGGAAATCGAAAAAATCGGGTTATAGAAGGAGTGGTCCGATTTTAATCAAATTTGATACACTCATAGAAAAAGACATAAAAAACAATATTCAGAAGTTTTAAGGTAGCAGTTCTTACAATAGTGCAGAAAATCGATAATATATATATATATATATATATATATATATATATATATATATATATATATGGAATACTGCTACCATACATGGTCAGGTGCCCCTGCTGTTCATCGAAGTCTTCTCGACAGGCTCCAAAGGAGAATCAGTAATGTGATAGCTACCGACGTGGCGGCTCGAGTACAGCCACTTCCCCACGGACGAGATGTGGCCTCCCTTTGTCTGTTCTATAAATACTTTCATGGCTTCTGCTCCAACGCACTGGTACCTCTGCAACAGGTGTTTACTCGTGCAACTAGACTGGCAACTGGGTCCCACCCATTCATAGTTAGATTAACCAAATGCAGATCACAATTCTACTCCTGAAGCTTCTTCTCTCGCACTCCCCGCATGTAGAACTCGCTTCCATATTCTTGCTTTCCTGACAGTTACAACCTCCAGGAATTTAAATGCAATGTCAATACTCATTTGTTAACAACTTGACTCTAGTTCTTTCACCACCCCGTATATCCTTTCCTTTCTCTCCACCTTTGCAACTGTCATCACACCTGTCTTCCTATCCTTCACTTGCTCCTTTCTAACTGGTTCGTCTTTTTCTTCACTCTCTTTTAATTATTCTTTTTACTCTTATGTAGCCCCCAGCACATCAGTGACATTACCGCCTTGCTCGGAGTGATACGATTAAGATATATATATATATATATATATATATATATATATATATATATATATATATATAAGATGTTTGTGTGTGTCTGTTTATCTGCCTGTATGTCTATTTTTTCAGCCCTTTTATTTTAGTTCTTGCTTCGGGTTTGGCTCTATGTAGGTATAATTGTAGTTCTTAGTCTCAACCATGATAGCATTTATTCAGAGGACTTATTTAGCTTTCAAAATTCATTTTACGACCAAAAATCTTATTTGATATCGAAAGCAGGAAATCAACATTTGACTTACATTCATTCGTTTTTCTTTCAGTCTACGGTTTCGCTTTAACTGGATACAACTATTGCATTTTAGTCTTTCGTGCCAACGTCCAAAAAGTCTTAGCTCCAGGACCATGAATTAGTTTTATAGCTTTCATTACACCCGAGCAACGCTGAGCTATACTGCTAGTTAGTTAATAGACATAAAACAAGATAATTATTATGCTATCTCTAATTTTTATTTTAATCGTTTCACCCCAAGAAAAGCGGTAACGCCCCTGATGCGCAGGAGGTTACATAACAGAAAAATATTAGATAGGAAGAGAGAAAGACGAACAGCGACTTAGTAAGCGTAGCTGGCATGTGGCTCAAGGGCGAAACCATGGGGTATCAATTGTGAATTGGGCTCACAACTCAATCGTAACTGATCTAGCGAGGCAAGCTTACTAACCATTACACCATGTTGAAAAATCCCTCGCTAAGACGAATATTGATTTACTATGCAGAGCACAGTTCATGAAGACGGCCAAAAGTAAAATAGATATCACTGATCAGCTATTAACAAAACTCGGGAAACAATCATTGCATCAAGATGTGCGTTGTGCTGCAATAGATATCGGTTCTGAACGAGAAATCGCGGAGTCGAGTTCGAATTTGAGTTTAATTCCTTACATTCAGTTACGCGCAAGTACCCTTGGGAAAGGTATTAATCCGTCTTTTCCCCTCAGTTATGGGTTAAATGAAAGGACAGATTGGGTTCTATAGCCTTGGCTGGCAAATTTTACCCACCAGTGGGCGTTTAGGGTAGGACTTGGGACCCTGCCCTTAAACAAATTCCAATGAGACTTTCTCCGTCAGTGAGGAAGCCGGCTCAACCCGACTAGGGTGAATGCTGCATACATACATAATACATACCAGTGGGCGTTTGCAGATGTTGGATGGGCGATCAGCAACTGAACAGGCAAAGGTGTGTTATTTGAAGTTTCGGTAGGTAATATAGGGTTTTGATTGAAGAGCACTTATTTTGAGATGTGCTACCCGAAAAAATATTCAAATGTAATCTGCAAAGAACCAGTATAAAAAAATAACAGAACTAACAAACAAAAACAGGAGGCTAAATAGAAATTAATTGGTCAATTTTCTAGATAAGTCATAAATTTACCTGCAAACAATAAAAATTTTGTTATTTTATATAGTTTTATGAAACTTCCTTAACATTCAAAAATTTCTTCAGAAGAAATAACATTTTTCACTTCTCTCCAGAATCTATCTTACATATATATACTTGTACCATTTGTCCATCCTTAGACTATTGCTGCCACAGTTCGGAGCGCGTTCTTTACCTTGAGTTTCTGATAAAATCCAAAGGAAAATCAGCAATATTATTGGTCCTGATATGGCGGCTTGGTTCCAGTCATTTTTCTATCGCCGTAAGGTTGCTTCTCTGTGTCTGTTCTATAAATAATTTCGTGGTAATTGTTTGGATGAGCGCTTCGCTATGATACCGTGACTTATTTTTTATTTAATCGCAGTACTAAGCTAGCAGAGCTGCATCATTAATTAACAGTTGTTGTGGCCAGACCTAGCTGTAAGTTCCATGCTAACAGTTTCCTTGGTAGCATTTCTCGCTTGTTAATCTCCCTTCTAATTCCATTCTTTCCAGTCAACGTTAATTTGAAAAAAATTAAGCGCAATGCCAATCGCTATTTACTGTCTTACTGACTAATCTTTTACCTTCCTGCTCATTATTAATGCTTCTTTTGTTCCTAATCAATCCACACATAATAACCCATTGTGTGGTTTTACTACTTTGCATGGGATGATACTGATTAAAATAAATAGAAGGAAATCAAAAAAGCAAAGGCTCTCAACAACAAAATCACTGAAATACAATTAGTAGCTAACAGTGTATATTGAATGTTTGTTGTGGAGCAATGGATATCAGTTCAGAACGAGAAATAAGAAATTCAAGTTCAAATTCTAGACGAATTAATTGCATTCACTTCGGCACAAATATCCTTAGAAAAAGCATGAATCCATCTCATCTCCCTCCATGTATGTATTAAATAGCTGAACAGACAAGGATTAATAGCCTTTGTTAGTAACCAGTCTAACGCAGAGAGTAATGGCAACTTACTACGGAAAAATCTTTCTGCCCAGTCAGTTATGTCTTTTCGGAGAGATGATCGTCCAAGAGTATATTGCGTATGCTAGTTAACTGAGTGGGTGTTTTTAACTTGACCATAACATCAATGAAAAAAAACTTTTACGGCCAACGAAAGGCGAGAAAGGAAACTTAACGTTTGTAAAAAAAAAAAGAAAAAAAAAAGAAGAAAACGCACGCACGGATGTGAACTTTCTAACGTACTTGCTACTTGACTTATCTATTTATACACGATACCTTGGCCATCAGAAAAGCAAACGGAACTCGACATGTGAAGTCACAAGTTTATTTGTCTGAAGAGAGTCAACTTTAGACTCGAAATACGTGTAGCGAGACAAATACCATTATGGATACTTAATATATTGGTCCTGAGTATGACGGTAAACTGCATCCGGCACCAAGGCCTTTGATTGGGAGTTTGTGAGGAGCATGGAAGACCTCTTAATTGCTGTTGTCTCCAGGTCCATCCTGACCCGGAGTGGTAGTACCTGTTAGGGTCCCAACTATGGGCAAATAGTTTATCACCAAACTGGGTTCAAATCACTATGAAAGTATAAAAATAGACTTTTGTAGAAAAATATACATTTTTGAAGGAAAAAATTATTATCAGCAATACATTTTTGAAGGAAAAATTTATTACCAGCAATACATTGTTGAAGGAAAAATTTATTACCAGCAATACATTTTTGAACAAGAAAACATCTTCAGTTTTCTAAAATTTAAAAAAAAAATTATCAAACTCTGACTAAATCAACCTTCTCACTATAACCGAATATTTAAATCAAATACATTAAATCCCTACATTTTAGGCATTAAATAACCCACAGAGGTTGATATGCCGTTAAACAAGACTCAAACTCAAAACTTTATATAACATACAAAAGCAAGTAATAATTTTAATAATAGCTACAATAAATCTACATTTTAAACAAGACGTTCACGGCCTATATATAAAAAACAGGAAAATTATTGATAGTCCCAAAGGCCCTTTTGTCCAACATCTCATCAGAAGAAATCGTTGGAATTATAAAACAAACAAAAAGAAAAGCAACGAAAATGAAGAGCAAAAAAAAAAAGGGGGGGGCACACGTTAAAATAAATATACATATAAGTATTTATACTTATAACGAGGGAAGGAGAAATCGCGTGTAATTAATTAGCGAGTGAGGGAAAGTTAAAATATAATATCTGCCCAACAAATGTAAAGAAAATAAATTCCTTGTTTTTAAAATTGTATACAAATTTTGGACCTCCAAACACACACACACACACACACACACACATATGTATATATATATATATACATAGTAGCTGCTATAATATAAGGAACAGAAACAAAAAAGATATAAATATGCGTATTACTTTAAAATAATGCATGATTAGCAATGAAAATTTAACCTAATAAAGATTAGGGTGTAATGCATAAATCTTATTCAAAGTTACAAAAATTTACATAATAGATTTTTAAAAAATAAAGATTAAATAGAAGAAAGGAAATAAGCTACTGGACAAAAGTTAAGGAACGATCTTGTTAATACTTCATTGTGAAGAAAATATCAACAAAATTTAATATTTGGTAAACAACCCCTTATTTTCAATGACTTCTTTGCATTGTCGATCACAATTAACTTCTTGCAAGAATCCCCTGTAATTCCCTCCCATTCGTCTTTCAATAACTCCCATAGGTGATCCTGGTTTTTCGGATTTCTTTTCTGAACCCTTTCTCTAATTATCTTCCAAACATTTTTTATTGGATTCAGGTCGGGTTGGCCACTTCATTAAGGCGATTCCTTCTTCTTCAAATACTTAAGATTTACCCTCAGAACCAAATATAGTAAACGGGGACTCGTCACTGAAACGAACTGTAACTCATTGTGCGTCAGTTCAAACAACATGTTCTTTCGCATACTCCAGGCGTGCCCTTTGGTTTTGCTTTGAAATGAGAGGCTTCAAAGTTGGAATATGGTCATGCAATCCTGAATTTTTTAACCTGCGAGCAACCGTTTTCCTTTAGATATTATCCGCGTCTTCAATCAAGTGATGTAGCGGTTTCAAAACTTTTTTTGTAAATATTTAAAAAATTCTTTGATCTTTTCTTTGTGATGTTTTTAGAGGTCTGTTGGTTTTTGGTTTTGCATTTAACGTTTTATCGGTTTTATAGCTGCTAATTACACGAGAAACGAAACTTTTAGACCGATGAACAATATCACAAACTTTTGAAATTGCCTTTTTTTCTTGATAACAATAATGAGTTTTTTTCTTCAAAAAAGAGAGTTTTTTTGCGTGTAGAATTTACCATCTTGTTTAAAAATAAAGTCATAATGATAAATGAACTTTTGCTGATTGTTGAAAAGCTCTATCGAGTTTTTTTAACAATGTAAATTGAAAGTTTACTCGAATTATTAATACCGTTCCTTAATTTTTGTCCAGTAACTTATTTCCTTTATTCCATTTAATCTTTAATTAAAAGTTAAACTCTTATGTAAATTTTTGTACCTTTGTATAATATTTATGCATTACACCTTAATCCTCATTCGGTAAAAATTTCATTGTTGATCATGCATTATTTTTTAAGTAATACAAATATTTATGTCTTTGTTGTTTCCGTTCCTTATATTATGGCCGCAACTGTATATATATCGTATACACTCGCATATCATGCGTCTTTTGAAGAGCCAATTTGAAGCTAATTTTTATGGAGGTTGCATCATGCACCAGATATGAAACTGGTGTATGTACAGCTTTCAGGTCTTAAAAAGTTGCGTGATACATGAGTATATATGCCAGTAAGTTAGTGAAGTGCCATACGTGATACACGCTTGGGCGATCATGACTTTATTAGAACGAAATTCTACAGTCCATAGAGATCATTTTGGTATGATTTTGAATATTTACTATACAGGCGGGTGGTTGAAATATTTCCCATAAGAAAGTGGACGATGATGCGAAACAGTTTGGTGACGATGTTATAGCCGAAAGTTGATAGGGTTCTCCCGCGTTGAACCCTGTTGACTACCAACTAGCTTTCTTCCCACTTCAACTGTATGAGTATATTGATAGCTTTAATGCGTACGCGTGTATAGGCACAATTTTAAACAATCAAAATATGTTTTAAGCATAGGAATAAAATATTATATGGCAAAAAGTCTGTTTTATTTTTAAATTGATTCATTCGTTTTCTACAATTTGTCAACCATTTGCAGGTTATTAAACACCAGAATGAATTTTTTAGATTATAAGAATATTTTAGGAAAAAGATATTTTTGGGGGTTCTACTAGTTACTAATTAAACCTGAGCTGTGGGAAGAAACATATAATACCCACCTGATAATTGGGTTGTACATAAAAGCCTGTGTCCTGTGTCATAGGATATATATATATATATATATATATATATATATATATATATATATGAGTGGGCGAGTTATAACGAGTGACGATAGTCTGTTTCACTTTTGAAAGCAATCTTTAAGTGTAGCATAACTTCAAATTATATATATATATATATATATATATATATATATATAGTTAATTATATTAAACTTTGTAATACTCATTTTATTGAGCAATGACTATAATAAAATAAATGCCAGAGCGCTCAAAATAAAAAAAAACAAACCTTGGGTCCTCTTTACCTGGAATTATATATATATATATATATATATATATATATATATATATATATATATATCTTCTCCGTATTTCTAGTTCCTCGACAATAGTAAACTTGTATTTATTTCGTAAATCTTTATGTATGCACCTATCTAACTTTACCTAGGTTGAAATATATAAGTAGAAAAGTAAATGAAACAGAAATTGATCAGTTACTGTTGTTGCTGAAGTGTATAATGGTGATCAGAATGAGTGATGACCGGCCGAGCGCATTTACATGGATGTTAGCCGCACGGTGGGCGGTCAAACAAATCTGCATCACTCCGAAGATCAAAGGGGACCGATTTATTCGCTCTGACAGAACGACTCGGCAAAAGAGAAGGCTTGCTCTTATTTTATTTACGCAGTTTCCAATCGAAGCTCAAGTGAGCGGACAACGCATCAAGGATATTAACTTCGCTACTGTCGAGGAAGAAGTACGCCATGACGAAGAAGGAGGGTTACGAAAAGAAAAGAATTTAAGAAGAAGACGAAGAGCCAAAAGGAGATCTGGCGGGAATGGGCATGAGGTGAAGACAGAACCAGCATTGATGTTATTGCTTGAAAATCGAGTGAGCTCAGTGATTGAACACGACCAAATAGTTTGTGGCTTGACATCGACAACTGTAAACCGACATGGAGTTATTTTATAGGGTTGGATGGATGTAGCATCAAGAAACCAACACGCTTTTTTTCACACTTGCTGACAATAGCATTTCTTCTTCTTCTATGTGCTCTGTCCCTTCAGGACGTAGGCGATCATGGCTTTCCACGTTTCTCTATCCCTGGTGGCTCTGAGCACGCCTTCTCCTGTTACACCATGTAATCCTCGTTCCGTCATCGACCTCAATAGGTCCTTCAAATATGTTACCCGTTACTTTCCCCTGTCTCTCTTTCTCTCTATCTGGCCTGTTAGTATCAGATTATCCAAGCCCTCTTTTCTCATTGCCTGTCCCAGGAACTTTAGCTGTCTCTTCCTGATGCTCAGTATTAATTTCCTTTTTGTTTCCATCATTTCCAGGACCTCATTATTGTTCACATGCTCGATCCATGATATTCGGAGAATCCTTCTGTAGAAACACATTTCAGTTGCTTCAAGTTTTTCCTTCATCTTTGATGGTATTGTCCAGCATTCACTACCATACTGAAAGACGGACAGCACGTAGCAATCCACTACTCTCTTCCTAGTTTCTAGAGAAATTGTCCTGTTTCTTAATACCTTACTCAACTTCTGGAATGCTTTCTTTACATTGACTAATTTAACAAGGTTTCAACAACAACAGTGTGGATCTAACTATGAAGGAATAACAGCCAACAAAACTATTTTGTTAAATATTCCCTAAAGCCGAACTACACTTTAAAAAATAATTATACCTTAACATAAGGCCGGAAATACGATATTCCCATTGAAGATAAAACTTATCAGTTACAAATAACGTTCAATCAAACTGGTTAAATTTATACGAGTATGAATTGCCCGATAAATAAGTTTATATGAGTTAGGCACAAAGCAATGAGGACCGTCGAAAACATTTCATACGAGTCATGAAAAGATTTTTCCTTTTATAATAAATAAGGCAGCAGTGGTTTATAAAATATGGCTAGATTAGTTTAACAAAAAAAAAAGCAAAAAAACAAAAAACAAAAAAGCACCAGTAATATCCATTTACCTAGAAGGACTCATTTCGCATTAATAGAGCGTTCAAATGGTTGTCCTTGAGGTTGAAATTTATGAATTTTTTCTATTTTTTTAGAAGAACAGATTTCTCATGTCCAGTAGCTGTTATCTTACTTTCCTGTATTGATGAGGGTTTTCTTAACCTTTTCTTTGAAGAGCATACAAACACACACCAAAAACATAAGGTCACAACCCTCCCCCCACGGTTAATTCTAACATTCATAGCGTACGTGCGTTGTGGTGCAGAGGATATCGGTTCAGAACGAAACATCGGAGAGCTGAGTTTGAATTCTCGTTTAATTCGTTGCATTCACTTACGCGAAATATTCTTCTTTAAGCTGGGTTGAATAGCTGGACAGGTTAGATTTTGTAGCATTGGTTGGCTGCCTCTCTACTGCACAATATAATGGCAACCTATTACGAGAAAAATCATCTGCCCGGCCAGTCATGTCTTTTTCTAGACATGATTGCCCGAGCGTGTGTCACGTATGGCACCTGATTGATAGTTACACAAACTCTCATAGTGAATTTGTTAAAAATAATAAAAAATCATACAAATTTGTAATTTCAGAATTCAGATATGAAATTGTGTTCATATCCGTTCAGTTATCTGACTATTCTATTATAAATGTAAAAATTCATTTGTGATTCGATAATCTTTTTGAGAAACCTTTTTGGTACTTTGAAATATTTAGAACTGTGAACCACAAATTAAAGTTTAAATTGAACAAAAAAATAAATGTTCCGGAATTCAAAGGTCATATTTTACTTTGATATCGTTTATGTTTTTTACGCTTATTAATTCTGGCCACTGTTGGAAAGCTTCCCATATTGTGATGTATATCATGTTCTTTTAATATGTTTTTGATTTTGTCGCCCCAGAAAAGAATTATTCACTTAAAGTAATTTTTAAACAATTTTCTGAACAAACGGTTGTATAGAGATGATCATTTATAGGTTCATGAACGAGCTTGACATCATGTTCTGTCACACACACACACACACACACACACACACACACACACACACACACACACACACACACAAAAATTAAATATTTCCCATTAACCTTTTATCACTGTATGTGACTTCATTTTCTCTCACAGTGTTTATCCTGCCACTGAAGGTGACTCTGATGCTGGAACAATAGTATGTGAATTTCATAGTTGTGTTGTCATATCCTGAAATGGCAACCGAAAAAATGTTGTAATTGTCAATAAGGTTACTGCAATTGAGAGGACTTGAAAACGAAAGCAGTGGAAAGCGAAGTAATATTAATTATGCAGAGTTTTGTAGATTAAACATATTGAAAACATTTTTATATTAACTTGGATAATTTGATACAGATTTAATTACACATGTCCTAATTTCCATTTTGTGAGATAGCACTTAATTTTTATCAATGTCTTAAGTTCTTGCATAACAATGTGTCACATGGACAAATATCTTTAGAAATCATGGCTGACGCACAGAAACGCACGCACGCACGCACACACACACACACACACACACACACACAGAGAGAGAGAGAGAATATAAGTTGACGTTCACCCAAGAAACATTGTTCCATCATCAAATGTGTTCGTATTTTCAGATAAGTTCTTTCCAAATATCTGGGTCGAATACCGGTGAAGTATTCATTCATGCGTAGCGTGCATTGGACAAGTAGAGCACCCTTTTCCAGATCAAATTACAGTTAACGTTGTCCAACTTGAATGTTCATCTTTATAACGAACGGTAAAAGACATACACCGAAACCACACTTCACATTTACATGGGAAATATGTTTTGGTGTGGAATGATGAAGCATAAAAGGACTGCAATTTTTATACTAATGTACATCCAGTTCAAGACTCAAGGACATTTTGATCTATAGAATTACTAAAGGAGGTGTGTGACATGAATGCAAGAAAGAGAACAGGACATTGAAGAGAATGATGTTTCTAAAAGTATGCAGTAAGAAGTGACGTATATTAAGATAAGGAAGATTGATAACAATTGGCGAGAATAGGTTAATATTATTTTGCTCGGAGTGGCATCCACACAGGAATCTGTTCCACAAAGTAAAGATTTTTAGGAAGAAGCATTTTGCGTGTAACATCTTTCTTAAACATCTAATATTTAGGGAATAATCTTTTTCGTCTAGGTGCCTTGTCCTTTCAGAACGTAGGCGATCATGGCGATCATGGCTTTCCACGTCTCCTTATCCCTGGTGGCTCTTAGCACGCTTTCTTCTCTAACACCATGCAACCACCGTTCTGTCATCCCCCTGCTCAGGCCCTTCAAATATGGTGTTTTCCCTGTCTTCTTTTCCATCTTTATGGCCTGTTATTATCAGGTTCTCCAAGCCCTCCTTCCTCTTTGCCTGTTTCAGGAACTTTAGCTGTCTCCTCCTGATGCTCAATATTAATTTCCTTTTTGTTTCCATTCTTTCAAAAAACCTCATCATTGCTCACATGTTCGGTCCATAATATCCGCAGCATCCTTCTGTAAAACCACATTTCAGTTGCTTCATGTCTTCCCTTCGTTTTTGATGATATTATCCAGCAATCACTGCCATATATGCAGATGACGCATTGCTGATAGTAGAGACGGAAAAGAAACTACAAACTTCCAACAAAATGTAGTGAAGAAGAACAAGAAGAAAAGACAAAGCGTTAACTACGAAAAGACTGAATGCATGGCCATCAGCAAAAAATAAAAAATAATTTTAAAAAAAACAACAAAAAAACAAAATGCCAATTACATGTCGGGGATACTAAAATCAAGAAGATACGGAAATTGAAATACTTTGTAAATGTTTTAAAAGAGGACGAAAAATTCGTTGCTTAGATCCGAAGACGTATTGGAATTGCCAAGAATGATTTAAGAAAGATAAGGAGACTATTGTGGGGCAGGAACATTTCATTAAAAACAAAGGAAAGTGTACTAAACTGTTACGTGATATCTGTTCTTCTATATGACACCGAATGTTAGGCAATCTCCCCAAAGATGAAGAAAATACCCTAAGCAACAGAAATGTGGTTCTACAGAAGGATGCTGAGTATACCATGAACCGAAAATGTAAGTAATGTCGAGGTTTTTGGAAAGAAGAGAAATGAAAAGTAAATTTATAATTAACGCCAGAAAGAGACAGTTGAAAATTCTGTGACACCTAATAAAGAAGGAGGGTTTCGAAAATCAGATACTAACAGGGAGGATAGAGATGAATGTGGGGAAAATAACGCGTGCCATACTTGATGTCAACTGGATGGAAGAGTAGGGCTTGGGAGAAATAACAAGGCAAAATATATTTTCATGGCTTCTGCTCTGACGAACTCAGGTCACAGGTTCCCCCTCCACAAGAATTTACTCGGACAGCAAGACTAGCGACAAGGTTTCACTTTTTTGCAATTAGATCAAACAAATACAGGCTGCAATTCTACTCCATCAGTTTCTTTCTCGCGCTTCCCGCCTGTGGAACTCCCTTCCATATACTTGCTTTCCTGCTGGATACAACCTCTAGGAATTTAAATGCAAAGTTAATTCCCATCTCTTATTCACTTAAATCCAGCTCTTTCCCCATCACCCCGTGTATCTTGTTCTTTTTCTTTCTCTCTACCTTCGCAACTGTCTTCACTCCTGTGTTCACATCCTTCTCTTGTCCTTTCTCTTTCACTCACTTTAGCTGGTTCGTCTTTATCTTCACTGTCCTCCTGCCTAAAGCTTTAACTCTCTTATGTAGCCCGCTTCACATCAGTGGCATTACCGCCTTGCTTGGAGTAACATGATAAAAATGTGATAATAAGATGTGGAAGGCTAAGATTGTTTACATCGTGAAGAGACGAATCACATAAAAAAGAAAGAGGTATAAAAAAACTCTGTACGCGCAGCAAGTCGAGTCTTAGCTGTACAGGCATGGACTTGTAGGTTGAAATTTATGAATTTTTTCTATTAAACAATTTCTTTTAGAAGAACAGCTTTCTCATGTCCAGTAGCTGTTATCGTACTTTCCTGTATTGATGAGGGTTTTCTTAACCTTTTCTTTGAAGAGCATACAAACAAACACAAAAAAAAATGTGGTCACAACCCTTCCTCCACGGTTAATTCTAACATTCATAGCGTACGTGCGTTGTGGTGCAGAGGATATCAGTTCAAAACGAAACATCGGAGAGCTGAGTTTGAATTCTAGTTTAATTCGTTGCATTCACTTACGCGAAATATTCTTCTTTAAGCTGGGTTGAATCGCTGGACAGGTTAGATTTTGTAGCATTGGTTGGCAGCCTCTCTACTGCACAATATTATGGTAACCTATTACGAGAAAAATCATCTGCCCGGCCAGTCATGTCTTTTTCTAGACATGATTGCCCGAGCGTGTGTCACGTATGGCACCTTAAAAATGTAGCTCGTCTGAACAATTGCCATGAAAGTCGCGATGAACTAGCAACAGCGTTACAACTTTGATTCTCTGCGGAAAGGAACGGGAATGTCGAGCAGAGAAGAAACAACTGCCGGATCTTTATCTTTCAAATAATTACTTTTGCTTCGTTTCGAACCAGAGGATCTTTTAGAAAATAAATGATGATCTAGCGTCACCAAATAAAAACCGAAAATGAAATTGACGTATGTTCGAGGATTTTTCAGTCTCGATGGTACCTTAAGATTTGTTCGAAGTTTATTCTGCTTTATGGGAGATCAACCTTCCGCGGTTATTTAACGCCGACAAAAATCTTTAGAATAGGTTCGTATGAATAGAATATGTGTTCTTGGTAAGAAATTAATTTT
This sequence comes from Ascarosepion bandense, assembly GCA_037127315.1. Lineage (NCBI taxonomy): Eukaryota > Metazoa > Mollusca > Cephalopoda > Sepiida > Sepiidae > Ascarosepion > Ascarosepion bandense. Next base: position 735,523 of record JBBBDQ010000270.1, on the reverse strand, counting down.
TAGACCAGGTTTCACTGACATTGTAGAGAGTATTTTTGTCAAAAGTCAACTGTATTAATGATAAATTTCTTTCTTTCAAAACAATTATTACTGCTATTTTTCTATAAAACAACAATTGAAGGTTAACTATTTGCTCATACTGGGGACCCTAAAAGATGATTCGACCCCGGGACAATGTAGTCTTGGGAAAAGAAGCAATTAAAAAATAGTTCCACGCTCCCCAAAACCTTCCAGTCAGAGGACTTGATGCCGGATGTAGTTTATCGACAAACACTTGAGTTTGAAAAACAAAATTTTGTGAAAAAATTATTTTATCAACCATTAACTCAGTTTATCCTGGGAATAAAATATTTAGTTTATAATTTGGGGTGAATTGATTAAAAATTGGGGTGAATTGATTAAAAATTGGGGTGAATTGATTAAAAATTCATCAACTTATGCTTTTTATGCATTACTCTCTAGCAAAAGTTATATTTCCAAATTCTAACTTAATCTAATTCAGAAAAACGAAAGTTTATCAGATAATGAGTTTCGAACTTGCGAAAACAGTAATGGCTTCAAGGTCACCCTGCTGATCATCGATCTACAGTATGCGCACTTTGCATCTATATATACACATTGACATGTCTACAATGATGAATAGCTAAGCTATTTCGCGTGTGGTGCCAGTTATCTCTGCGAAGTGACACTGATGGAATAATGTTTAAAAAAAAAAAGGAAAGAAAAGAACGTGTAGCACGGAAGTGGCCCGATTCTCTTTCTCCAAGTATTTCAGTCACGAAAGAAAATGATTGACATTAAGAATGGAATAGGCTTTAATGTATTTGCCTATTCTGGAAGTCAGCGTGAAATGCCCGTCGAACACGGAGGAAAATTGAGCGAAAAATAAATATTCTTACGAAGAAATATTAGATATGTTTTTATAGCAACAAAAAAAATTAAATCTTTAAGCCAAGTTTTAAAAACAGCTTTTAAAATCCATATGACCACGTCACTCATCCTTCTTACTAAAATATATTACCGTTTTCGGAGTTTCAGTTTTTGTGCCGAGTAGAAAAGTTCAGTTTTAAAAATTCGCCGTAGACAAATAGAACTAATATCATAGATATTAGTAATAATAGATATCATAAATAGAACTAATATGTCCTTTATGTGATTTGCGGCGAAAAGAATAGGTCTGTTACCCATGTTGACAGCGTATATATCTCTATATCATGAACGTGCAGTCTAGATAGACAAGGTAGGCAGTGCCTACCCAGAACAAAATAGATCACCAGCTTCATTTCTTTGGCACAATTTCCACTTAATTAATAAAAATTATGAATGTTACTCTGGTTATATAAACTTATTTATAAATGGAACTTTTCTTTATCCGTGTGTATGTGTGTGTGTGTGTGTGTGTGTATCATTTATCTATAAACTCTGTAACGGCTGAACCGATTTTCTTGAAAATTTACACAGTTGTACTATAAGCATCTGCCAGTGTTCTTAGCAGGGTTTGTGTCACGGTACCCCCGATAAATATCGAAAATCGATAATCGAATAAAATCAGGTTATAGAAGGAGTGGTCCGATTTTAATCAAATTTGATACACTCATAGACAAAGACATAAGAAACAATATTCAGAAGTTTCAAGATTGTAGTTCTTAGAATAGTGCAGAAAATCGATTTTATATGTATAAAATCAAAATCTTTGTGTGTGTGTTTATCTGCCTGTATGTCTGTATTTTTTTCAGCCCTTTTATTTTAGTTTTTACCTTGAGTTTGGCTCTAAGTAGGTATAATTGTAGTTCTTAGTCTCAGCCATGATACCATTTACTCAGAGGACTTATTTAGCTTTCTTCATTCAGTTTACGACGAAAAAAACTTATTTGATATCGAAAGCAGGAAATCAAAATTTGACTTACATCCATTCATTTTTCTTTCTGTCTACGGTTTCGCTTTAACTGGAAACAACTATTGGTTTTTAGTCTTTCGTGCCGACGTCAAAGAGTTTGAGATCCAGGACCTTGGATTAGTTTTAAAGCCTTCATTACACCCGAGCAACGCCGGGCTATACTGCTTGTTATAGATAAATTGCACTTTTTTCTGGTAGATTTAATATTTAAAGCTCACAATCTGCTTACACTGAGTAATTACTGACAGTACGATCCTGATCTCTAGTCACCTAAGAGATCTGTGGGTAATGTACCGGATCAAGAAGTGGTTAGTGGTACTTGACTGACTGACTGGCTGACTGCATGATATTGCATTCAAAATATTTAGGTTTCGGTATTCGATAACTCATAGAGGTTGATATGGCGCTAAACAAAATGAGCCACATCTTACGTTTGTTACCTGTCATTGCAAGCGCGTTATTGTTAGCCATCCTCATTCCCTTAGAATTCCAGTGTTGAAATATAAGTACCTGGTGGAGCATTTTTTTAACAGAATGTTGCTTTGTGGAAACGACACCCAATATCATGTCTCTTCGATCAGTAAAATCTTCACCGGTTCAAGTATAAGATTAACCATTTTCTTCGCATATCCGCAGAAACTGTGCAGCGTACTCTGGAACCGACAAACTCTAATGGCTCTTGAGTCTTTTACAGGATGAACGTTATTGTAAAAATTAAATTTACATTTAATTTTGTTGAAGTCCCCTGAAAAAATGGAAGACCTTAAAAAATGAATTTTTTAAAATTTCTGTTTATTATTGGCTATTTACTAAGCGTCAATTAGATATTGCACAGGGCCAAAAACATTGAGCACCCAGTGGTGATTGAACGGACTATACATTTAATCTAGCAAAATACGGATGCTAACAATTACACCACAAAATATATAGACATAGTATTACCGAAACAATGAGTATATATTGAATTATTCTGACGCTATATGATCATTCCTGCAGCATGGACTAGGTTGTTAAACTCACTATTCTTGTCAGTATCCGATACACTACTTGCCAGATTGCCTTAATCTCTAACCACACTTCAAATTCAAACGAATAGCATATGAGCAGGAATATTTTTAAGTACAAAGAAAATACATGAACAAATTACTGTTTTTATATTAATGTTCATTCAGTAAAAGGCTCAAGAACCACTCAGTATATTGGGTTACTGAAAGAGATGTGTGATATGAGCATAACAGAAGGAAGATAAATTGAAATATTATTATCGAAACGGTTCACAACATTAATAATTATTTTAACATGTCGGTAGCCAGGCGTAAGTTAACTTGATTATATATCGAATTACTCCGGCGATATGAGATCGGTCATGTGATGTGGACGAAGATTTCAATCACGTTATTCCCTGGAGCGATGAAACAATCCTGAAGGGACAAACCAAGGACATGGATGGTATTTGCAGCGGACATAGCAAACAAATCAAAGAAACAGAACAAGTGAAAAAGATGGCTGCTTTTGACAGCGCGCGTATTTCGTAATCCAGTGCCAATCATCTGGTTAGTTGGTTGTCTAATGCTTCTTTCTCTTTATTGTGTACCTTGTTTTGACTTGAGGCTTGTTCATTACAGACTCGTTCATCATCAGTTTACCCAATCACAAACTCATACCAATCCACGGCTCAATGGATACATACCCATCATGACTTTATTATTTTCTTTTCTAAGAGATAACCTCCGCTATCTCGGAAAGTTTTTTTTATAATCGTTTTACCCTAATCAAGGCAGTAATGACACTGGTATGCGGGGGGGTTACAGTGACAGAAGAGAAAAAAGAAAGAAAAACAGTAACTAACTACAGGGGATGTCAAAGAAAGAGTAAGAGAAAGATAGGAATCAAGGAGATAGAAGATTGCAGTTGAATTGTAATGTAATGATAATGCATACACCTTGGTTCCCCCTCACAGTAATATGATTGTCTGGTGTCAGCCATAAATTCAGACTAAGGAGAGGACGCTTAGGACTACGTCTACTGAAACGCCTATTGCAAAGTCTGTGCCTAAGCATACATACAACTACGACAAGTACCGGTCCATTATGGGCACTTGCTAGATTTTCTTACATTTGCCGAAACGATTTAGCTACTTCGAATAACATATATATTCCTTTCAGGGACATATCAAGTTGCACTTAAACTTTTGGAGATTGTAGCTCTCAGAGAAACAAGTATACGGGAGGGAGTTCTACAGGCGGAATGTTTGAGAAAAGAAACTGTTTTTATTTATTTTTTTTATTTTGACAGTAAAATAGTGGGACCCAGTGGCCAATCTAGTAGTATGAGTAAATTCATGTGGTCGGGGCGCCAGGAAAAGAATATTGTCAGCGGCGAAAACATTGGTAGAAAAGACGAAGACATCTCGTAAGAAAGTAACTAAAATCGAGCTGCCAAATTAGAATCAACTCCATTGCAGATCCTTTTTCGGATTTTGTCGTGAACACCAAGCTTAATAGCAAGAGAGACCGACCACATATGGCAACAGTATTCAATACATAGGCCAATGATAAATTTAAAAATGTGCAAGTTAATTCATTAACCAACATCGTCTTGTTAAAATAACACGCTCTATGTATAAAATTTGCCCGCTTTGGTTGGTTCAGCTACGCTATTTATACAGTATAGATAATTCTTTTCTTCTGAGGGATTTTTCGAGATTATGAAGCAGAGGGACTTATCACCCAGTTGCCTAGAGAGAATCAATGGTTTCAAAACTGGTTTCACGGATAAATTTAATATCCATCACGTTGTTTTTCTTACTTTCTTATCAACGAAAGAAAGCTTTTCAGTGCATTGTCAAATATCTATTCATTAAAATGATTGCACTTTGACGTTGATTAATAGTTCGCTAAGTTTGTTTTGGTAGAACAATTACGATTGATGAGTGAGTTCGATCCTCATCGGGTACTCCAAACCTTTGGACATATACCACAACTACGTTACGCTTAGTAAATCCCTGGACATCTCGACATGAAGGAATGGTTTGCAAGCTCGTCTCGCTACATCAATTAACACTGAGTACTGAATTCTATCATCACTGGATGCTACATTTATTCGGCCTTGTGACACATCTAGGAACGCTGCGAAGATCATTTACGGTATTTCGACCTGGTGTAATGGTTAGCAAGTTTGTTACGTTAATTATAATTGAGCAGTTCGAACCTTACTAAGTTCTCAGCACTTTTGGTCTTGTGGTACATTTAACCTAAGTTTAGATAATCATTTTAGACACATTTCGTGGTATAATGGTTAGCAAGCTTGCTTATTTAAAGTGTGAGCAGGATCCACACTGTGTGACTCGTACTTTAGAAATTGTGCCACGTCTGATCTAATCTTTATTCATTTAAATGTGGGCACTACGATTTAGTGTACTGGTTAGCAAACTTGTTTTTCGAGATTTATTAAACCTGTAATATTATATCTATCCTTAATTAGGACTCCCAAATTTTAGCCTTGTGCCTCATCTGAGCTATGCATAGTAAGTCACTATTTGGCTAAGCGAGGGATTTTTAATATGGTTTAATGATTAGCAAGCCTGTCTCTCTAGATCAGTTACGACTGAGTTGTGAGACCATTTTCTAATTGATGTTTTATACTTTCGACATTGAGTCATGTTTTAGCTACGGTTACTAAATTGCTATTCGTCTAAATTACAGATCGCGTACTATACTATTTTCACAATTTTCTTTTGTGTCTATTAACGAATAAAAATTTTACATGAATTCATTTCATTCACTTATGCACAAATGCCATCGAAAAAGGTATTTATCAATATCTTCTCTTTCCAGCTATGAGTTGAATAGTGAAACAGACTGGATTCTATAACTATAGTTGGTAACCTGTCGACCGCGAAAGTAATGGCAGTATCCTGTGGAAAAATCTTCAGCCTAGTCGGTTATATCTCGAAACAGACATGATCGCCCAAATCATGTGTCACGGATGGCAATTAACTGACTGAATAAATGAATAAAAAAATACCCAGCTTTATTTAGCAAAAAGTTTTATTTCTTATGTTCATAAAAACATTGTCCAGTAATAATTTTCCTGTTTATACTGAAATTATAACACGCCTTTGAATTTGAAATTGTTTACTCACCTTGAGAATAATACTGATAACGAAATGAAAAGCAGGAGCACTCGACCAGATATAGCAACAATATTCCATGTATGGACGAATGGTAGATGTGTAAATGTGAATGATGGATTCTGGCGAAAAAAACATTCTAGCACGGCACAGTCATTCAAATTTCTTAGCAATAGATGCATCTATTGATTCGATGTAGTCGTTTCACTTCAGGTCGGTTGAAAAGTTAAGGCCAATAGAGTTTCAGTGTGTTTCTCTCCAGGAGACGAGCATCAGGTATTTTGATGTCGAATGTAGAAGTTTCTTTATTATGGTTAAAGGAAAGCAGTTTTGATTTAGAGGCATTAAATTTTGCAAACCATTTCCCGTTCCGTTTAAACATTGATTAAAGATTCGTTTAAGTAGCAGCAAAATAGTTTACTTTGTCAGATTTAACGGATTTCCCCCTGAGACGGAAGTAAATAGTGGTGTCATCTGTATAGTACCTACTTTAGAACTAATGATATCAGGAAGATCACTGATAAAGACGAGAAACAAAGTAAGAATTACGATAGAGTGGTAAGTTGAGGGATACCCGGATTCGTATCAAGTCATCTGTAACCGTGGTTGTTCAAAATGACCTTTATTTTACGATTTGATAGGATAGATTGTATTAAATCAAGCAATCGTCCAGTAATACTGTATCCCTCGTGCTTGCGTAGAAGGCCAGTAGGACAAACCCTGTTAGATCTTTTTTGAGATATCTAGAGCCAATATTCGAGCTTCGCTATTAATATCAAGAGCGTGATATGCTTATCCAGTGGTGGCCGTTAGCACATCAGCGGTAGAAGCAGATGCCTTATTCTTCGTCATAGAGTAGGTCGTAAGAGGTTAGATGTTTTATCGCTTCAGTATTGAGTAGAACCTCGAAGACTTTACTTAGACGGGTCAGGGGGTTCCGCACAGTTCTTAAAACAGAAACTTCAAATGATAACATCCAAGATTCATGCAATAGTTGTAGAGTTTGGAAATGGCTGGTGCCAGCTTAGGGGCATAATTCTTCAGGATTAAGACTGGCATTCACTTTCGCTTATATATGGGGATCTAATTTAGAAAATACGTACGAGAAACGAGACAAATTATTCATATATTGCACATGTGAGCTCCTGTTTTTGGTTAGAAAACGTGTGTGAGTACAAAAGTTGAGTCAAGTGTCGCGTAAAATTAGAATTTGCAAGCAAAGCCTTCAACCTAGAAGAGAACATCAGATTGATTGAATATAGAATGGATTGATGGTTTTTCAGATGGTTTTTCAGATGGTTTTTCAGATCAATCATGCAGAGCCGGACATGCAAGATACTATACGTTGTTCCATTCTATCAGAAAACAATACTTTTGCATTCATTTCGATCAGAAAAATAGAGACGTGTTATTCCGGTGCAGCTGCAAGAAATGATTCCTGCGTGCAATAGCAGCTGAGTGTGCAGATGAGAGCCAAGGAGATGAACGAGATTTGATCACGAATTTTCTTTCTTGGAATGAAAGTATTGATGTCGGATTTCACGAAGAGGAGAGCCCAGAAGCACGTCAAGGGACATCACGAAGGAAACAAACCCCAATCCGCATGATGATGACAGAAAGATATCCTGTTTTTATGAATCTTGTCTTGTGGTGGGTGTAAATAAATCTTTACAGACACCGTTCCGTCATCAGAGCTTCCAATTCAATGATAAAATTAAATACGATATCTAGAAAAGAAACGTGTCTTCCAGTATTACCGGGGAAACGCGTGGTGAAGTCCACTAATTGCATCAGAGATTGAGTGATTGAATTCAAAGTCAGACTGCAAGCAAGATCAGTGACAGAGTGTTTAATATACTTGATATGATAGACATGAAAATCACCGAGCACATATATTTGCAAATGGATATAGGGAAATGGTCTTGTCTATATTGTCAGAAATACTATCTTGCACGCTACATTCAGAAAAAGAAGAAGGACGATAGAAGAAGAAAAAAAGAGTGGAATTAGTTTAATAGAGACAGACGGGCACACACTTAAGATTGGTCTAGAAATTCAAAAGGGTATACCTTAGTTAGCGGGAGATTTTCGCAGACATAAATTCCCAGGTTATGCATGTGAACATTAGAGTCCTTCCTCATGAGAGGAAGTTATCCAGGAATCAAGAAATCAGAATTGGGTATTGTATAGTTTTTTTAATCATTTCACCCCAAACAAGGCATTCCACTGCCCTTATTGCACAGGGGGTTACGTAGGGGAAAGTGTTGAGAAAGAGTGGTTAGTTATAGTAAATGTCAAAAGGAGGGTGGTAGACAGATGAGGATACCGAGGATGGGTAGATGGGTAGAATGTTTGAGGGAATGGATGCGAGTTAGTGAGATAGATGTCTGTTGACCTTACATTTAAATTCCTGGAGATTGTCGCTGTCGGGAAAGCAATTGGAAAGGAATTACACAGGCGGGAAGAAAATGTTAAAGTAGAAATTGCGGTTAAATTTTATACGTTTCACTGTAAAAGAGTGTGGCATAGCTGCTAATCTAGTATCTCTTGCAAATTCATACCTAGAGGGCACCAGTGAACTAAGTTCATCGGAGCAGAAGCCGTGAAAATATTTATAGAAGAGGCACAGGGAAGCCACATCATGCCGGTGAGAGAGTGACTGCAGCCGGGCTGTTAAAGATAGTTTCACAAAGAGCTAGCATATCTGGGAACTTTTTGATGAGGAACGATTCCATACTGCAAATGTTGGTACGAACACCACGATTGTTGGAAAAAGTAATGCTGAGTGATTTAAAAATCTACCATCCGCCCTTGCATTGTCGGGTGCCCCTGCTATTCACCTAGGGGTCATTGACAAAATCCAACGGGGAATTTGTAATGTGATTGATCCCAAGCTGGCAGCTCAGATACTGTCACTTTCTCACCGGCGCAATGTGGCTTCTTTGTGTCTCTTCTACAAGTACTTTTACGGCTTTTGCTCCGACGAAATTAGCACTCTGGTTCCCCCTAGGAATGAATTTGCTCGGTTCACAAATTAGAAACTAGTTCTCACCATTTTACTGTGAAACCAATAAAATGTAAACACAAATTCTACTCGACCAGCTTCTTTTCTCGCACTCCCCGCCTGTGGAATTTCCTTCGTTTACTTGCTTCATCGACAGCTACAATCTCCAGGAGTTTAAGTGTAAAGTCAATAGTAATCGCCTATCTCACTAACTTGCATTCTCTCTCTCTCATGCTCTTTTCTCCGTCCACTCCACTCTCAGTACCTTAACCCTTCTCTTACCCACTTCCTGACACGCCCTGTAAACTGTCATTCTTTCTAATAACTTTCCTCCTGTGTAACCCCTTAAGACCAGTTGTAGTAGACTGCCTTGCTTGGACGATACGATTGTTAAAAAATAGGTGTTTTTCGTTGGGCTGGTTTAGTTATATTTATTTGATTGTTTATCGTCATGGTGAGTTATTTTGGTAAAGATGGGCCTAGACAAGAAGTAAAGAAGAGATCTAGAAGAGAAGCATGTCCTTCGGGGTTACTGGGAAAACACTTAGGGAATCCAACACTTGCCTGAAAGATTGAGTGACAGAGACTTTAAGTTACTTGGCATGGTGGGTAATAAAGTATAATGAATACAAGTATAATTGCAAGCGGATGTGGGGAAATGGCCTTGTCTATATTGTCAGAAATACTATCTAGCACGTAACAGTTTAGAAAAGAAGGAGAGCGGTAGAGAAAGAAGTGACAGCTGACTGAGTTCCGTAGAAAAGACGGAGGCATATGTAAGATTGTTCTGGAAATTCAAGATAGTGTTCCCTAACCCGCGGAAGATGATTACGGACATAAACTCTGTGGCTACGCAGGTAGATATAAGAGTTTTTTTTTTTTTTAAAGAAACGTAAACGAGAAGCAAGAGTTAAGTTTAGTTCCACAGTGTTTTGGGATATCAGGAGACATTTGAAAGATTGGTACGAATAAAACTAATGTTGGCGAAATAAATGTTTAGTTTTCGTGTTTTTCGTTGGGCTGGTTTAATTTTATATATTTAATTGCTTATAGTAATGGTGATTTATATTTATAAGGAGAGGTCCAGGGTTTTAGTATTAGTCGGTAGTCAAATGTAACATGTGTGGGAAGGGAGATGGCGCAGAATGTAGCATAATGTGGCCTAAGGGTTGAATGCTGGAGGTGCTTGCAAGGACATCCACTCATGTGAGACATGGCACTACAAGGTCACAGATATTATTCTACTGGTGATTAGAGTAGCCATTCTAGGATCTACGCAAAAGTTAGTGCTCCTGTCTACAAGTTGTGAAGCCAGAGAACTGCCAATCCAGTAGTTTCTGTATGAAGAAACATTGCTTCTATGAACAAATATCCCAAAAGTTTGAAGAGGAAACGAATCTGAATATATTATTAAAACAAGGGATAAGGGATGAGCCTCTATTCCTGTTTAAGAAAAAGGAGACAAGTATGGACCGAACGATAGGAGAGTCATCTGATCTTATTAAAAAGAATATTTAAAAAAGAATAAAGGCGGAAAATTAAAAGAAAGAATATATGAAGTAGATACTTCTGGGACAAAGAAAGAAGGAACAAATAACTTGAAAGATCAATTCAGGGAATAATTATCACTTGAAAAGTTATACTTCTGAAATAAATCATACAAAAAACCCAATCAGTTTTACTATCAGTTAAGATAATTTCTTCTAATTTTCGGTCAGAATTACTTAATTGCGAAATTGAATCGGCTACCAATAGAACTTTTTGACCATACGATGTTTAGTTCCAATACTCCAACTCCTTTTGATGTTTTTTTTTTTTTGTCGTTGAGCTCGATGAAGCTGTGGCTAGTCAAAATTGAAACCTGCATAAAATAGGTTATGTTCCCGTTAGCAATTATTATATTATAAATACATAAACGGCAAATTTCACCTGTCCATCAGTGTGTCTGGAAACCCTCTAACTCGTGGCCCGCTTACTCTACATAGACATATTATATCTTTTTGGAAATCAAGATTATCTCCGCATTGAAAATCTGCCTATTATCTGCTACTTGAATATCCAGGTTTGAGATTTGTGTCCGGATGAAGAGTTGGGTAGTTATATTGTAAAATAACTAAAACAAAATATTGATTTTAAAGGTTTTCAATATGTATTGAGTTTAATGTAACAGAAAAACTTTGGGAATTTCAAGAATATTGTTTTAATTTGATCTTAAGATATTCTCAAAATTTTATAAATTGAAGAACTACATTTTATTTCTTTAAATTACTAATGAATCAAAGTTTCACGACGTCATATAACGAAGTTCAGGTGTGTTTGTAATTTGAAGAATTCAACTTAATTAAAGTTCTACTAGGTTTGTGATTTAAGGAACTAATTTTATGCTAGAATTGGAATTTCGTTTCACTTGGAATTTTCTACATAAATCTATCTTATGGCTGGAAATAGAATTATAGTTTGAATCGAATTTAAAGATAGGTTTTAAAGTTTCATGGAATTAATTGAGGCATTTAAAATTATTTTTCATAATGCCATGGAAAAATCTACAGACCAGGGATAAAACAGCAAAAGAAAGACGAGAGGAGCACACACTAGGAGACAAGCAGATTACGTAAACCAAAAGAGATCATCAGCATTTGAAACATCAGTCAGAACAGCGTTAGTAGTTCACAGTAGCTCTGAGCTCTACTCAGACAGAAGATTTCTACGCAGCACCCGTCAGCTTCCGACGTGGACATAATAATTCTACTACGGCTTCACTTCAGAGACTTGTATATATATTTCTTACTAATCGTATTCCTTGATTACTAATCTGCGTTCAAGTTTGTATCTTTACGTTTAATATAGTTATTTTTCTATCTCAAATATCTGGTTTGTTGTTCATTATTTTGTGCGATTCCCAGTCCCGGAATCCACAACACTTGTAGACATTAAAGATTGCTGAAACGATCTAATGGATATACGCCTTGGATGTTGTCAGCCGCTCATGGTCACAGTGGGTTGTAATACATAAGCCTATTAAAGATACACACATGACATCTCAGAACGTGAGATACAGTTATCGTCGCAATTTCAGAAACCATGCTCCTGCCTATTTCGAACTTAATAAATTCTCATCTCCTTGCCATAAACATCTTTGCTAGTAATCCCATTGTCTCACCAGATGTTTGATCACACATGATATAAGTCTGGACATTTTCATGAAAATCAAGATAGAGAAAGCGTCCTGAAATAAAATTTATAAACTATAATCCTATGATTTCAAGCACGACATTGTGTCTACCGCGAGAATTACGAAATGCAGCAACTGCAAATAATAAAGTTATTAAAAGATAAAAGAAACTACAGGAACGCCTAAAATGTATGAAGGCAATTGTGAAGAAATGATTAAACATGAATTGCAAGATGACAAAATGGTATGGTTCCCAGTAAAAGAAACAACTCAGCATGCAAATTACAAACTATAATATATATTATCGATTTTCTGCACTATTGTAAGAACTGCAACCTTGAAATTTCTGAATATCGTTTCTTCTCTCTTTGTCTATGGGTGAATCAAATTTAATTAAAATCTGACCACTCCTTCTATAACCCGATTTTTTCGATTATCAATTTTTGATATTTATCGGGGGTACTTCGACACAAAACCTAGCTGAGAACACTCGCAGACGCTTCTAGTACAGCTGTGTAAATTTTCAAGAAAATCGGCTCAGCCGTTTCGGAGTCTATAGGTAACGGACACACACACAGAGACAAAGTTCCATTCATAAATACGTTTAGATTCATGATAACATCCAAAAAGAATACGCAATATTATTGGTCCTTACCTGTCATCTCAGATTCAGTCAGTTTCTCGTCGCCGTAACGTAATTTCTCTTTCCCTTTATTTTTAAATAATTTTATGATAATCGTTCTAATGAACATTCTACTATGGTATCTAGAATTTAAACCCAGTAATAAACTGGCAACTACTACTTTACCGTTGACTTGGATAAACGCAGCCTTATTTGTTCTACGCCACCAGTTTCTTCTGACGACCTTCTCGCTTGTAGAAAAGTCTTTCAGCTGTATGCTTTTCAGTCATTTTTTACGATCAAATCTTCAAATGCAGTGTCAGTCGTTATCCAGTGTCATATTGTGTCTCCCTAATAAGGCTCTTTTTCTTATTCTTACACTCGGTAACCAATAGTGTCTTAAAGGCATTATCTACTTGCTTGGGGTGAAATGATTTATAACAAAACAATAGGAAAGAAAGAGAGAAGTCAACAAGCAGGAGTTCCAAGTTAATGATTAAAAAAAGAATATCGTAGTAAATATTTGAATTATTTTCGATAATTAGTCTTGGGCTACATAGATCCAAGACACTGGATCAGATGGTAAGTTCTCTTCATACCTAAATAAGTAATTGATATATCCCAGAAAGGATTTTTTTTTTTGTTTTTTAATCATTTCACCCCGAGCAAGGCGGAAACGCCACTGATGTGCCGGGGGTTACATAAATGTAAAAAGATTAATTAGAAAAGAGTGAGGAGTACAAACTAGTTAGAAAGGAACAATAGAAAGCTGAGAAACAGGTGCGATGACAGATACATAGGTGGAGAGAAAGGGAAGGTTATACAGGGGTGGGGAGAGAGCTAGAGTCCAGTGGTTAGTAGATGAGTATTGACTTTGCATTTAAATTTCTGGAGGTTGTAGCCGTCAGGAAAGCAAGAATACGGGAGTGAGTTCCACAGGCGGGAAGTGCGAGAGAGGAAGCTGCAGGAGTAGAATTGTCGTCTGCATTTGGCTAACCTGACTGTGAATGGGTGGGACCCAGTTGCCAGTCTGGTTGCACGAGTAAACACCTGTTAACACTAAAAAGATTAGTGAGAGAATTGTACTCGACACAGGAATACGATATAACGGATTTATTGTACTACTGTATAATTAACAATAAGTTACAGATAAGCAATCAACGAGTAGGAGCGGAATAAACTATCAAGTAGAGAATGCCTTCGCATAAGACGTTTTCGCACTTCGCTTGTCATCGTCCTTTATGTCTAGAGCATTCCATTCTCGGGGATGGCAGGATGTTCCACTATAACAGTAATCATTGTCCACAAGAAAATGCAGGGGATGTCTTTTCGTAGTCGATTGATTAATAAGTCTGTATAGTGGACAGTAAAGATATGAACAAGCAGATATTGAATACTGATCACGTATCATAACACAACAAAATACGCCAATAGGATGCTTAGCTCGTTTGGATGTACCAGAATTTCTCGATACTTGGATTCGGTGTTTTAAACCTCCAGTCTAGAGCTAAAAGATTGTAAGACTATCAAGCAATAGGGACAAAAAAATGAAATAGCCGACTTCTTTCTAACTTCGGCAAATTGTGCTGTGATGAAAATTTATCTTACACCCTCCCACAACCAATTGAAGAATTAAACTTTCATCGGAATTTCAGAAATTATAGAAATAGGTTTACGACCTAAAAAGACACTTTTCATATCGGAACAAAACATATTTGTGTCTATTAAACAGAAACAAGTGGAACCAATAATGCAGTATCGTCACAGATTAAGAGAAGTTAAGTGATTCTGCGAATTTGAGAAAATTGGAGCTAATGATTTGACTTTTAGGTGTGAAATGAGATTTAAAAAGGAACAGGTCATAAACCACAACGGAGAAAGGAGGAAAGAGGTTGTAGATGTTCGGAAAGAACTATAAGTATTATTAATCTTCAGTTCAGCGATGTGCAGTGCATTGTTTAATAGGATTTTAACTTTTTGCATATGTTTAGTAAAATGGGTATAAAGTGTATAATAAACTAATTGACAGGGGGATCTTGACACCCGATTAGGAGTCAACAGATTAGGATTTTTCCTGCGTATATGAATATTGTTGGATTTTTGAAAGGTTTTATTTGTCTAACTTTTTAGACCGTTAGTTCATAAGTTTAACTATTATTTTGTTCCATTCTAGACTGCGCACTATGTATATTTTGCTTATTAGATGTTACGCGACGAGAAGTTTACTTCTTCCGTACTGATCTAATACTTTAGGTATCAGCTTAAAGTCAGGATTATGACAAAAAAGAGACGACTTCTAACAGAATTTGGCAAAATCTCAATGAGACTTGCGCATATTTGCCGAGTAAAAGGTGCTGACCTAGAGTAGCTGTTTTATTGGGCTTTCCTAAAAAAAAAAAAGTGCAGCCTTCTTCCAAATAGGTCAGTTTAGGGGTTTTTTGTTGTAATTTTTCGACAAGTTAATTTAGCAATGTTTATTGACCCCCTTTTCTTTTTTGTCCCCCTTTTTTGTCCCCCTTTTTTTTACTCCTAATTGGAGTAGATAGATCAATTGGAGTAGATATATCTATCTATCACCCGGTTCACACTCCACCCACGTCTATTGAACAGGTTAAGAGGCTCATCCCTTGTTCCCTGTTTAGGATGTGGTTTCCGGTTTTCTCTTTTCCAATCTTATCACTATTACATAGCCCCCTGCACATCAGTGGCGTTACCGCCTTGCTCGGGGTGATTCGATAAAAAAAAAAATGGGAGATCGGAAATGTCATTTCTCATATGGGTGCAGGATACGTTTTCTTCTTTCGAGTGTGGCTTTTGTTTTGTTGTTTGTTTTGATGTGTGAGTAATTGAGTACGTTGGATTGAATTATTTTAAAAATAGTTTTCAATTCTGCATTAATTTCGTCCAGTTAACTAATGCCTCTGACACAATTTAAGGATTGATTAGGCTTTATTAATAACTTGATTTTGTTGTGTTTCTTGAAATTTTGAATGCTTTATTTTTAGTTTCCCCTGCTCTCAACAGACAAATTGTACATATGGGTCATTAATTAGACTTTAATAGAGTCTTTCAGCTATTATGGTTAATGTAGTGAAAATGGTAAGTAAGAATGTGGCGTTTTTGTGCAAGGATTATTGTAGTGTGTTAGGGTCAACGATTTTGGCTAGCTAAATTCATGTTTAAGACAGATGAAAACCGACCTTCCCCCCATTTTAGGCCTTGCACCGAATTTGTACATTAAAGCAATAAATATTGAAGTTTGCTACTGATTGCGTGTCTTAGACCAACGCAATTAATCAGTATTTTAATATTAAAATATAAATTATCAAATCATTGAAATTTAGTGAGACGAAATAACCGCTGAATTATCGTAGAGTTCATCGATTGCTGTTTAAATTTCAAAATTCGCTTTGGTATAATTATTGTTCTTGACGTAAAATAAAAAGAAAATGAAACGACATACCTTGCTCAGTAATTTATTTTACAATATTCAAGAAAATTTACAGAAGTTTACAGCGAAAACTGATGAAAATACGTCTGAAATCAAAGTACGCGTTTTCTCATTAATTATGAAGCCGTTTTCGAAAATGATATCTTGTGAAGATTTATTTTATCATTTGATCTATTGTTTGGCTTCGCAGCAGCTGCCGAAAGTGGAAGCCAAGGAAACGACAATATAACGTTTTTCTTCCCAATGTCTCTCGGCAATGTTACCCTTTTGAATGAAATATAATAATTGATTTTACAATATTTGATATTTAAGATGAAGAATTTTGAAACAACCGAGAAATCTTATAGAGCTTCCTAGTTTTCTTTAAACTTTCAAAATATGCTTTTTAATAATTATCTCACTGAGCATTATTTACACACGAAAACTGGAATATGTTGATGAAAACTTTGCACCACAATCATTATTAGGATGAATTCTACGGGAGAATGATGTTTATCTAAAATAGTTGTTCATCTTTAAATTTATAGTTAATTGCTATGTCTCATACTTTGAAACTTCATTGGATGTTACTATATATGGAATCTTTACTAGGAATTTTATACACGCCTGTACAAACACGCATATTGTAGCCAAATCATTCAGCAAGTATGGCCATCACTGACAAGTTAAATCTATGTTTACCGCTTTTATTTCACAGTTATGGTGGATATGAAATTAAGAATTAAAATCAAACATTCTTCTTCACTTTTACGAAAATTCACAATGATTTGTGAAATCCTGGTTTTGCCAAATAGTAAAAGGATTGACCACGTGCTTAAAGAAAAAGTCGAAACCGGATTTCGCGAGTAGATGTTAAAATGATTTTCTGACCAATGGAAGCGATTTGCAAGATTGAGAAGAATTGGCGATCCAGTGCGAAAAAAAACTAAATGACTATAAAGGCTTCGGTTAGTGTCAGTCAAACAGTCGAATGAGAGCAGCGAGACGACACACTAAAATGTAACAAGAGAGAAACCTCAAGTCGACCCGGACGTAAGGTCGCGTCGCAGAATCGTTCTTTTTCTCTTTCTTTCTCCTGTACTGATTCCTTTTAATTCATCTTCTCCATTCAAATAAATTCCTACTAAACAAACGCTCATACATGCATACATACATACATGCATACATACATACATACATACATGCATACATACATACATACATACATACATACACTTAAACAC
Organism: Ascarosepion bandense; assembly: GCA_037127315.1. Taxonomy (NCBI): domain Eukaryota; kingdom Metazoa; phylum Mollusca; class Cephalopoda; order Sepiida; family Sepiidae; genus Ascarosepion; species Ascarosepion bandense. Next base: position 718,022 of record JBBBDQ010000270.1, on the reverse strand, counting down.
TTTCCAACAAATTACTACAACAAACATTTCTATAACTCTTGATACTCTCAATTCATTACTTGTTTGTAATTCAACATTAACTTCTATGATTTCTTTTTATTGATTTCCATCAATAAATTTCTATCTTAACATATAAAATGTATATTTTTATTCTTCCAAACATTCCAACCTGCTAACAACCTTCTTCAATTTCTGATGATAACCTTCTTATGATTACGAATAAAGTCCTAAGTTGTAGGTAGTTCGGTTATATATGACACAAGGCCGAATTAATAAATATTAACCATCTCACTACTTCTTCAGACTGACTAAAGAAACCAATCTGTCCTGCTGTATAATCTTTTGATCGGAAAAGAAGTGTATTTGTGTATAAATAAATGTAATGATTCCAACTAGAATTCGAACCCGGATATCCGATTTCTCACTCCGAGCCGAAATAAACTATACAATGCATACATTGTAATTACTACATTAGATCTACGTCACTTCCTCAACCCTTGTATCACTTGTGATAACTTCCGTTCGCAGTTCGGTGTACAGAACACTTAAGATGTTTCTTAAGACCAATATTCGCATTCCTAGGTATCAGGTATATATGACTGATTATCTCTGTCGGGTTGATTGAATAATTGGATCTGAATACCCTGCAACTCTCTCGTGCACCACAATATTCCTAATCAGTTCACATGATCTGCAAACCTTATTGCAAACAAAATGGGTATTTTTGGCAGTACGATGGGCATGTTCACGTAGTTGGCTTTTTTTGTAGTCATTATGATGGCTTTTCAGTTGGTTTAGTTAACCTGCTCTCGAAAAGAGCATGCACTCGCACACAACACATTTTATTTCCAAGAGTGTCTGTGAGCTGGAAAATCAGAATGAGTGATAATTCTTTGCATTCATTTGCACACAAATATCATTGGGAAAGGGATTAATCCGTCTCTTCCCTCCTGTTATTGGATAAATAACAGGACAGATTGGGTTCTAAAGCTCTGGTCGGCAACCAGTCTACCGCAGAAAGCAATGGTAACCTATTGCGTGATAATCTTCCGCCCAGTCAGTCTTGTCTCTTTCATGACATGATCGCCTCAGCGTGTATCACGTATGGCACTTAACTGATTGACTGAATATAATAGTTGAAAACATGATTAAGGCTTCTACTGGGCATAAAGTGGGGGATCAGTTTTATACTGTTATGAAGTAAAAAAGTGATCCCCCACTAATTACTATCTAATAACATAATAAATCTCTTCCCCCTCTAGTTATGAGTTAAATAACAGGACAGATTTGGTTTATAGCCCGGGTTGGTAATCAGTCTACCGCAGAAAGCAATGGCAACCTATTGCGGGATAACCTTCTGCCCAGTCAGTTATGTCTCTTTCGAGAATTGATCGCCTAAAGCATGTATCACGTATGACACTTAACTGACTGACAGATGCTTCGGAGATTACAGCTGATCTGAGCAGGCCTGATACATTCTTCCTCAAAGCTATTTGCATCTCACCTAGCTAAAGTGACTACACTTTGTCAGTTCTCATTCTGGCAATCGATACATACATACAAACCTGCAGGATTTTTATATAGACGGTAAGAGGGCACCTAGCGGTGGTGTGCTGGTTAGCAATCTTGTTTTGCTTGAATCATTACAATTGAGTAGTGAGCTCTATCCTCACTGGGTGTTCCTTATTTTCGGCCGTGTGTCACGCCTAAGATACGCTTAGAAGCTCACCTTCGTACAGGTTTGGGGGTTGGGCGCATGGCTAACAATCCTGCCCCATAAAAAAAAACCCGTTTCTTACGGAACCAGTAAAAATGCTGCCCTTACACACCTTTGGGTGTAACGGGTGATGATATTTATAAGAACGGTATATTTATATGTGCGGTATATTTATATGAACGGTATAATATAGTAAGAGCGGTATATATATATATGAACGGGAGATTTAGAGGATACACGTGTAGACATCACTGTTTTAATTAGTTAAAATTCGGCCTGTGTATTCGAACGTCTTTAGAAGGGAAAATGTTCTTTTTGAATGTATAGGCCGCTTGACATTAAAGTATACTCATTAAAGAGACAGCGATGTCTACAAAAACACGTGTATCTATTGAAAACGATGTTGAAAATTATATAATATAATGTCGGGTTTTAAACAAAATGAATTCTGCTTTAAAAAACACGCATGCGAAGATAGACTCCGACATACATACACGCTTCTGTGCACGTGCATGTATATATATATATAGTCACCCGCAGACAGATGTTTCGCTGTATCACAGCTCATCAGTGCGGTAGACTCCGATTGCTTTTAACCCAGGATTGAAACCCGACCGAATTGGGGTCAGTCGGCGATTCTACCTCTAGGCTATGGGCGCTCGGTAGAAGATGGCAGACATTTTAGCTTGTATATTATCAGTATACACGCCCAATCGCCAGAGTGCTTTAATTCAGCAATGAATGAGTGATACGTAAATGCCAGAGTAGCTACTGTTTTTCAAAGTCTACCGTTCTTCCAGAGTGCTCAATCAGGGTGTGAGAGCGTATATATATATATATACATACAACCGGCCATAATTATTAGGCAACCGCTGTTTTTTTAAGTAATGATGTGTTTCATTCGAAGTTTAGTATTAATTGCCAAGTGAATAATTCTAAATAAAAATAGAGTAGTTCTTTTGTAATTATTACTTTACAAAATTTTACTAGCCAAGGAAGTAAAGATGAACGCATCCGAATCACCCTAAATTTTCTTCCTTCTTTCATTGATCAAAATGCAATATAGGTAATTATGAAATATTTATAAATTCATTTGATGCACAAATGTAATTGTGCAATATTAACAAAATAACCATTTTATTTTCATTTACAATTATTCATTTGGCAATAAATACTAAAATATAGTATGAAATACATCATTTTTTTAAAACATTGGGGTGGCCTAATCATTATGGCTGGTAATGTATATATATATATATATATATATATATATATATGAAGAAATATCCTACCATGAACTAAATAATGAAAAACACTCAATATATTGACTTCAACATAAACATTTCCCGTGGGAAATGAGGCACCCAAATATGAGGTGAGATATGTCTCTAATAAAAAAGGGGTCCAAAATATCCGACACATAAAATACTGGAATCACCACCTTCCGACACCGTTACCAACTCTCCCACAAATGGATGGATCATTCGTTGGAAAAATGTGCAGACTAATTGAAATGAGGTTAAGAACCCACCATTCAATAGAAAGACACACTCATCTAGGCTAATAATGACTTTATTTTATATTATGATTAGTATACAAAAATATAAAAAAAATATCCTAACATGAACTATGTAATGAAAAATGCTCAATATATTGACTTCAACATAAACATTTTCCCTTGGGAAATGATGCACCCAAATGTGAGGTGAGATGTGTCTCTCATAGAAAGGGGTCCACCTAAACTTATGTATGCTCCTAGAAAATTTGTGAAAGTTCATATGTATTATGTTTTATGCATTATGTTTTATGTATTATGTATTATTTTATGCATTATGCTACGTAAAATGGGGCACCTAAATACATGTGTACTTCATAACTTAATTAGGCAAAATATATTTTTTCCATCGCGTGGGAACACCTAATTAGAGGAGAGGTATGTCAACTTTAGATAAAATCAATTATACATGCTCGAACTATAACTTCCCAAGTGTAACGATTTCCTACCCATATATGGATAAATCAACAACCCAAATGAAGTAAAATGGTACAAATAGATATAAACAAATAATATTAATTAAGAAATAAAAAAATAAAAAAATACAATTACCACTTCATTTGAAATTTATATGTACACAAACGCACAGCTTCTTTATGCAAGATCTTTATACATGTGGATATAAAAAACTACTAGTACACTTATATAGGTTATAACTTATATGTATAGATGTGTGCGTGTATATGTGGTCATGTTTGTGTACGTATTCACATATATATATATATATATATATATATATATAGTGTGTACTTTGGCAGCATTTTTCATTAATACAGGTTTTGTTGAATAATATAGAAATATTGTCTATTTATTTTGTGTCGGATCCTTTCGTATAGTCTGATTAAGCTTGATGGTGCTATAGTTAAAAGACGACAACAAATCACCGTAATTGTTGATTTTTTCTCAGATCTGAGCTTTCGGCTTACATAAGCCATTATCAAAGAATGAACATTAAGATATAGTGAGCATTGCACATTTAAATTATTAACAAAGTGGAATTAAACTAAGAGAATTAAATCAAAGAGACGAGTCCATTTTTAACGTGGCGGATGGCCGCAGACGGTGACAAAATGGTGGTGGTGTGGTTCTTGGTCATGTGAGGGTATAGTGGCATCAGGGGATTGGTCTGCGAGCTGCTACTACTATGGGTAGAGGTGGTAAGCGTAGTAACTATGACCTCTTCCGTCGATTACAGGCATTGGAGTATGTTAGTAGAGATATCAAAATTTATTTTATTTAAGCTAGGTTTAAGCTGTTTGATGTAGATAGCTCCTAGGATTTTGAGTTTTCGTTTATTATTTTCTTGTCTAAGTATACATGTATTTTCAACGAGCGTTTTTCTGAGAACTGTGCGTTGATAACCGTGTTGTTTGAAATGTCGGAATATGTTTGAATTGTCATTAAGTGTAACGTAAGACGCCGTGAGAGCGATTTGGTAGTATGGCTACTGTATATATTATTTAGTTTGTTAGAGATACATTCTGGAAAGGGGCATTTGAATTTATAAAGTACATTGGTTATTTGCAAATCGCTAACGGTGGGGGAAGAGTCGTTGCGGACGAATGAATTTGATGTAGTGGATTTAGCGTAATACATGATAAACTTAATTCCTTTGTTAGGGTCTGTCGGAGAAATATTAGTGTTTATGAGGTTTTTTTAGGATATTTTCATCTAGTTGGTAGTTGGAGTGCATTTGGCTACTAAAGAAGTGAGTGATATGTTTGGGATTGGTTGGGCTAGTATCATGTGTTGTTTTTTCCGTGTTAAGGTTTTAAGAAAATGTCGTATTTGTTCATCAACTATGTAGATGGGAAAATTATTGTTGATTAGTGTCTGTTTTATGTTTTTTAGCTTGCTGTGGAAGATCTGTTTTGTAGACGAATTGGTTTTTGCTCGATGTAGTAGATATTTATACTGCCTATTTTGTAATAGTGGGGGCATTCGCTAATATAATTGAGTGTGGAGGGATTTTTGTTAGTGGGTTTTTTTATACGGTGAGATAGTGAATTTATTGTCGTCAGTGTTAATTAGAATGTCAAGGAAAGGAATTTTGTTTTCATTGCTAAGTTCGTAAATGAATTTTAAAACTGAGTTATTTTGAAACTGTTTTTGAAGTTATAGGATTTCGTCGGTATTTTTATAAAATAGTAGGATATTATCAACGTATTTTAGATATATGGATGTTTTTTTAAATTTTGTAAAGGTAGTATTTTCGAGGTCCGACACGTAAAAATTACTAAAAGTCGGACCGAGTACTGAACACAAATAATAAACGAAAACTCAAAATCCTAGAAGATATCTACATCAAACAGCTTAAACCTAGCTTAAATAAAATAAATTTTCATATTTCTACTAACATACTCCAATGCCTCTAATCGGATCAAGAACCACACCACCATTTTATCACCGTCTGCGGCCATCCGCCACTTGTCTCTTTGATTTACTTCTCTTTGTTTAATTCCACTTTGTTAATAACTAAAATGTTCTATATTCACTATATGTTAATGTTCATTCTTTGATAACGGCTTATGTAAGCCGAAAGCTCAGACCTGAGAAAAGAATCAACAATTACTGTGATTTGTTGTCGTCTTTTAACTATAGCACCATCAAGCTTATCAGACTATACGAAAGGATCCTACACAAAATAAACAAAACATTTTTATATTATTCAACGAAACATAAATATATATATATATATATATATAATTGTATTTGGGTATATGGGCATAAATATGTACTTGTATTGTGTATATAAAAATATATGCGGGATTGAGAAAGCTATAAATTTATTTAGCAGTGATATGTGTGTGCGTATATATACTACACTACGTGGGCGCGGGCAAACCCTATGCTTGTGATGCGTATATATGTGTGAGTATGAAAACGCTAGGAACCAGAATGAAAAAAGAAAAAAAAGAAATCAGTGGATATATGTAAACTTAAGCAAAATCACATTGTAAGTATATGTGGGAATGTACACATATGTATATGTGGAGAGAAGTTAATATAAGTAGGTTGACCTAATGGAGTCAAACAGACGCCAAAAGGCAAAGGGAATTGTTTTTTTCATTAGAGATCAAACCCTTTCAAGACGGTCTGAACAACTTCAAACGGATCCAACGCCATTATTTGGAACTGGACTTTATTTCTTTCTTCCCTCTTTCCTCCATTCTTTTCTTCTCTCTCTTCTTTCCCCTTATATTTATTGTCATTTATTTGTTTGTTTGCAATTTTATGTTTATTATTATTATTTTTATTGTTATCCCTCTCTTCATTTTAAGAAACATTCATTCCGGCAGAAATTTTGTACCAGACGGAGGATATATTGTAAGGTCTGATGATATGAGCTAATCAGACTCATTGAAATGAGCTAGAGTTTATAACTGATATGACGTGTTGAGTTTTCCTTTATAAACTATATATATATATATATATATATATATATATATATATATATATATATATCATAAATTATGTTTTAGAACATGTACATAATTTCTTCTATATATGTCCTCTTCCCTACAATCATATGTTTGTTTCAATGTTTGGATTTAAACACGTCCTTTGGCAAGTTGTGCGTGATATATTTTTCTTTTTTTTATAATTAATCTATTTTTGTATATTTAACTTTAATTTACAATTTAGGAGATCACTTTTTTATATAAAACTTTAAATTGGATCACAGTTTGTGGTATGAAATAAGGTAACGTTTGAGGTAAGAGTGTTGTTAATATTATAAAGTTTTGTTGTTTCTAGTAGCCCTAACTTTGGCTTTTGTAGATTTTAACAAGATTGTAAGGTTTACTCTTTAATGTGTTTGCAGTTTACTGCGGTTTCATGCCTCTGGTTTAATAGTATTTTTCTATTCATGTATTTAATTATTTTCATTTTTCCTTGAAGACAAAAGAAACGTGGTTCTTTTATTGATTTAGATGTTCTGGCCTGTTTGACGATTTTCCATTTAACTTTAGATGTTTTACTTTCGTTTTTTAATGATGTGTGTGTGTGGGGGGGGTTGTGTGTGCGCGCACGCTCGCGTTTGCCTTAATTTTGTTTTTAATGTTTCCGAATTCAATTCAAACTCTCTTTCTGATTTTTGTTTTTTTTTACTTGAAATTCTATTCCTATTGAGCATTTATAGGTTGATTTGTTGTTATTGTTTTGTGTGTCTTTTCATTTGAAGAATTTGACAATAATTTTTTTGTCGTATATTCTTCCTTTTTTATTTTCAAATTTTAGTTTTCATTTCGCTGCATTTTATGTCATTAAATCTAGATAACAGATCAAATACTGGCAAATAGAAACGACTGGTAGTCAATAAATCCGTAGTCTGATGTCTGTTCATTAGCATCATTTTGAACTAAAATTCTTGACCCTATAGTATTCGATCGTTATGTTTAATATCGAATACGTGGCTTACAATAAATAATCTAGTTACAAAAAGAGTCTACGGCTATATCGTGTTGAATATCGTGTTAAGCAAAATCGAGTCCGGCCATTACTTAGATTGGTGACCGTTTGGGAATACTGGGTGCTGTAAACGTAAGGACCAAGAATGGTCCATGCAAGAATATGTTACCATGCAAATTTGACAGGAGTTTTTTCTAAACATAATGTGCTTCATCTATCATATTCAGATAGTTAAATATTACTATGTCTGATAAAACTCCAACAAAAATTATTAAGATTATATAATATCTATTCAAAAAGGGAAAACAACAATTCTTTATTATGTTTGGAAAATAATGCTCGATTTTAACATAATCAATTTAATATGCATTCTAATATATTATTATAATAGTTGTACAAAGTTATATTCCTGATTCCTAAGAAATAAATGTACTCTTTTAAGTTTTTATCAATCTTTTTTCAAATTTATTTTGAAATATTTTACAGCCGTGATATATTTTTACGAAAAATTACCAGTTAATTTTTTCTGCATGCATGGTCATAAAGCATCTCAAATTATTGCTAATATTAACAGATCACTGGATCTCTGAGAGTTCGGCGCTGGTCTATGGATTTCTGAATCTGAGTTACGAAACAATTTGTAATCAAGATGTCTTTTTGCAATTGGCAATCAACACCTGAAAAAGAGAATCTTTTGAAGAAAACACACGTCAATGAATCAGAGAAGCGTCACAGGTAACGGGTGACAGCATTGCAACAATATCAGACTATTTCAAGAAAACTGGCACGTTGAAGAAATTCGCTAAATAGGTTCCACCTGAACTCACTCAATGTCAACGAGTTCGATATTATGAAGTGAGTTCCATGATGCAACTTAGAAAATTCTAATAAGCCATTTCTTGATCGAATAAATACTCGTGGCGAGAAATGGACCCTTTACGACAAACGTAAACGATTGGATCAATGGCTTGAATATGACGAATCACGCAAACGATTTCAAAGCCGAAATTGCACCAACAAAAGTGAATGGTGTCAGTCTACTGGTCGTCTGCCATTGGTGCTATCCATTACATTTTCTGGAATCTAACCAGAGCATCAATGCCCAATTTTACCGCCATTAAGTGGATGAAATACACATTCATTTAAGCTGAATCAAGGTTATTTTGACTGATCTACAATCAGTCAGGTAAGTGACATACCTGATACACGCTTGGGCGATCATGTGAGTCATGACTGACTGGTCAGAGGATTATCCCGCAGTAGGTTGCCATTGCTTTCTGCGGTAGATCGGTTACCAGCCAAGTCTATGGAACCCAATTTGTCCCTCTATGTAACCCATAACTGGAGCGAAGAGACGGATTATTACCTTATCCAAGTGCATTTGCGACTGAATGAGTGCAAGGAATTCGACTGGAGTTTAAACGCGGCTTCCAGATTTTTCGTTCCTAGCCGATATCCACTGCACGACACACCTAGTCTACAAAACCCAGTCTTTCTTCTATTCAACCCATAGCTAGGAAGAGAAGAGATTCATACCTTTTGAAAAGGCATTTGCGCAAAAGCCTATATAACGAAACTAATTGGAATTCCACTTTTCAGTTTTTCATGTTTAGCAGGTATCCATTACACCAATGTCTACGGTTATATCGTGTTGAATACACTGTTCCTGTTAGATCACCGAAGTTAAGCAACATCGAGCCTGGTCAGTAATTAAATGGGTGACCATTTGGGAATATCAGGTGCTGTAAACGTAAGAGCCAAGAATGGTCCACTGGTCCTCCAGGTTTGGGGGTTGGGTGCAGGGCTAACAACCCTTCCCCGTAAAAAACAGTTTGTTACAGAAACAGCAACAAAAAGTTGCTGCTCTTTGCAATATCGTGTGTGATGGATAAATGATGACGATGATCATTACACCACAATGCACATCCCATTAAGTACAATAACCCAGAAAGTAAAGCTGATTGTAAAATAAATTGAACAATGTAACAGAATTTCGTGTGATCCTTCTATTTCATTTTAGTCACTGCTGACCTAATCTTAACTTAAAAGTTTGAATTTTCTTATATAATTTTATATACTATTTATTTAGAATTTATAACATAAATATATTATAATATCACTACAAAAGTATCCATTTTGTTTCGACACTATCCCTGTCTTATCAAGTGATGAATTTGAATTACATGTTTGAGGGTTTTAAAAGTTAAAAGAGTAACTAAACTCCCTTAATTAGAGGGGCGTTGTTACAAAGATAGGATGGACCAATTAAAACAAAGCAATCTCCGGTCTGAAGAATGCAATAATAAAAACAGCTCTACTCTTTTATTAGCTCTACTTTGCATTGAGTACTTTTTTAGGAATAGCGTTGCTTCGGATATCGAATATTATTCCATCTATACCTACTGTTGTCGATTCCGGGTGAGGAACCGCACAAAATAATGAACAACAAAACAGATATAGCGATAGAAAAGTAGGTTATATTAAACGAAATATACAAACTTGAACGCTAGTTAGTAAATCCAGGAATACTATTAGTAAGAAATAAATATATACAAGTCGTTGGAAATAGTATATCCGTGTATATTATTCTAGCTGAGTGGGACTCAGAGCTTTTCTGACGTCTGATGTGGTAGTCTCTGTGTAACTTCGGTATCTCTCGGTATCTTAAGTATCAGTTCCGGTACTCTCCGATAACTGTAACGGATTTCTACGAATACTCTCTATGGCAGGCGTATATGTATACTCAGTCGAGTCCATTATCATATACAAAATGGGAGATCCCACAACACCTACCTACTTGAATAATTTTATATACTATAGGATTCTACTTTCAGTGATTGTCAATGACATCTTCGACGTATTCTTTCTGCTGAGGAGAATGTTTTCCGCTCAGCAGTTTAAAAAAGAATTTCATGCCTGTCTTCTGTTTCTGTGTACAACAGTTTTTTCGTGTCTCTATACACATTTCATTGGGCCATTAATCTACGACATTCATTTTTATGCATTGATTCCGTGCTTTGATTTCTAATGCTTTTGTTTGATATAACATATTCTACACTATTCCATGACTTTAACCGTTGTCCCATGGTCAATAGACCACGCATTTTACTATTCATAGATTTCTTTAGTAACTTTGTGTTCTGAGTGGCAGAGTCGGTCTTTGCTTGAGAACAACTTCAGCTTCTGTGATTAGCGTTTCTCTTTGAATTTAACTTTGATTTCTAACCTCTTTCATTTAATTGTTTTTTTCTCTAATAAGCCCTCATTATTTTTTTAAAAAATTGACTCATTCTAGCGTTTATTAAATTGTATGTTAGACGTTGCATTGTGTCTTTTTAATATTCTTTTAATCAACCTTAGTTTTCATATTTCTGGACAATGAGCGTTTCCTACCGTCAGCACTGTTTAAAATAAATTCACTACTGATAGTATTGTCTGTTTTATCACGAGATTTATTCATCTCACAATTGAATGATCAACTAATCTGATTTTAAAATAACAATTCTTCATAAAATAAATTTATACAAATTAAATCCCGTCCTGCATTATTCGTAATTTACTGTTAGTTTAACTTAATAACGCAGAAAATGGAATAGGCGACACGAGGTTCCAATTCTGACCTCGTTCCATTCAGTTTTAGACTGCTTACTATGGGAAAAGCAAGAATCCGTCTCTTGTATATCCTAACTAAGATATGGTGAATTGTACTTAGCTGTTAGCTGACCTTCTAAAGTAGGGACCGCTCAGAAGGTCAAAACTGCGGCGACGTTGAGAGGAAACCACTTTAATTTACAGTTAATAAAGAAAACGGGGTCTTTGGAGAGCAGTCATCGTCTTCAGGTTAAAAAAAGATATGGCATTTCAAATTATTAGCATGTGTAAAAACGTATAAAATATCATGAAAGAAATCTTGTAAACAATTAAAACAACGCATCATTTCTGTAATTGTTGTGACCTGTTATGGCCAGGAAGAAAGACACGGAAACAAGTAGGTAGGTTTAACCAGTGTATTAGAATAACATAACATATATAAAAAGTAAGAACGTTAGTAGTCAGCAGATTAAAGTGTACGTCCAAGCTATCTAGATTCACTGCGTCTGGACTGTATCTAGACTGCCTCCCGACTGCCTTACGACTGCCTCCCGGGAAGTCATGCACTTTAGTATTTATGCAATGAGGAGGAATCCATTCTATTGCAAATAGGGCACCATAACAGAAATTTAAACAAGATCATGAGTCGCATAACACATAAGGGTCGTAGTGGTTGTCGGTTGGTTGTTTTTGTTTTATGGCATATCAACCTCTGGTGGGTCATTTATTGCAAACTAACTTTTTATTTATTTATTGCTGGTAATACCTTTATCTTTCAACAATTTATTGTTGTTTTTTATACAAGTTTTGTGTCTAGTAATACTTTTTTTCTTTTCGAGTATCAAGATTCATTGGGATTTGTTGTTTTTAGGGCAGTATCCCCAAGTCCTACCCTGTTATTTAACCCATAACTAGAGGAAATGAACGGATTAATACCTTTCCCAAGGGTACCAGTGCTTAAGTGAATGCACGGTATTCAACTTGTATTCGAACTCGGCTCACCGATTTCTCTTTCCGAGCCGATATCGACTGCACCACAACGCACATCCGTCGGTAGGAGTGGTAACAAATGCACAACAGCTGTAGCAGAAATGTTGTCTTGAGCAAGATAGACCAACTTTCGATAGTCATGTTTGAATTTATGTACTTTCTTCTTCTAAACTGGCTTTCAATGAAGGCTACAGAGGCCAGTCTGTTCTAAAATTTACGCATAGCCCGAGAGTGAGAAGTGAATGATTTACACCTTTCCCAAGAATACTTGTACATAAGTGAACGTAACGAAACAACTGAAATTAGAACACGAGCTAGTATCCGTTGCACTACTTCCAATCAATATTATCACTTCTAGATACTGTAATACAATTGAGTGGAAGCAAGCGACATAGAGCCGTAGAAAAAAATGATAACCAACAGAGGGAAAATCTTCTGCCTCGTTAATCATGGCTCAAAAGAGGCATTATCGCCCATGCGTGTATCAGGTATGGCACTTTACTATAGAATATAAAAGCATGACGTCTCTTAATTTAATCTAAATTATAGTGGCTATTGGACGATCCCATCGCAGATGAATAGGAAATTAGGAGCAACCGAAATGGAGTTCTACGGAGGAAAATACATAATTACATGGTCGGAGCGATTAAGCAACGAAAAAATCTTAAAGCAAAATGTAACAAAATTCTCTTGCACCCAGAATCCGAAAAACACAGTTGAAATTTCTGGGACCCATCAGAAGAAAGGAGGGGTTCGAGAAACTTCACCCTCACAGAGCATACAGATGGCAAAAGAGATAGATAAAGGTAAGAGGTAACTTATCTAAAGATATGGTGTGAATAGGTGCCGGAATGGGCAGAGGAGAGGCTTAGAATCGAGAAAAGCGATGCTAAGGACCATGAAAAATGTTAATTTTTGGAGTCATGATTGTCTACGTTCTTAGGGGAAAACGCAAAGAAGAAGAAGAAGAAGAAGAAAGGAAATGCTCCAATTTTACCGTATGTTCAGTACCTGGTACACCAACAACAATGGAAGTGAATTCCACTGTTTAAATTGTCCACAGGATGTATCGACTCGGAACGACAAATCGGGGATCCGAGTTCGAATTCCAGTTGAATTCTTTGCATTCACTTACTCACAAATAGCCTTGGGAAAAAGGTATTAATCCGTCTTTTCCCTCCAGTTATGAGTTAAATAAGACATTGGGTTTTATAGCCTTGGCCGGCAACCAGGCTACCGCAGAAAACAATGACAACCTACTGATGGATAATCTTCTGCCTAGTCAGTCATGTCTCTTTCGAGACTTGATCGCCTGATGCGTTTATCCCATATGGCACTTATTGACATTGACCACAATATATGAGGTGGCCCATTTTCAGCATAGACCGAGAACTCTTCGGCGTACATCAACAGTCAAAAGAAGTGAAATGCTCTGCGCATGTCCAGTCTTGCCCTATGTTCAGTACCTGGTGCACCAACAATAATGGAAGATAATTCCACTCTATACATTGACCACAATTTATAATTCCCGATTTTTAAATATTGTAACTGATTTACATATCTACTCGAATATTTTGACATCATTTTTGATTAAATGCTACAAAAGAAGAAGAAGAAAAAGAGGAAGAAGAGAAAGAAGGATGAGGGGAGAATAATAATAATAATAGTATTATTATTATTATTATTATTATTACTGTTTTCTAAATAGCTAATTATTCCAGTCTCCCTATGATATGATATATGAACTCAAATCACCTCGGAGACAATTTTAATTTTAATTTTTATTCAACTGCTTACTTGATAGACAGACAATGGTAAAATGTATTGAGCTTTGCCAAAAAACAAAAACAAAACAAAGCAAACATAAACAAAAAGAAAGTGCAAATCTAAAAAAAAAAAGTTGAATCTCAGACGAATGTTTTCCAAAGTTATTCATTTTTGCTGATGTACACCCGAGGTGAACGTAAGCCTAAGCTCAACGTGTTACTTGCTGTCTGAAACACAGACGCATATGTCTTAATATAATATTTTGATGCATTTGTAATGAACAATGCATGTTCCTTAGGTCGGTAAATAAGTGTAGACCATAACTGATATTAGCCAATGCCGATCACAATAATTGATCCACATAACCAAGATTCATTTTTCTACCGCAAGTTTGGCAGACAAAGGAAATGATTGATGTTCAAATTATATTTCAAATAAAACAGAATATATTATCTCTGTATAATAAATAAATAAATGAAAAACGCAAATTCAGAAAGAAACAGAAAAACGCTGACACATATTTGTTCCTTCTTTAGCATACAAGAGGACAGAATTATAATAAAAAAATGTTTTGTATTCAATTTACCTATAAAAATGCGTCAACAAAATATGATCTCCCCTTTACTCTCTCACTCTCTCCCTATATATATATATATATATATATATATATATATGATCTCTTCTTTACTTTCTCACTCTCTCCCTATATATATATATATTTATATATATATGATCTCTCCCTTACTCTCTCACTCTCTCCCTATATATATATATGATCTCTTCTTTACTCTCTCACTCTCTCCCTATATATGTATATATATGATCTCTCCTTTACTCTCTCACTCACTCCCTATATATATATATATATATATATATATATATATATATGATATCTCCTTTTCTCTCTCACTCTCTCCCTATATATATATATGATCTCTCCTTTACTCTCTCACTCTCTCCCTATATATATATATATGATCTCTTCTTTACTCTCTCACTCTCTCCCTATATATATATATGATCTCTTCTTTACTCTCTCACTCACTCCCTATATATATGATCTCTCCTTTCCTCTATCACTCTCTCCCTATATATATATATGATCTCTCCTTTCCTCTCTCACTCTCTCCCTATATATATATATGATCTCTCCTTTACTCTCTCACTCTCTCCCTATATATATATATGATCTCTTCTTTACTCTCTCACTCTCTCCCTATATATATATATGATCTCTTCTTTACTCTCTCACTCACTCCCTATATATATGATCTCTCCTTTCCTCTATCACTCTCTCCCTATATATATATATGATCTCTCCTTTACTCTCTCACTCTCTCCCTATATATATATATATATATATATATATATATATATGTAGAAAGTTTGTCTTTTTAAATGAACAGATTCATGCTGTTTTAACACCTTTATGATGTTCTTGCTCATCAGTGTTATTTGCCGTTAAGTCCCTTTTTTCTTGTTTATATGCAAAGAAATGTTTTATTTATGTAGAAGCGGCCTTGTTTGTGATCATTTGATTTTTTGACTACCTTTTTCTTTATGATTGGTAGATTTTTTTAAATTTTTATTCTGCCGTTGTTTGATTTATTTTTGTTTTTAATGCATGCGTAAATGGGTGTTTTTTATTGTTTTATATTGGTTAATATATATATATATATATATATATATATATATATCCTCAACAGGTGTTTACCCGTTCAACCAGACTGGCAACTGGGTCCCACCCATTCACAGTCAGGTTAGCCAAACGCAGACGACAATTCTACTCCTGCAGCTTCCTCTCTCGCACTTCCCGCCTGTGGAACTCACTCCCGTATTCTTGCTTTCCTGACGGCTACGACCTCCAGAAATTTAAAAGCAAAGTTAATACTCACCTACTAACCACTGGCCTCTAGCTCTCTCCCCTCCCCTGTATAACCTTCCCTTTCTCTCCGCCCATGTACCTGTCATTGCACCTGCTTTCTCAGCTTTCTATTGTTCCTTTCTAACTAGCTTGTACTCCTCACTCTTTTGTAATTAATCTCTTTACATTTATGTAACCCCCTGCACATCAGTGGCGTTTCTGCCTTGCTCGGGGTGAAATGATTAAAAAAAAAATATATATATATATATATATTACGGAAATTGACGAAGATTAACGAAACTGGTAATAAACAACCGACAATTTGAAATGATTTGTTTGAACATTATTTTTGATCGATACTGTTATTTAAGTAGATATTATGTTTATTATAAAACAGGCTAATATTTTCCGCTGACAGGTCGTGCAAAGTTTATATTCTATCAATTATAAAGTCGTTATGCTGTGCGAGAACTTATCACCAGAATCTATCTTACCTATTTATAAATATATTAAACATCCATGCAGGAAATACTGATGCAACATATGGTCTGGTGCGTATGGAATATATTTAGATATTCTTGATTAAGTCTAAAGAACTATCAGCAAGGTTATTGTTCCTGACATAGCATCTCGGTTTCAGTCACTTTCCTACCGCCATAATGTAACGTGCTAGTGGCTTTTCTAGAACTACTTTCATATTAATTGTTCTGATTAATTTTTTTCTATGATATCTAGATTTATGAATTTTAATGCAATACTTTAAATGGTAACTAATTTTTATCCATTTTGCTGTCGAAATGGTTAGATTTAACAGTCAGTTCCAGGCTAACAATCCCTTCTATTTCAATTCTCGCTAATGGAACTCTCTTCCGGTTTCTTGCATCCTAGTCAGCATTGATATTCGAAAATTTAAATATCATGACAATCGTTAGCCTCTGACATTCTTTTTATTGTTCTCTCTCCTTCATTGTATTTTATTATATTCTCTACCACTTCGTAACCCCGTGTCTCTTCGGTGTTTTTTTTCCTTGCTTCGGTTAAAATTATTGGCAAAAGCTACTAGTGTAATTTCTCATGTATCTATCTGAGATAAGTCATGAATTCAAATGTGAAAAATTGCATATGAATTTAAAGAATCTATTAAATAGTGATACTTAAGCAGCTATCGACAGACTTATATAAAGATAAGCTATGGTATTCATTCCCTTAGGGGGAGATATTTTGGATAGCACAGAATATTTGCATTTCATAAAAATAAACAAAAAAAGCTAAATCTATCAGTAGTCAGGAAACCCATGACAGTACAATGAATGAGATATGCATATTTCAAAATTTGAAGGATGTTTTTTCTTCTACCAAAGATAAATACTAGAGAAAAATGTTCAGTTGTTTTAAACGTTAGCGAAGACAAACTGGTAATTTTTTTTTAGTCAAACGGTGTGAAAATATTTTAAATGCAAAATGTTCACTTATGAAATGCACTTAGAGAGGATGTTAGAATGTAACTGAAAAGGAAAAAGAAACAGAAGCAAGAAGTGGCAATAAAGGAAGACATGTATAAAGTGAGAAAGCGAGAAGAGAAGATGAGTGAAAGGCAGAGATGAAGAGGAGGAGAGACAGAAAAACAGTCGGAAGAGAGGAAGTGCACGGGAAGAGACAGGCTGGGAGAGATGAAGGCAAAAAGGAAAAAGCAAAGAGACGGAAAAGACAGAGAAGGACAAAGAGAAACAGAGAGAGGGTGATGGATGGATGTTCAGTAAATGAATTGATCAAATATGGGTTATGAATAAGTTAAGTTGGTTAATTTAAAGATATATAAACACTTGTTGGATTACTAAAAGTCAAATATACTTCACTGAACAAAGAAAAGACAATGAATTAATAGATAGATTGATATAAGTACGGCGAGCGCACAAATAAAAAAGGAAAACATAACTCCGGTTTACACGAGGGTCAAAAAGCTGGAAACAGGATAGATTTAGAACAGAATTGCAATTGTAAGCACTGTTTAAATTGAAGTTAAAAAAAAAATTGACATACGTCCGGTTCACACGAGAATCAAACATGTAGATAATATTTTTTATACAAGTTCACAAAAAAGTATACATTCGTCGGGTTTATACCCGAATCGGCAACTATTGTTTTGGAAAGTTAGTGCGATTAAATAGGCTTATTCTAAAGTCCACAAACAAAGAAAAAAAAGACGAGCCATTTATTAATACGACAAATATCTAATATTGAATAATATCATCTAAATAAAGATAAAATATCACCGACAGGCTGGCAATCACATCACACGCTTTGTACACGTTTGAGGAACGTGTACATAGCCTGTGACGTGAGTCACAAAAACGACAAGTACTTTTTCTAAGTTGGATTTCAACAAAAAATATAATTTGTGTTAATTTGAATTTCGCCAGGAAAATAATCTGAAATACGATCTGGCAATTTTCCTGACGAAATTCAAATTGTGTAAGGTATTAAGAAACAGGACAATTTCGCTAGAAACTAGGAAGAGAGTACTGGATTGCTACGTGATGTCTGTTCTTCAATATGGCAGTGAATGCTGGACAATACCATCAAAGATGAAAGAAAAACTTGAAGCAACTGAAATGTGTTTCTACAGAAGGATGCAACGAATATCATGGATCGAGCATGTGAGCAATGATGAGGTCTTGGAAATGATGGAAACAAGTAAATTAATAATAGGAACAGACAGCTGAAGTTCCTGGGACACCCAATGAGGAAGGAGGGCTTGGAGAACCTGATACTAACAAGCTAGATTGAAGGGAAAAAGGACAGGGGAAAGCAACGGATATCATATTTGAAGGACCTAATCAGGTGGATGACGGAACGAGGGTTGCATGGGGTAACAGGAGAAGACGTGCTAAAAGCCACCAGTGATAGGAAAACGTGGAAAGCCATGATTGCCTACGTCCTGAAGGGACAGGGCACATAGAAGAAGAATAATGCGGTGAGCTTTCATGTGGTGTTAGAGTTTTCGCAAAATGTTTGCGTAATCGTTAATGGCCTAAAGTTTTTAAATAAAAAACTTTGTCATTTTTATAGCACTCGTTACATTCACCACATTTAACTCTCGAATAAATTGTAAGCTATCGAATGCATGCCCACCAAATATACTTTGATGTTCTCCAACTACTCCACAAAAATACATCTGCCTTTTATTAGGTTTGTTTCGTAATCTTCAAGTAGGTGTATTTATTGCAGTAAGCGAGATATTAACTTATTTTCATATGCGTCTAAAGTCTCTCCTGTATTATCTGTCTTGGCATTTCCTTATCTTAAACTGCAAATCTCCACTGAAACAGGAATAATGAAGACATCATATCCGATTAATATGTACAGAAATTAGATTTCGATTACTGCGTTATCAGTTTAATATTCCATTTACTGCTAAAATTGTTAAATTCCATGATGCTATATTACACTAAGATATGTTCTGTTGTGAATCTTCGTCGCCAATTTGTTGTGGAATTGTGGCAAAACTTCGCCGCAAAGTAGTTGTGACCGGTTTGCACCGGAAGACACAAAACAAGAAGGTAGGTTCAAAACAGTGTACTAGTATAACAAGAAACATCATCTTCAAAGTAACTGTTAATAATAAATAACTTGAAATAAGTAGGTCAGAAGGTATTATTACGCTGCTTATTGCCTAACTAGTAGCTGTCGTTAACTCCTGTTAACTGCTCTCCGGATGTCATGCAGGTAACTATATATATAACAAAAGGAAGAGTCAATTCCTCGTAGGAGGGCAACATAACAGGTTCTTATGCATACAATCCTGGGTGTGGGAAATCAATTTAAACTGAAAGCAAAAAGCCACAAAAGCACTTGTAATCTAAGTACTTCTAACAGATACAAACAAATTGCAGCTACAATTTTATATATGGTAATCAAAAAATCCATGTCGTTTTTAACGTCGTGCAGAAGGAAATGATTACTGATACACAAAAGAGTGCTACACTTGCCTGCAAAGCAGTAAGATTTGAGTAGAGTAATAGCCCTTGACTGACACAGCTGCGTCGTGCGCACACATCAGTCATAGCTTGGACAGCGGTGAGGAAAGATGGCTCTAACAAAGAAGTTCATTCAATGTTGTCTTCTCTTTGACATTAAGGTGGACTTCTCCGCAGCTGCATCAATACGTCAAACTTTTGAGGATAATATTGTGAGTGAACACAACACCAAGTTATTTCTAACGGAAGTTTAGATTAGAAGACTTGTGATTAATCCCACGACAGATTCTGGGCGATGAGGCCTTGAAAGCTGTCATAGAGGAGGACGACAGCCAAACCTGTGGTGTGTTTGCTGGAGGCTTCTAGGTTTCTGATTTAATCTGCACCACATAGTGTAAGTGGGTACCACAAACATTTTCATAAGCCAAAATGCAACGAGTGACAGCCTGTTTCTCAATGGTTTTTGGGGACTATAAGGTACCCATATTTGAGCGAGTGCTCACCAATGACAAAAAGCGGGTTCTGCATGACTCTTCTAGTTGTCTCAACGGAACGCTGTGAATTTCACCACAAAATCATCTATACAAACAAACAAGATCATGCTCTTTATATAGTCGACTAGTCGTCAAATAGAGCACAGAAAGCGACTAACAACAGGCCAAACCAACATTTCTGATCTGTACTTGCAGAAATTGAAACGGGTGCAACAGGCTTCGAAACAGAAGAAGCTAGCATTGGTTAATCACACGGATGTTCTGCTCATCCATGACAATGACTGGTTTCATGTGGCACGGCTGTCCAGGAATATCATACGGTGACTAAGTTTGGAGAAACTGTGCTATACACTTTAGTTCTCGACAAATGCAAATGATGCAGCAGGTATTCACAGACATTTTTGCGTAGAACACATTTGATTTTTTATCGCAAGGTCATCTTAAAGCTGAAGGAAATTTGGCAAAAGGTTTTGGATATCGATAATTATAAGGACTAAGTGTGTGTAAAATTTGTTGTAAATGAATGTAGTACCTGGTACATGTATGTTATTCTTAAACTCTTTAGATTTATCATTTCCTATAATCAGTTGAAAATATGTAAACAAATTATTATGACAAGATTTGAAACTGAAAATTCACTACTAGTATAAATAAATAATGGAGTTTAAGAAAGTCTCTTGTCTTCTAGAACATGACATCTCCAATACCTTTGAGTGAACATGTGAGAAAAGATAAAGTTTTATAAAAAATGGAAACAAAATAAACACTTATACTTTGAATCAGAAAGAGACAGTTGAATGATCCAGGATACATAAAGAAAAAATAAAATTGGAAAATTTAACATTCACAAGATATAGTAAAGAATAGAAGGACATGGAAAAGCAGTGATTAAGCAACCTAACGAGCTTTTTATAAAATTGTTGGCAGAGCAGGGATTAGAAGAAATTTAATAACCATAAGAAATTAACAGGAATGATGGAGGGCCATGCTCACCAAGATCCTGAAGAGACACGGCGCAGAGAATAAGAAGAAAAAGAAGAAGAAGAGGAAGAAGAAGAAACGGAGAAGAATCTATGCAGCATTTACAAGTAATTGCAGCTGGTCCAGACGGCATTGTAATAGGGCTGCTGTTAACCCTGAAAGAATTCGTTATAGAAAAAATTACGGAAATAATAAATGAAATTTATAATAGTGGTATAATGCCAGACGGCCAATGCAAATCCATTTTCATAGCATTGCCTAAGAAGCCAAGTGCAAGCGAGTGTGAACTATACCGAACTATCAGCTTAATGAGTCATATTACAAAACTGCTGGTTCGAATACTGATGAATAGAGCAAGAAGTAGAATAAGGCCAGAGATAGGACAAGAAGTAGAATCAGGCCAGAGATAGGACAAGAAGTAGAATAAGGCCAAAGATAGGACAAGAAGTAGAATCAGGCCAGCGATAGGACAAGAAGTAGAATCAGGCCAGAGATAGGACAAGTACAGTGCGCGTTCGTCAAAGATACTGGAAAAAGGAACGCCATATATATGATTAGGATGCTCTCTGAAAGGGCAATTCAAATGAAGGACTTATACCTCTGCTTTATTGACTATGCAAAAGCGTTCAACAAAATACACCACAAAGAATTGATGGAAATACTCAGCAAGCTAGACATATTTGGGAAAGACATTAGGGTAATTAAAAACCTTTACTGGCAGCAAATTGCCTGCATACAGACAGGTAACGAATTCAGCAGTTATACAAAGATAGAAAGAGGCGTAAGACAGGGATGTGTATTTTCACCGGATCTATTTAACTTGTACAGTGAGAATATTTTGAGGACCCTAGATGTTATGGCAGGATTTGTCATCGGAGGTCACAATCTGAACAACATAAGATATGCAGACGACACAGTGGTGATTGCAGACACAAAAAAGAAACTGCAGGACCTCCTACAGAAGATAGCTGAAGAGATCGACATGAAGGTATTACAAATAAACTGCGAGAAAACCGAATGCATAGTCATCAGCAAAAAGAGCAGCTCAAAGTGCCAAATACAGGTGGGGGTGTTAAAATTAAGCAGGCACGAAAATTTAAATATCTGGGAAGTGTTCTAACTGAAGACTGAAAAATCCGACACAGTGATCCAAAAGCGAAATTGCATGGCGAAGGACGCGTTCCAGAAACTGAGTAAAATATTCAGAGATAGGGAACTTTCACTAGAAAAAAAGAAGTGAGTACTAGATTGCTATGTGATGTCAGATCTTCAATATGGCAGTGAATGCTGGACAATATCATCAAAGATGAAGGAAAACTTGAAGCAACTGAAATGTGGTTCTAGAGAAGGACTCTGCGGATATCATGTAAGCAATGATGAGGTTTGGAAAGAATGGAAACGAAAATAAAATTAATATTGAGCGTCAGGAAGAGACAACTGACGTTCCTGGGACATGCAATGAGGAAGAAGGACTTGGAGAACCTGATACTAACAGGCCAAATAGAGGGAAAAGAGAGAGAGGAAAGCAGCAGATAATATATTTAAAAGGCCTGAGCAAGTGGATGACAGAACGGTGGCTGAGAGACGTTACAGGAGAAAGCGTGCCAAGAGCCACCAGGGATAGGGAGACGTAGAAGACCATGATCGCTTACGTCCTGAAGGGACAAGGTACATAAAAGAAGAAGAATTTTCTACATTTTCCGTCGATTTAACCCATAGCATCCACATACATTTTCCCACCATTCTTATCGTCTATCATCATAGAGAATTCGTTTACAGATATTTTAGGAGATACAAGGTGCACTTTTCTGGAATTAACATCTTTCCTGGAATAATAGGTTTCATCCACTGTCCAATATTCAGGCACTTTTGCCTGACACCACTGTAGTAAAATGCTAGATCTCGTTTATCAAGATATTCTGATGTCAATCACTTGATACTTATGTGTTAACCACAAACAAACAAGGGGTGCTTCCAGGAGATTTTGTCGATAGTATTTTTAATTCAGAATTGTCTTTCTTCTAGGATGGTTACTAACCAAATTCAAGTATCCCTTGTTGTTTAATCTAGAAAAGATGGATGGACAATATATTTCCCAGTGGTATTTGTACGTTAGTGAATATGTGGTGATACCGAGCAAAAGCGATTGAGCGGATGTTTGCGCTTTCACGACCAAAAAGCAAATGACCAAAAGTCGTCGCGGCGCCGCCGGTTCCGCCGCCTCCGCGCAGGGGTTCCGGTTGAAAACTAAAAATTAATCAAATATTAAATTTAAATTTCGCGAGCCTGCGCGAATTTTAGTTATCGCCCAATGGGAAGCCCAGAATCAAATACGGATATGAACTCCCAAATGATCCAAAAAGTCGAAATAAAAAGCCGAGACAGATAGCATAGACAGGCAGACCGACACGAGGAGAAGAGAGTAATTAGTAGCTCCCTTGACCAAAAGTCAAGTGGCTTACTACGCTCACCCCCTTACCTCTTTCCTTCTTCCCTGCCTCAAAAACTACTTACTGACCTAAGGAGCGACTACATCAAAGACATTCCTTACTCATAGCGCTCCCCACATTCCTAAGCATTAATTCTCTTTCAGCATTTTATTGCCATGAACATTTTAACCTCCGTTGGACCTATATTTCAAGTATTACTTCAATTGTAAAAAGATAAATCATATGTGTATATATAAAATGTTATTTTTCAACTCAGTTTGCTTTTCATGATTTTATAATCATTTTATGACTTATAGTGGGATATCTACAACAAGGGCAAATTCCTTTAACTCTGCAACAATATACGACTACCCTTCACTAGAACGGACTCCCACTACAAACAGGAAAAGAATAGATACCCCCACTATCGCTTTTGCTCGGTATCACTACAAATATAAAGAACCCGACTGGAAATCAATCTCAGTTCACCGATTTCTCATTCTGAACCGCTAGCCATGACACAACCCAGATGTGCATACAAAGTCACGATAATTGGAAAACTAGACTCAAGGCAATGAATAATAAGGCAAAAACTTCCCGGAAAACGAGATTAGTTCCCAAAGGATTAAAAAGTCTGATTCTACCTTCATATGTAATCGAATTACGAGATTGACGCTAAAGCCAATCTGCTTATTCACTCGTGAAACGACTTTTAAGATTTGCGTTTCAACAATAATCTCTCTCCAAATAAGATTATTCCTTCAATATATCTCGCAGTGATTATTAATGTATTGTAGAGAGGCACATATACACCACCTCATACTGTCAAGCAAGTAGATATTAACTGTCGCACCAATGAATATATTTGAATAAGTACATATTTTTGCCATATCTTTGCAAGATATCGATACGTTGTTAATTACAGGCGTTGTAAAAATTCAAATAAACACACAAATAAGACCAAAACACACAGGTACAAAATTCACACATACATAAACATGAAACTTGAATTATAGCAAGTACATGTTGATTTCGAAGTTTCGTGACGACACCATTACGATGCATTCCTTTATCGGGGCTGGGTTTATATATATATATATATATATATATATATATACTCTGGCATGTACTCATCGCTCATTCAGAAATTAATTAGAGTACTCTATCTATTGGGCGTGTATAATGATAACATGCACTGTAAAATGTCTGCCTTCTTCTACTGAGCGCTCATAGCCCAGAGGTAGAATCGCCAAGTGGCGCCAATTCGGTCGGGTTTCAATCCTGGGTTAAAAGCAATCGGAGTCTCACCATACTAATGAGCTGCGAAACAGACCTGTCTGTGGATGACTATATATATATATATATATATATATATATATATTGATGCATGTTTCATTAAATAGTGTAGAAAAGAATTATTTTATGTTAATTTTTATATATCGTCTGGTAAGCTAAATAGCATTATCGTTGAAAGAAGAAAGAAAATCACAATATTGAGACATGTTTTTTTATTTAATCCTTTCTAAGATTTTCGCTTTTTTTTAAAATCATATCACCCCAAGCAAGGCGAAAACGCCACTGATGCGCAGGGGGCTACGTACGAGTGAAAAGATTGGAAAAGAGAAAACCGGAAAGCACATCCTAAACAGGTAACAAGGGATGAGCCTCTTCACCTGTTCAATAGACGTGGATGGAGTGTGAACCGGGCGATAGTTTAGTCTATCTACTCCAAATGGGGGCAAGAAGAATTAAGTATGGAAAGCGACTGGAATAACCAATCGCTTCTGGTATCTATTATAGGCATTTAAGAATGTCTGTGGAGATTAAATGCAATAAAATAAACATGAGTCAAAATAGGCTGTCACTATAAACATGAAACTAATTTAAAATGGCAAAATTGGAACATAGAAACCAACGAATTCCCATCGCCCACAGTGGAGCATAGTGCATCGATATTCTTTCGCCTTCGACAAAGATGTCGAAGATGCTAGTTTACTTTGTCATTTTTTTTAAAGGCAGAGATATATTGGTTCTACTCAGACCCCTTTATCCTCTAAGAAAGGTAGAAGAGTTGCCAACCTAGTCTAAACAGCAGAACTGTCCTGCTATTTAATCAATAGCTGGATAAAGAAGAGATGAATATATAAGTGTATTTGCTCGTAAGTCAGTGCAACCAAGTTAAAGGAACAAATTTAAAGGAATATTAAAAAATTCAAAAAATGTTAAAAACTAAAGTGAATGCAACTAAATTTAAGAAACAAAAATTAAAGGAATAAAATGCGTCATTTCAAAGGTAAGGCTTTATGTCCTACTCAGAACCTTATATCCTCTAAGATAAGGTAGACGAGTTGCTAACCTAGGCTACACAACACAACTGTCCTGCTGTTTAATCAATAGCTGGAGAAAGAAGAGACGAATTCATTGAGTGTATGTGTGCGTAATTGAATGCAAGTAATTTGACTGGAATTAGAACTCACTTCTCCGGTTTATCATTTCGAAAGGATATACACTGCACTACAACACACATCCATAGAAAACCAAAATAATAATAAAGATTACGTGCTCTCTGATCGTTTATCTGCGACTTTCAATTTCTTGTTTTTGTTTATATACAGTAGCGATGATAAAGATAAGAACGATGTTAAGAAAAGGTCTAAATATGAAATAACTTTTTATTTTAAAGCTTCAAAGAACATTTTATCAAGGAAAAAAGGATATAAAAGTAAAGTATATAATTCCAAAATGTAAAGTTCAATA
Organism: Ascarosepion bandense; assembly: GCA_037127315.1. NCBI lineage: Eukaryota > Metazoa > Mollusca > Cephalopoda > Sepiida > Sepiidae > Ascarosepion > Ascarosepion bandense. The sequence goes on along the minus strand of JBBBDQ010000270.1, from coordinate 691,490 downwards.
ATTTTCTTTTGATAAAGTTATAAGAATAATTATATAACATTCGAAAATATAGCTCTAAATTATGTCCACATTTAAAAAATGTTGTTTCATATTTAAACTTTTTCTGAACATAGTTCTGGTCTTTATGCTCGCTACTATATATGTGTGTATATGTGTTTACGTTTGTGTGTACATGTGTTTTAAATGACAAAGTTAATTTTTAATTTTTATTCCATTTACCAATTTTAGAATAAAGTCGTGTATATCGTTGTCCGAGATCATAAATAATATACATGTTGCTTCCAAGGAAAACCAGTAAAATTCGAGAAGTAATTATTATATAAAATAAATATCACACGGCAAAATACCTAACAGTATCTATTCTATTTTCGTGAAATGTAGGAGACGATGATTTTATGTGTCCATCAAATATTTAATTTTGACTAAGATTTTGTTCAATTTCAGCATTACAAGTGACAAAACTTTGTAGTAATTCGAATTCAAGCATTTAAATGAATTCAAGTATATCAGCAACAGAATATTGATTAACAGACTAATAAAGATCACTTCTTGATATTGATATAAATGGCTAGATATTTAACCAAATACAGAAGAAAACGTGAACATAGGCCAGTTTATCAACAACTTTAACCCTTATGCAAATCTCTGAGAAAATATAACATTTAAACAGACAGAACTTGTCTTGTCGATTGAATTTAGAAGAACGTCTCTCGAGTCTATCTATCTATATATATGAATATGTCTATTATATATCTATAGATATATCTATCTATCAATATATATGAAGTTTTCTAAAATTTTATTTATTTATTAATTCGACAGATTTTATAACATTATACGTTATTTTTACGAGGTACTATTATTAAAGTTGATTCCATGTTTTTTTTTATTATTAAACTGTACGGTTCCGTCTGCTCATTGGGGGACTATATTTAAATAACTTCTCCATGTATTGTGTCCCTTCATGACGTAGGCGTTCATGGACTTCTACTTGCGCCTATCGCTTTTTATATTTTTCTTCTTGGTAGCTCTCTCAAACCCCGCTCGAATATCCATTCGCTCAAGCCCTTTCAACATGCCTCACGCTGTTTTACCTTATCTTACTCTCTATCCGTCTTGTGCGTATGAAATTCTCCAAACCCTCATTTGGTGTCCTAGAAATTTAAGCTGGCTCTTCCTGATGCTATGTATAAGTTTTCTTCTCGTTTGTATGCTCTCCAACATCTTATCATTGCTCAAATTCTCGGTATATGTCATCCTCTGGATTCTTCTTTCGGACCACATTTCTGTTGCTTCGAGCCTCTTCTTCATCATTGAAGAGCTCATCCAATATTCGCTGCGTATAGAAGAACAGATATAGCATTCAGATTAGAGTTCTTTTCTTTGTTTCTAATAAGATCTTGCTTTCTTTCAGTACTCTGGTTAGTTTTTGAAATGCGTCTTCGGATCTCAGTGTATCTATTTCCATCCACTGTCAGAAAATTTTCCAGGTATTTAAATTGCTATACCTGTTTTGTTTTGTTTCCCAGACCTGTAGGTGGCATTTTGGTAACTTCGTTTTGCCGATGAATATGCATTCAGTTTTCTTAAATTTTATGCTCAGTACTTTCTCTTCACTTTCTCTTGTAACCTTCTGAAGGAGGTCCTGCATTTTAATTTCCGTGTCTGCTATCAGTAACTGTGTCATCCGTGTAACTTATATTGTTGAGATTGTGGCCGATAATGTCTCAGAATTGTTTCATTGCCCAGGTTGAATAGATCCGGCAAGAAAATAAATCTTTGTCTTAAGCCCCTTTGTAGTTTTGTATAACTGCTGAATTTGTTTCCTTTCCGTATGCAAGCAGTTTGCTGATAAGATAGGTGCTTGGTTATCTTCATGTATTTTGTGAATATGTCCAGGGTTCAGAGCATCTCCAACAAGTAATTGTGGCGGACTTTTTCAAAAGATTATGTTTAGTCTATAAAGCACAAATGTAGGCTCTTCTGCATATTGTTCTGATAGCATTCTGAACATAAATATCGTGTTCCATTTTCCAGTGTCTTAAATAAACCATCACTGTTCTTCTTTCTCAGGGCCGATTCTTCTGCACGCTCTGTTCATCAGAATCCCGATGATCAGTTTTGTTATGCGGCTCATTAAGCTGAGTGTTCGGTGGATTTCACATTACTTTGTTGGTTGGTTGCTGGCTCTGTTTTTATGGCATATCAACACGTCGGCGGGTCATTTAATGCCAACTAAATTTTTATTTATTTATTGCCTATAATACCTTTTTCTTTCAACAATTTATTGTTTTTATATAAGTTTTGTGTCTAGTAATACTTTTTTCTTTTCGAGTATCAAGATTCATTGAGATTTGTGCTTTTTTAAGGGCAGAGTCCCCAAGTCCTACCCTGTTATTTAATGGAAGAAAGGGACGGATTAATACCTTTCCCAAGGGTACCAGTGCTTAAGTGAATGCAGGGTATTCAACTGGAATTCAAACTCGGCTCACTAATTTCTCCTTCCGAGCCGATATCCACTGCACCACAACGCATATCCGTCGGTCGTAGTGGTAACAAATGCACAACAGCTGTAGCAGAAATGTTGTCTTGAGCAAGATAGACCAACTTTCCATAGTCATGTTTGAATTTATGTACTTACAGCACCTGGTATTCCCAAGCGGTTACCCATCTAAGTACTGACCAGGCTCAACATTGCTTAACTTCGCTGATCGAGCGAAAACCGGTGTATTCAACTTGATATGACCGTAAGCCACATTCCTTTGTGCCTGGCTTCTTAGGTTGTGCTATGAAAATTGATCTTCGTAGATCCTCCGGTACATCGATACGTAGATCTCGTTTATTATTTCTGTGATCCTGTATACACCACAGCTGCATAAGGTTGTTAGCATCTCTATTACCATATCGCGTGGTCTTGCTACTCTGTTTCTGTTCAATTTGGCTACTGCAGCTTTCATCTCAGTTTTTAACATATCTGGTCCGTTGTTATTTCTGTGTATTGCCGGTTGCTCTCGTTTGTCATGGAAGAGGTTTCCGATATATTTGTCTCTGAATTATTACTTGATTATTTGTCCTTTCTCTAATATGAGCGTTAAGTCTTTTGATTTTATCTATCCTGTTGATGAGAATTCTACGAAATGCAAAATATATAAAAGATTTGAACAAGTTTTGAACGTCTTTCCAAATTTTTTTCTTTACAAAAAATCACCAGGCAGGTTTAGCAGCAATAATATGTTAAATCTCGTCGCTTTAGGCCAGTAATCCAAGGAATATAACCAAATAAATTTTTAGCACACACACACACACACACACACACACACACACACACACACACACACACACACACACACACATATATATATATATATACATATATATGAATGTTTGTGTGTGTGTGTGTGTATGTGTGTGTGTGTGTGTGTGTGTGTGTGTGTGTGTGTGTGCGTGCGTGTGTGGAAACATATTAAATAATATGGAAAAATATGTCTATCATTTTTGTATTAATTCAGCTTTCCGTTGTTGTTCAGTTTTATCGGCAAATTTCTTTAAATTTATATTAAATTATATTTTAGATTATTTTTCCCACGTACTTTCGAATGTTGCTTCTGTTTTTTTTGTTTGTTTTTTTACTTTCGCCTAAGTCTATGAATTTGTTTTGATCATCCTTAGCCTAAAAAATACTGTATAATATTCATTATTTTTTAACCATAATGGTGAATATGTAAAAATTAAGCAACATTTTTACAAGAAAATATTTTAATTTGGTGTTAAAAATTGCCGCTAAAATTGTTGATTGATTTAAAATGCAAAGATTCATTATGATGTCTGTAATTTTGATTTAGATGCACTGTGTGTATTTTCAGTTTTTCTAGTTTAATTGTTAACTAATGTTGCATATGATCCATTATCTAAACTTATTTATAAATAGAACTTTGTCTGTGTGTGTGTGTGTGTCTGTGTGTGTGTGTGTCCGTTAACTATAGACTCCGAAACGGCTGAACCGATTTTCTTGAAAATTTACACAGTTGTACTATAAGTGTCTGCGAGTTTTCTTAGCTAGGTTTTGTGTCGAGGTACCCCCGATAAATATCGAAAATCGAAAATCGAAAAAATCAGGTTATAGAAGGAGTGGTCCGATTTTAATCAAATTTTACACACTAATAGACAAAGACATAAGAAACGATATTCAGAAGTTTCAAGGTTGCAGTTCTTACAATAGTGCAGAAAATCGATAATATATATATATATATATATATATATATATATATATATATAAGGCAAGATGTTTGTGTGTTTGTGTGTGTCTGTTTATCTGCCTTGTATGTCTGTATTTTTTTTCAGCCCTTTTATTTTAGTTTTTGCTTCGGGTTTGGCTCTAAGTAGGTATTATTGTAGTTCTTAGTCTCAGCCATAATACTATTTGCTCAGATGACTTATTTAGCCTTCAAAATTCAGTTCACGTCGAAAAAACTTATTTGATATAAGATTATATATGATTATACCAGAAAATCATAATTTGACTTACATCAATGCATTTTTCTTTCAGTCTACGGTTTCGCTTTAACTGTAATTAGTAATTGCTTTTTGGTCTTTCGTGCCAACGTCGAAAGAATCGGAGTTCCAGGACCATGGATTAGTTTTAAAGCTTTCATTACACCCGAGCAAGACTAGGTTATACTGCTAGTTATATATAAGCTTGTCTAATACAATTATCCTTCTTGGGTAACAACTGTTATTTTCTGTTTGCCAGACCTAGAAAGAGTTAAAATTGCTGATAATTCCGGCAAACATTGCTTTTGTGAGCAGATTAATGATATTTCTGAAATTTAGATATTGCCTTTGAGAAAACTGGAGAATGTGAACATTCCTGTTCAAGCAAAGTATGAAGAAAACGGCATATGATACAAAAATAAAACATATTTATTCTAGGATTACAGAAAGGAGGCCACAAAAATGTTTCGAATATTTTTGCGATTTACGCTTATACTGTAACTCATATTAATGATTAAGCCTCTCAATCTAGTCTCGCATAACCTTTTTCGTTATACGATACTTGGTAGCATCGTTCAATATATACCAATGTGGCCTGGTGGATGCTCTCGGTTTGTTTCTCTGAGTAAACCACCGTGTCCTTGAAATTAGCAAGGTATCCGTCAAGTATATGTATTTCGGGGAGATCCTGAAACCCATTTCGCCGTAATTCTGCACCAGGCTCTCAACAAGAACCACATCATTTTCGTCGTTATAATATCACAGGAAGCCCGAAAAACTGGGAAAAAGCTTTTCCACATTGCTTTCACCATCCTACAACCTTTCATTAGTTAATTTAAACAAATCTAAGAATGTCTTTCTAGCATGTTTCACACGTTTCATGATACCTTATATGTCGAGTTTCTTTTTTTTTTTCTCTTCTGAGGCAATTCTCCTTTACGTTTTAGACTGATAGATCTAGTTTGTTTCTTTGCCTTCATAACACGAATGAAAGTTGAAAGGCTGACACCAGCAATATTTACGACCTCTTTATTACTTTATATTATTTTATTTTAACTCAAATTTAATTTAATTTATTTTATTTTTTTCCTCTTGCTATATTAAGTCTAATGAATTGATATCGTTTTAAATATCCTTTATTTTATATATTCTGAATATTTCTTCCTGTCTGTGATTGTGATTTCATATTCTTTTTAAAATACAAAAAGATTTGAGTTGGAACATTGTAACCGATGTAAATGTCTGTCTGCAATCCATTTCCGGTCAAAATTGAAAATTCTCAACTCTTTAGCCGTTTACATTGGCTCTTCCGTCTTTACATTTTCTCGCTTATTTTTCTTCATTTTCTATTTCTTCTGTATCTTTCCTTTTACTCTTTCTTTTTTATTTTCTTCATTTCTCATGCTATATTTTGATCTTTTCTTCCTTTTTCTTTTTCCCCTTTTTATGTTTTTAATTGCACGAAAAAAAATCCAAAAATAAAGGGAAAATTTGTTCTTAAAAATGATTTTACAAAAATTAAAAATGTCGCAGTTCATCCATTTTTAAAATTTTCGTAAATAATATATATATATATATATATATATAGTCTTTTAATTTCCAAAAGTATTTGGAGAGAGACGTCATATTTTTTTTTTTGTTATTGAAGGATGAGAGGTGATTGTAAAAGCGCTTTTTAAATACATTCATGATATTCCCGATATATATTTTTTCATCTTTAGTATTTTCTATGGATGAAATCGAACACATATATATCAGAGATTTCGTCAGACATTTATTGGTCAACGTATGTTCCAACAGCTAATGTCATTAATCAACCATTTAACTTCGCAAACCACTTTCTTCAAAATTCTAACGGTCAACACAGAAGACATATTCCCTTTATTATCAATAACCCCAACCAACCTCACACTAACAAGGGACCAAATATAGATAGCGAGGATTTTCAATCTTGTTCATTCCTCCTGAAAAGACGTTGGACACCCAATGTCGAAACAACCATATGATTGTAGAGGACACATATAAAAAACATTATATACTTGTTCTAAAATATAATTTATAATAAATATTCACAGCTCTCTATATATTATATATCGAGCACTGTTCTAAATTAATGTTTTGAACGTTGAAAAAATTCTTTCTTCGTTCTGTACTCACTCGGATATATATATATATATATATATATAACACAAAGAAAATATCAGTGCAACGTCATCTGATCGTCAGTTTTTTTGTTTGTTTTTTTTCGTAAAATCACTATTCTAACTATGACATTAGTGCTTAAAATTGTTAAAATAAATTCTCGAAATAAAATAATACCGATAGATTTATAAATTTGTCTGATATATTTTGATTACAATATTTTATTAATTTCTAACACAGAGTTCACATCGGAGTAAGAACATCAGCGGAAGCAACCTTACTAATTATCAAGGATATTATATATATATATATATATATATATATATATATATATATGAACAAGTAGTTTTTCCTATCACACCAAAATATAATTGATTTAAATAGGATCATTTTATTATTAAGATATATATACATAGGCATCACGCTTAAAAAATGTGGAAAAAATTATTTTAGGTGTTTGTGTATCAATATAAGTGTCTACGTGGGCAAGACCATACAACATTTCGAGGTGACGATCGCTCAGCGCGTGTCGGGTAGAGTAAGGACCGCCGGTATAGACAACAAGAAACGAAGGTAACGGAAGGGTCCGGAGACTTGAACCAATTACATCCGGGCAGTCACAGACTCATGAGTCAGCAATCAGTGAACACCTATTAAATTCTGTAGAATGCAGGACGCATTCTTCTCCAGATTTCATCTCCGTGATGCGCAGGTCAAAGACAAGACCCTATTTAGACACCTTTGAGTCTCTTACCGATAATTTACAACGTCCTGTCTTGTGTCGGCAGAGGGAGTTGAAATTTTAATTGAAGCTTTTGGGGGAGACTACTACCCAACATAGGTAATATAACTTTTTTTTGTCTTAACCTGTGTCGTTGTTAATAGTTTTTCTTAGCAACTTCTCCGTTTTAATTTTGCCAACGATTTCTATTTATCTATCTTAATGATAAAATGATCCTACTTAAATCATATATATATATATATATATATATATATATATATATATATAATTCTTATATTAGGAAGGTTAGCCGTTTATTCTACCATATTTTTGGGCTACTAAATGAAAAGACAGAAATCATGTGTGGATCTAAACACATTAGAAAGTACATTTAGCGTTCGTACAAAGTGTGGATAAAAGTTTGTACAATAATATTTTGCGACACTTGACTCATTCCTCTGTATACGAAATTGGTATTAACTGACATATTTATTTAAAGTTATTTATCTGAACATTTGCGTGGATAGTTTATTTTCTTTTCTATAATTATGCCAATTTTGTAAATTTCCGTATAATTTTGTAACAATGTCTTCGGACAGTTTGTTTACATTAGGATAAAATCCCGACCAGAGATCAGTCAGTCAGTTAAGTGCCATACGTGATACACGCTTGGGTGATCATGTCTCGAAAGAGACATGACTGACTGGGCAGAAGATTATCCCGCAGTAGGTTGCCATTGCTTTCTGCGGTAGACTGGTTGCCGAAAAAGGCTATAGAACCCAATCTGTCCTGTTATTTAACTCATAACTGGAAGGAAGAGACGGATTAATACCTTTACCAAGGTTATTTGTGCGTAAGTGAAGGCAATGAATTCAGGTGGAATTCGAACTCGGCTCCCCGATTTCTCGTTCCGATCATCTAGCCATTGCACCATAACGCACAGAGATAGCAGTTCTAAAAAGAAATCAGGAGAATATGTATTTAAGGTTTAATTCAGACCCTGTCTCCCTTGACATCATTTGTAGTCGAGTAGTTAGACATATCGTATAGTACTGAAGAAATGTGCCCCGGAACTCTCCACTGTCCTCTCTAAACTCTATAACCTCTGCCTATCTGCTTCCTGCTTTCCTGACTGTTGGAAGTCCTGCTGCGTAGTTCCTATATTTAAGAATTCTGGCGAACCCTCAGACCCCGCCAATTACCGTCCTATTAGTCTCCTTCCGATCTTTGGCAAAGTTTTCGAAGCCATTACCAATGCTGAGGTGAATCAGGTTCTCACGGCCAACAGGCTTCTCTCTGACAATCAGTACGGGTTTCGCTTCACTAGGTCTACTGCTGATATGCTAACGAGTACATATACCGGGCACTCGACAAGAATGGTGAAGCCCGAACCGTTGCCTTGGATATCTCCAAAGCATTCGACAGAGTCTTGCATGCTGGCCTCTTGTGCAAACTGCGGAGCTACGGGATAACTGTACATCTGTTTAACCTCATCCAGTCTTTCCTCTCTAACCGCACATTGAAGGTGGTATTAAATGGGCATGCCGCCCAAAACTACCATACGAACGCGGGCGTCCCTCAAGGTTCTATCCTAGGTCCCACACTCTTTCTGATCTACATTAATGATCTCCCCGACACCATTAGATCCCAAGTTGGTATGTTGGTATGTATGCCGATGACACAACAATCTACTCTCGCATCGATCAAAAACCAGGTGTGGACGACAAAGTGAACCTCGCTGCCGTACTTGAAATGGACCTCCAATTCATAGTGGCCTGGGGTAGGAAATGGTTTGTAAATTTCAATGTCTCTAAAACGAAGCTGTTATCAACTAACCACCATAGACAATCGCATCTACCTCCCATTAGCATGGGACAGGCTAGCCTCCCAGAGAGTAAAATACTACGCCTCCTTGGCCTTACACATTCGACGGACCTCAAATGGAATGACAATATCGAATCCATTGCCAAATCTGCTGCTATGAAAGTCGGCTCCCTGTGCAGGGCCTGGAAGTTTTTCCCACCTGAATTTATTCTGCACATATACAAATCTACCATCCGCCCATGTATTGAATATTGCTGCCATATCTGGTCGGGTGCCCCTGCTGCTCTTCTTGGGATTCTTGACAAAATACAAAGGAGGATCTGTAACGTGGTTGATACTGACTTAGCAGACCGGCTGCAACCACTCTCTCACCGGCGTGATGTGGCTTCCCTGTGCCTCTTCTACAAGTACTTACATGGCTACTGCTCCGATGAGCTTAGATCACTGGTGCCGCCTAAGCACGAATTTACACGAGATACTAGATTAGCAACTAGGTCCCACCCTTTTACAGTTAAACAAATAAGATGTAACCGTAAATTCTACTCCAACAGCTTCTTTTCTCGCGCTTCCCGCCTGTGGAATTCCCTTCCACATATCTGCTTTCCCGACAGCTACAATCTCCAGGTGTTTAAATGTAGGGTCAATAGACACCTCCTATCACACTAACTCCCAACTATTCTCACAACACTCTCATCTACCCAACCCTCGTTCTCGGTATCCTTACCCGCCTATCACCCACCCTCTGACATTACCTATATTTAATCATCCTTTCTTCACTCTATGTAGCCCCCTGCGCAGTAGTGGCAGTGACATGCCTTGCTCGGGGTGAAACTCTTATAAAAAAATCAAAAAAAATCTCATAATGCCATCTCCATGGTATATGGGAGTATGCAGGTTCGAAACCTGCCAGAAGATATATACCTTCCAAAGAAGATTAGGCCGGTAGATAGTTCAATTTACACTTCAATTATGGAAAAATAACCTATCCTCTCAAATACGAGTATACATTTAAAGATAATGTTCAATTAAACAAATAAATCGTAAATTTTCGTATAATTCCGGTATATATACAGAGAGAGAGAGAGAGAGAGAGAGAGAGAGAGAGAGAGAGTCATCCGCAGACAGATTTGTTTCGCTACATCTCAGCTCATCAGTACGGTTAGACTCCGATTGCTTTTAACCCAGGATTGAAGCCCGACCGAAGTGGCGTCAGTCGGCGATTCTACCTCTGGGCTATGGGCGCTCGGTAGAAAAAGTCAAATTTTTAGCATGTATATTGTCGTTATACAAACCCAATAGCCACAGTGCTCTAATTCATTACTTTCACTTTTTTTTCACACTCCACCGACGTCTTTTGAACCGGTGAAGAGGCTCATCCCTTGTTTCCTGTTCAGGATGTGGTTCCCGGCTTTCTTTTTTATCCAATCGTCTTTCACTTTTTTTCCTTTCTTTTTTTTTTTTCATTCTCAATTGGAGTAGATCGACTTAACTCTCTCCCCGTTCACACTCCACCCACGTCTTTTGAACAGGTGAAGAGGCTCATCCCTTGTTTCCTGTTTAGGATGTAATTCCCGGCTTTCTCTTTTCCAATCATTCTACTCTTAAGTAGCCTCATGCGCATCAGTGGCGTCACCGCCTTGCTTCGGGTGATATGATTAAAAAAAAAAGAGCGATATATATATATATATATATATATATATATCGGAATTATACGAAAATTTACGATTTATTTTTTTTATTTTATATTTTAATGATACAATATTAAGCTTTTTTATATTGATGCGAAAATATTTATGACGATTCTTTTCCTGTATTTTCTATGCATTAAATTAGGTTCATTTCTTATTAGGGTTGCATTTTTGTTTTGTGAGTGAATTCAAATGGTTGTCCGAATGTAAGTGTTCGTAGATGCGGACTTTTTGATTCCTTCTGCTTTTGGCCTATATAATCTCCTACTCATAAATTAACAGATCTATGTATCTGATATTTGCATTCGTACCCTAACTGCAAATTAAATTTTGAATTACAACAGTTTATTTGATTAAAATTATGCAAAATTAAATTAACAAGTACAAATTGAATTATTATCCGAGAAGTTTAAAAATAAAATTGAATTATTCTGTTACAAAACAAGAAATGCATAAAATAGAACCACATTGATATGTTTAGTGGTTAATCTATTATATTTAACGGCAATGAGTCTAAATCTTTAAAAGGGATTGGCAATTTATCTAACAGCAACAGAAAAGACCTTTTTGAGTGATTATTAGATAATCTATTGTTTTTACAAATAATTAATTAATCCTGCCATATTCGAGTTCTTTAATACAAAAATACTCAAAATTAAGAATACGAAATATAATGAACAGTTAATAGATTTCTAAGCAGACCCATCTCTTAGTGCGGCTAGTCAATCCCTGAAAAAGACATCTACTCAGGCAAATGTTTGTTTGCATCATCACAGAACATTTATGAAGTTAAAATATGCAGTGAATACTGCTGGTATATGTGCCTGATGTATTGCGTAAAATTCTTGACGAAATTGAAAGAAGGACCCGTAATGTAATAATCACATCTCGACTTACATAATATGGTTTCTCTCTGTCTTTTCTACAAAATATTCATGGAAAATATTCTGATGTGCATGGAAAACGAGATTTATGGTTACCTAGTCCTAGTGTAAGATAAAAATAGAAATCTGAGTAAAAACCGGTGAATGAAAGCTATGGAAGATATATATATATATATATATATATATATATATATATATATATATAGTCATCAGCAGACAGATCTGTTTCGCTGTATCACAGCTCATCAGTACGATTAGACTCCAATTGCTTTTAACCTAGGATTGAAACCCGACCGAAGTGGCGTCAGCCGGCGATTCTGCCTCTAGGCTATACCTTATATATAAGGTATATTTAATCACAAAAGAATTCATCCAAACAATTCATAAGATTAACAAAAAACGACAATTTCTTTTTGTTTAATTCTCTATTATATTTGACAATTTTAGAAGATATTGTGTACTGTTCTCGACGCTGTAGATAAACTGTCCGAAGTCCAATTTTCTATATGGTTCATTCAAGTAATATATATATATATATATATATATATATATATACAAAACAGATCTTCTACAGTGAACTAAAAACATAAAACAGACACTCATCAACAATAATTTTCCCAATTACATAGTTGATTAACAAATACGACATTTCCTTAAAACCCTTAACACGGAAAAAACAACACATGATAATAGACCAAACAATCCCAAACATATCACTCTCTTATGTAGTAGCCAAATTCACTCCAACTACCAACTAGACGAAAATATCCTAAAAAAACTCATAAACACTAATATCTCTCCGACAGACCCTCAACAAAAGAATTAAGTTTGTCATATATTACGCTAAATTCACAACATCCAACTCAATCGTCAGCAACTACTCCTCCCCCACCGTTCTTCTTCTTCTTCTATGTGCCCTGTACCTTCAGGACGTAGGCGATCATGTCTCTCCACGTCTCCCTATTCCTTGTGACTCTTAGTATGTTTGCTCCAGTTGCTCCTGGCAACCTCCGTTCCGTCATCCACTTGATCAGTCCCTGCAAATATGTTATCCGCTGCCATCCTCTGTCTCTCCTCTCTTCTATCTGTCCAGTCAGTATCAGGTTCTCCAGGCTCTCCTTCCTCATTGCATGTCCCAGGAACTTCAGTTGTCTCTTCCTGATGCTCAGCATCAATTTACTTTTTGTTGCCATTCTTTCTAACACCTAGTCGTTGCTTGTATGCTCAGTCCACGATATCCGTAGCATCCTTCTGTAGAACCACATTTCGGCCGCTTCCAATTTTGTTCTCATTTTCGATGATATTGTCCAGCATTCACAGCCGTATTGAAGAACTGACATCACGTATCAGTCTAGAACTCTTTTCTTCGTTTCTATTGAGATTTTCCTGTTTGTTAGTATTTTGCTCATCTTCTGGAACGCGTCCTTTGCCATGCCAATTCGCCTTCGGATTTCCGTGTCGCACTTTCCATCTCCTGTTAGAACACTTCCTAGGTACTTAAATCCTTTTACTTGTTTGATTCTGTTATCCTCCACCTGTATTTGGCATTGTGGGTTGTATCTTTTGCTGATGACCATGCACTCAGCACTGTATCGTCCGCATATCTTATGTTGTTCAGGTTGTGGCCTCCAATAACAAATCCTGGCGTGTCATCTAGGGTCCTCAAAATATTCTCGCTGTATAGGTTGAACAAATCCGGTGAAAAGACACATCCTTGTCTTACGCCTTTTTCTATCTTTGTGTATCTACTGAGGTCGTTACCTGTCCGTATGCAGGCCGTAGCGATTTGAAAAAAACAATGTAGTTTATAAATTCAAATGCTCCTTTCGAGAATGTATCTCTAACAAACTAAATAATATCTACATTGGACATACTACTAACTCGCTTTCGCGGAGACTTACAGTGCACTTAAATGAAAATTCGAACATATTCCGACATTTAAAACGCCACGGCTATCAACACACACTTCTTAGAAAAACACTTGTTGAAAATACATATATACTTAGATAAGAAAATAATAAACGAAAACTTAAAAATCTAGACGCTATCTACATCAAACAATTTAAACCTAGATTAAATAAAATAAATTTCAACACCTCCACTAACTCCAATGACTATCATCGACGGGAGAGGACATAGTTATTATACTTACACCCTACACTCATAGTAGTAGCAGTTCCCAGACCAATCCCCTCATGCCACTATACTCTCATGTGACCAAAATCCTAAAACCACCATTTCGTTCATGCCCTGCGGCTATCTGCGACGCAAAAATTGGACCTGTTTAATTTTCTCTCTATAACTCCACTCTGTTAATAATTTAAATGTTCTATGTTCACTATATATTAAATGTTCATCCTTTGATAATGGCTTATGTAAGCCAAAAGCTCAGACCTGATAAAAAATTCCACAATTATTGCGATTTCTTGTCGTCTTTTCATGACAACACTATCAAGCTAATCAGATCATACGAAAGGATCTTACACAAAATAAATTGTCAGAACTTGTCTATATTATTCAATGAAACCTGTATTAATATATATATATATATATGTGTGTGTGTGTGTGTGTGTGTGTGTGTGTGTGTGTGTGTGTGTGTGTGTGTGTGTGTGTGTAAAGTCATCCCCAGACAGATCTGGTTCGCTGTATCACAGCTCACCAGTTACGTTAGACATTCGATTGCTTTTAACTAGGATAGAAATCTGACCGAATTGACATCATTAAGTGATTCTACATCTGAACTATAAGCTCTCGGTAGAGGAAGGCGGACTTTCGCGTGTTATATACTATGTAAACATACATCAATAGCTGATTATTTCAAATTCATTACAGAATGAACGATGCGTAGATACCATTAATATCAATTATTTATGTTTAACCAAAAATAAAAGAACACACAAAACCAAAAGTTAAAAATGGTAGTACATCTAGAGAACATAGCAGAAATAATTGGCCACAAATGGCTACAATTGAAAGTAAAAAAGAAAAGAAAAGAGTAAAAGCTGAGGAGTGCGTGTAATATATGGGGAAAAATCCAAAATGAAGAGAAGGAAAAATGATCACAACACACTACACATATGCACATCCGCACAGACGGGCGCATCGCCCCATGCGCGCAAATGCACACACGAACATAAACAATACGGAAAATACCTGCATCAGTGATAATTGCATAAAAGGAAAGATCAATAAATATAGACAGTCAATTGCTGATAGCCACTGAAGAATGGACGTACATCTCCGAAAATCTGGAGTTGGAATGATCAATCAGCTAGGTGACAATCTTTTACCAATACACCCAACCCTTTCCTTTACCTAAGCTAACATCTGGACTTAGGATTTTTCCTCATTCTCTGTTTATAAGGGGTCGAAGAATGCATGCCTTGAAATTCCCCACCAAGTTTTATCTGAATTTACAGATAAATAATATATATATATATATATATATATATATATATATATATATATATATACTACCAGTCATAATTATTAGACCAACCCAGTGTTTTAATTAAATGATGTATTTCATACTATTTTTAGTATTTTTTACCAAGTAAATAATTGTAAATGAAAATAGAATGGTTCTTTTGTTAATATTGCACAATAAAATGTGCATCAAATGAATTTATAAATATCTAATAGTTACAATATTGCAGTTTCATCAATGAAAGAATGAAGAAAATTTAGGGTGATTCGAACGAGTTCATCTTTGCTTCTTTGCCTTGTAAAAATTTGCAAATAATAATAACAAATAAATACTAAAAATAGTATGAAAAACACCATTTCTCTTAAAAAACTGCGCGGCCTAATAATTATGGACGGTAGTATATATATATCTATCTATCTATATATATATATATATATATATATAAAGGAGTAGATACATTTTATATTTGCCTCTTATTCTCCCGCACCTACCCAGTTGTCTTTTGAACAGTAGTATAAAACTATTTTAGGAATTGGTCTCTGGTTTATTCTAAAGTCTTTACATCCTTTTCCATTCACAGCAGCTCATTTGTCTTCGTGGCATTATCGACTTCGGAAGGGATATTACTATTTTTTACAGTTTTCTCAATATATCTTACACTAGAATAACACCCATATTAATTTATATATTCACTCCAAGTGTTTAATCAGTCTTAGGGTTTCCAAGTCAGAAACTAAATTGATGGGGTTTTTGTAAGACAAATTTTAACATGCTGTATTTTTTAGTACCTCAGCGATCAGTGTGCTCCAAGGAGGCCTTTCATTTTCTGTGACTTGCTATGACATTTTAAGGAAAGAGAGTGGAGTGTTTTTCTATTGCCTACTGCACAATTTGAAATTCAGAACTTTTCTTCCTTTGACAGATGTTCACTGAAGTTAAAGGATTTGAGCCAATCCTTAGCACATAGCTGTAAGAAGAAATGGTCTCAAGTGATAAGAATTTGAACTAGGCTCGGTGATACGAATTTTCGAGCTCATAATGGTAACAGTGATCTCATATCTGAATTCCAAATCGTCGCGAATGCAACTATAAGCCAATCAATTATCTTTCCCAAATAGGCATGTTAATTTACAGATATTAAATGAATATGTAGATAGTCATGATCACATATCTTCCAAAGGGACATGACAGTAAAAACATGATGCCGAATGTTGTCAAAAATGTATTGATTTGTGTAAGTTATGGGCAGCGACGAGAAACATCTATAATCCCGAGTAAGACCTTCAATAGAGGGGAACATGACAAAGGACTGTGTGTGCGCCATTCGTTGTAGATGTGAAAATAAATATAAATGAGAAACGGGTCGCCTCCTTCAGGGGAGGCTTCAAGAACATCGCAAGACCGTAACACAAGGGGAGATAGAAAAATCAGGCGTATCTGACCAAATATGGAGGAAGAAAAGTTGATCACCGCCCTCTATGGAATGAAGTTGAAAACATTTATAGAGAACATCATTAGAAAATACATAAACTTAAAGAATCAGCGCATATGTTAGGACACAAAAATCTCCAAAGCCAGCCAAGCATAGAAATGAATACAATATGGGAACAGGTAATATAGAGTGCTAGAGAAAATCATTAGGACAGAACGAAAGACGATAGTTGTCTACAAATACTCTTTGAATGACAACCACAAAATCGATCAGCAATTACGAAAAGATAAAAGAAGAAAATCAGATTTCAATAATTAAGCGAATTTCGAATGATTATTCAAGGTCCTGATTATTCAAAAATTTATTCAAGGTCAATTATTCTTGAAAGATAAAACAGTGTTAATAAATGTATCTTGCTTTTACTGTGCACCCTGTAGAAACTGAAAATCTCAAAAGAAAGTTTTACCGTTTTAAAATTTGCAGAAAATTTTTATTTTTTTTACTTACATAGAAATATATAAATACAGAAAACCATGTAGATATCTTCATAGAAGCGAAACATTTAATTTATCTACAGCTAAATAAAACAAAAGTTTTAACTTAGAAAATATCAATTTATATAAATATAAGTTTACAAAAAAAAGAAGAAAAATGATTTACTTTCCTTACTAAAAAATGCATTCTTTCTTCCAAATGTCAGCCTCCAATGTTCTCTTCAGAAAAAGTGATAAATGCTACTAATCAAACATGAAATGTCTCTGATAACAAATAAAATATTCGACATGAAAAAAGGACGCCGACAATCGTTAAAGGTTAAACCAATAAAGTATTCTACAGAAAAATGTCCTTCGATATTTCGATTGATATCAGCGCTCATGAATATAAGCAATCTATCATATCCATGTTCGCCAACAATGTTATACCTAAGAAAGGCATATATCCAAGATTTTTATGGCTTTGCCAATGACTGAAAGATCTAGGCAGGCGCTATTTGTAATAGAATTATATTTTTACGTTTTATTACCAATGTCAAATTAACGGTTTTCCATATGTCAGGTTGTTTTGGAGAAAGAACAATTCTTTTAATTTATCCCCAAGATTAAAACTGTTCATACGTTTTGGAAAAAAAAATTCTTCATAACTTTAGGTTTGTTTTCGTTCTTTCATTTTTCAATCATTCATAGGCGATGGAAAAATCAAGAAATAGTTGCGAAAATAACTAATCAGAAAAATGAATGGAGAGTATTACTGCAAAGAAAGTGGACAACAATATAGCGAGGAATATTTTCAGATTAAAAAGGCTGGGATAAAAAATAAATACAGTAATTACTCTGGGTTTTGTCGTGAAAACCTGAGGCATGCTCTGAAATAATCTTGTCAGATCAAGACTCCTATAGTGTGGACTCGCATCGCTGTCCAACTCGTCCAAAAATATTAAAATATTTAAAATATCTATTTACAACCATTGTGTAAGATTAACTGAAATATATCATCTTGAAGTTCAGAAGTAATTGACAGGTACATCCGGCCATGGGTGAGATCAGCAAAGGTCAAGTGTGCTTACCGGATATATCCGGTCATTGTTAATGTTAACAAGGGCAACAGCAAAAGAAAAAAAAAACACAAGGGACAATTGGCTCGAAAAGCGATAGCCGGCAAGGATATAAATGACAGACAGACATGTCCGACCGTAGATGACGTCATCAAAGCGACAATCGTAAAAACCAAAAATGCGTGGGAGTTTTAAGACTATGTATAGTCTAGAACTTTTTGCTAAAGACAGAGACTGGCTAACGAGAGCCCCTTCGTGTGCATGATTTATCTCCGATGCCCTCCTACTTCATACAAGTGTCACCTACAAAGAATAAAAATACAATATTATATTTTTTAGTATATACGTGTTCCTCACTGCACGTCCAGATCCAGAGACGTAATATTAATTGGAGAAGATAGACTAAACTATCGCCCGGTCCACACTCCACCCACGTCTATTGAACAGGTGAAGAGGCTCATACCTTGTTCCCTGTTTAGGATGTGGTTTCCGGCTTTCTCTTTTCCAATCTTTTCATTCCTTTTTCCTTTTTTTTTTTTTTTTTTTTTTTCAATTGGAGTAGATAGACTAAACTATCGCCCGGTCCACACTCCACCCACATCTATTGAACAGATGAAGAGTCTCATCCCTTGTTCTATGTTTAGGATGTGGTTTCCGGCTTTCCCTTTTCCAATCTTTTTACTCTTTTCTTTTTTTTTCAGTTGAAATAGATAGACTAATCTATCGCCGGTTCCCACTCCACCCACGTCTATTGAACAGGTGTAGAGATTCATCCCTTGTTCCCTGTTTAGGATGTGGTTTCCGGCTTTCTCTTTTCCAATCTTTTCATTCTTACGTAACCCCTGCGCATCAGTGGCATTACCGCCTTGCTTGGGGTGATATGATTAATATATATATATATATATATATATATATATATATATATATATAACATAACCATCAAAAAGAATCTCAAACTAATGAATTTACAAACAAAAAATTAAGGAAGTCATCACTTAATCATATCTCGCACTGCAAAATCACCTACAAATAAAAAAAAACAAAAGTATGCACACTCTTAACTTGAAAGCATCGACTAAAACGCTGGTTTCAAGACAAGTGTTTTCTATTTTTTTCATTTTATATGTTACGTGTTATAAGTCGTAACAAAAGAAGAAAAATATTAACCAAAACTCAGATAAATTACAGACAAATATTTAATTTACGATAAACATAAAATCAAATATATACAAAATTTACAATTTTTGCATTCAAAACCGATACACAGAGTTTACTTCTGGCAAGTGTTACGATTAAGTGTTACTGAGGGGAATGAAGGTGAGTCAAGTATTTTTAACCAGTTAATCTAACGAAGTAGTCTAAATACTATACTTTTCGGAAATCCTAAATTGTGTACATAAAGAATAATTATTATTTTGGTCAATGAAAGAGTTAAAAAATCTATTTACCCATTTAGCTCCATGAGGTTCTCTTTCAGGTTATAGTTGGTCGACAACTTTTAGTAGAGATACTTTCGGCTGGATATACAAATCCTGAATCGGGTTGGAGTTGATAATGTCAGCAAATCCTTTTAACAACTAACTACTCTCTCCCGAAAACCCATTTTAAGGGGCTAACATCTAATTTACATTTTCTAGTATCTTTTCGAATTCTCTAGATTTTACTCGAACATTCCAGCATCTTCCAAAACGTTCTATTCCTAATTTCTCTATTTACTTAAAAGAAGGCGTCCGGAGATTGAATTTAAAAAAAAATTTTTTTTTAATAACAAGTAGAACTCAATAGAATACCTTACTGTAACTTTTAAAAATTATTAATATTATTTTTTTATATATATAAATGCATCCCGGTAACATATAGAACAGATGATATTCAAATAGGGTTAAATCAGGAGAATATGGAGGGTGATAAACCATTTCAAAGCTCCAGTCATGCACAGCTGTCATTGAAACCAAGATCATGGGTGCTAGAGCATTATCCTCATGCGACAAGACAACTTTCTCCAGTTTTTCTAGATTTTTTGTTTTGGTCACTTTTTGAAACTACATCAGCACGTTAGCTTTGTACTCTCCATTGATGGTGCGGCCCTTCTGAAAATATAAACACAATGTGTTTTTCTTCCCCAAAAAACTGAAGACAACACCTTCTCTGCAGATGAAACAACCTAGGCTTTTTTTTAGTAAGAGAAGAGGTGTGTTTCCACTACATGTTTTGTCTTTTTGTCTTTAATACAAACTGATAAACGCAACGCTCATTATGGCTTGGAGAAAAATCAAGTATACTAGTTGGATCTGTCTTAGTGTGAGATTTTGCCGTGATGTGATAATTTTTATGCGCTTGTGACCTATTGTCAGAAGACCTGAAACCCACCGAGCAGAAACATTTACACGAGATACTAGATTAGCAACTAGGTCCCACCCTTTTACAGTTAAACAAATAAGATGTAACCGTAAATTCTACTCCAACAGCTTCTTTTCTCGCGCTTCCCGCCTGTGGAACTCCCTTCCAAAAGTCTGCTTTCCCGACAGTTACAATCTCCAGGTGTTTAAATGTAGGGTCAATAGACACCTCCTATCACACTAACTCCCAACTATTCTCACAACACTCTCATCTACCCAACCCTCATTCTCGGTATCCTCACCCGCCTATCACCCACCCTCTGTAATTTCCTATATTTAATCAGCCTTTCTCCACTCTACGTAGCCCCCTGCACAGGAGTGGCAGTGACATGCCTTGCTCGGGGTGAAACACTTATAAAAAAAAAAAAATCAAATTCATTGTGCAGAAAATTCTCAATCTCTTTCATTGGATGGCATAAGATGTTTGATTTATAGTCAATTGCCTGGAATCTATAACCATCTGGTGAACACAATCAATGTTTTAGTCGAAGGTGGCAGTTGCAGGACATCCAGGCCTTGGATTACATTCAAGATATTAAAGTCAGCTACCCACTTGTGGATTGTTGAAAAATTTGAGGTCTCATCTCCAAATGATGTAATCAAATGATTATGAATGTTCTCTCGGGGTTAAATTTTTTTTCTGTAGGTTCATTATAACACCGAGGAAACAAATGTTGTTTGTTTCTAAGAAAATTTAATACAATTAACTCTTAAGTCTTCTTTGAAAATTTAGGTGCCAGTTTACATGGAAAGACGGGAAGGTTATTAATATGAAGAATTGAAATTAATACGAGAAATTATTGTATTTCTAAAATCGTTCCTTCATAGTCTATAAGATTTAAAGCACACTTTCGTAATGTTACTCTTGTATACATTCACACTCAGTAATCCAACCCTGCGAGTTAGTTGCTTTGTTACCTTACTTTGGGTGAAAGGATTTTAAAAAATGCCACATACGAATTAGAGTTCTGTCCTAAGTTAGTTGTAAGAAACTAAAACGGAAATATATACCAAGATGTTCAACCATCAACGTAGTTCCTGAGTAGGAGAATCCGCGCATCTTTCTGGTTACATCACTCCTATAAAAATAAATATTTAACATTTTTCAATGAATGGGTCTTACTTCTACCGACAATGAAAATATATTTAGTTATCCGTTTGAAGCGTATTGAAGCAAAGTTGCCAGGCGAAGCAAACCAGCAATGAGACATAGACGAATAGATGCGGCATCAGTTCACGATTGCGCGGCTTCAAAGAATGCCCCTTATTCATACATCTGTCCTTTCTCTAGCAAGCTACGTAGTACTTATACTTACCGCAATTTCTCCTTTGTCTATGTTTTTACACATATATGCAAAGAAATCACATTTTTTCACCTTCAAAAGCAACTACAAAAAAAACAAAATGTAGTACTTGCACAGACTGAAGAAAAGTTAGTTGTAAAAACAAGAAAATAAAAATATATATTTCATATTTAAAAAACATTCTGGCCTTTTTCTTTTTGTGGTTTGATTCAAATCCACAACACTTGTTTATTCAGAGAGTACACACATTTATGACTTTAGCTAACGACATTATGTGGTAAAACACGTTGCGATACAAAAAATGGAGGAAAGAATATTAGTCAATTTCTGAGAAAGAAGAAGTTATAAGGTCGACACCTAGCGACGACAATCTGTTTCTGCTTATACGCCATTTCAAGCTATATATTGCGAGTTTCGTCGGATATTATATATAGT
This sequence comes from Ascarosepion bandense, assembly GCA_037127315.1. NCBI lineage: Eukaryota > Metazoa > Mollusca > Cephalopoda > Sepiida > Sepiidae > Ascarosepion > Ascarosepion bandense. Next base: position 669,191 of record JBBBDQ010000270.1, on the reverse strand, counting down.
TCAGTGATGTTATTATTAGTAGTCTATTGTATTGTTTTATTAGTTGTTTTGGTGGGCGGTAACAGTTAAATTACAAATAATTCTAGGTGTTATTTGGTGGAAATAATTGTGGATTCAGATGCAGAAGATATTAATGTTAGAGCATACTTTAAAAATATCTTATCATGTATATATATATATATATATATATATATATATATATGTGTGTGTGTGTGTGTGTGTGTGTGTGTGTGCTTATATCTACATGTAACCTCGCAGTATTAGCTATGCGTGTAGAAGCTCTTTAAATAGAATATAAAATTGTATGATATCAACGTATATTCATTCAGCAAATATGAGGATCTTGGTAGAATAGAGTCAAATCAGATAATTCATAAATTTAATAGGATGCACATTTTTTTTTAAATGCTAAATTTCTAAAGGAAAAGGACACAACATCGAAGTTTTATATATTCAACGAGTAGACATCGAATCAATTTCAGCTCAAATTAACTTTCATGACAAATTTAGCAGGCTTTATATGCAGGTCACTTGGAGGTTAATGGAAGTGGGAAACAAATAAGCCAGTTTTTTTGTTTAGTGCTTATGCTTAGGCTTATGTACAATCATGACCTGTAGAATTCTGTATTATATTGGTTGCGTGGTTAGAGACACTATGCATATAAATAGGTCAAGCAAATTAATGGCCAAGTCTTCACATTGTTTATTCATTAAATATTTGACGCAAAGATATATATATATATATATATATATATATATATATATATGCACAAAAATATGCCTAAATATACAAGGAAAATATTAAAAACTAATACGTAAAATATGTATAAATGTATAGAATAATAAATATATAAGCAAACAAACTATTATTATATATATATATATATATATATATATATATATATATACATATATATATGTGTGTGTGTGTGTGTGTGTGTGTGTGTGTGTGTGTGTGTGTGTATGTTTACTGTGCGAGTAATCACCAAAACGGACGTTGGGAATAATAGTATATCAACAAATACTCGCACGCGGCGTGAAGTAGATACACTGTTAGTGAACTGTTAGTCAGTATAATCACCCTACTCTCCACTTTACTCCAATAGTGTGCACCTATTTAAGAGGATAAAAATATGTCACTACTGTATATTGGTTGGTACAGCATTATGACAAAATAGAAACATTTTTTGAGTGAGGCGTTTCTTACTTTAGGACTCCATCCAACAAAGAGCGCCACAAGAAAACATTTTCTACTTTTTCATGTATTTTCCCTGAATATTTCTCTTGAAATATGGCACTGTGTGAATGTATGTATGTATGTATGGATGTATGTTTGCTTGTATGTATGTATGTATGTATGTATGTATGTATTATTAGAATCAGGAAAATTACTTTATTAAAAATATTACTTTTTTCTCTGTTGTTGAATAACTTAGATTTTCTAAAATAATTTATCATTTTATTGATGTCATTTGCTTCCTTTGATTACCCACAATAAAGATGTATAATATTTATATTTAGTACTTCGACTCTCATCTTTTGATTATAAAAAGATTCTTTTCGGATCTTCGAAAATTTAAATGCAATATCAACCGTTATTTTTTCCTACCTTTTCTTTTATTGTTGTCTTTCCTTAATAAAGTTTTAATATTTCTAACCTTCTTTCACACTCAGTAACTCCTTACGTCTTAGTGACATTATTGCCTTGATTAGGGAGAAAAAATGTCGTTATCTAGATCATGTATAGGTTTTTTCTGGTCCCTTCGAATTTTGCATTTGATTGATATATGACATTATCGTTTTGACATTATCTATTCTGGGGGCCTAAATGTATCCTTCTAGCATCGTAGGACGCTTCACCCCAGTATTTCTTTTTATGTTTAATATATTATTTTTATGACACTACGTATATTTATCTACATCTAGCACAATACTGTAGCATACATTTACAGACTTTTATTGAAAATACTAGATATCATGATTCCTTTATGTAATTATTTTAATATAAATAATTTGCCTGTAGTATTTATTTCAATCTTTATATAATTGTTCTTTTCATATGTTTATTCATTTTATGAAATTCCTTTCTGAAATCTTTCAAAATTCTCTATGCTATTCTTCGTTCATTGCCTATTCATAATCTTCATTAAATATCTTAACCTTATACAAATTAGGCTGCCCCTTGGCCAAGACGGTTTAAAGGCGTTTTCTACTGCCAAGATGACCGCAGGTTCAAATCCTGCCTAAATGCGAGTATTGTTTATTTAATAAGATTTCTTTTCTATTCAGGTCGACAGACAAAAATAAATAAGTATAATGTTTTATATATAATTGCATAGTTTAATAATTTGCATTGTTGGTTTTGGTGCAGTGGATATCAGCAAGAAAAAGAAATCAGATAGCCGTGTTCGAATTCCAGTTAAATACCTTGCATTCACTTACACCCAAATACTCGTGGCTCAGGTATCCGTCTCTTCTTCCATCTATGGGTCAAATAGCAGGAGAGATTGAGTTCTATAACCATAGCTTGGAATCAGTCTACCGGAGAGAGTAATGGCAACCTACTGCGGGGAAATTTTTTAACCAGTCAGTCATGCCTCTTCCGGACATGATCGCGGAAGGAGGTATCACGTATGGCATTTAACTGACTGACTGTTTATTAAATAAATGGAGTGTCTATTCAAGTATAAGTATCCTCCAAAAATAACGTTTAAGATGATATAAATAGATTGTCTTTACTCAGCTTTTGGATTTGGTTACTATAAATGACTGCCTCCCTGTAATGTCGACAATATTCCAGATCAAAATTTTAAATTCTAAACCTATTGAACCCTTTACGGATATTACTCCCAGATATCGCACTATGTTTATGCAGAGTACATGTCCTCTTGTGGTGTTGTAAAGTATAGTCTTTCTTATCGAGGAGTAAAATATAAAAAATACGGCTCATCGATTTTCTGAATGGCACGAATAATTTCATAAGGAATATAACATTTTTTTTAAAATTTCGTTTCCTTTTATTTTCAATTCTTCACTCACGCTGTCTGCTACATAACCACATCCATAAGAAAATCATTAGATAATTTTTTTAAAATTTCGTTTCCTTTTATTTTCAATTCTTCACTCACGCTGTCTGCTACATAACCACATCCATAAGAAAATCATTAGATAATTTTTTTAAAATTTCGTTTCCTTTTATTTTCAATTCTTCACTCACGATGTCTGCTACATAACCACATTCATAAGAAAATCATTAGATAATTTTTTTAAAAATTTTGTAGAATTTCTATGAAAAAGATGTTTTCATCATTTCGAATCATTTTTCTCTATAAAAGAGACATGTTGATTTTGAAACAGGAAAATTCATAATAATCTAATCTATGAAGGAGAAAAATATTATTTATATGGTTTCAAAATAAAAAAAAAACTAGAAATAAATATGGGTTAATAAAACTGCCATCTATTACTCACTACCCTTTGGAAGGATTTGAAATATAAGCATCTTCTACACATAACCGTTGAGATACCGCTATAAAAAAGAATTTCTTTAACTTTTGACCTTGCTACGCTTAGTGCCCCATTGTCCAGCATATATAAATAGTCGAGCTACCACGCCCTAAAAATAGCCTGAAAATTGCGTTCAAGTAAGAGACCCCCAAGTCGCCATATAGTGTTAACCAGGGTGTCAATTCTTATTTCAACACGATTTATCTATGATATTGATTACTCTTACTCATAAATGTAGTTGATATTATGACTATATATTTATCATTCACACACACACACACACACACACACACACACACACACACACATATATATATATATATATATATATATATAAAGAGAGAGGGAGTGAGAATTATGAATTATATATCAGTTGAGTACCATACGGGATACAAGGTTTGAGCGATCATGTCTCGAAAGAGACATGAGTGACTGGGCAGAAGAATATCTCAGAGTAGGTTGCCATTGCTTTCTGCGGTAGACTGGTTGCCGACCAAGGCTATAGAACCCAATCTCTCATGTTATTTAACCCATAACTGGAAGGAAGAGACGGATTGATACCATTTTTTTTTCTTTTCTTATAAGCGTTTCACCCCGAGCAAGGCATGTCACTGCCACTACTGCGCAGAGGGTGGGTGATAGGCGGGTAAGGATACCGAGAATGAGGGTTGGGTAGATGAGAATGTTCTGAGAATAGTTGGGAGTTAGTGCGATAGGAGGTGTCTATTGACCCTACATTTAAACACCTGGAGATTGTAACTGTCGCGAAAGCAGACTTGTGGAAGGGAGTTCCACAGGCGGGAAGCGCGAGAAAATAAGCTGTTGGAGTAGAATTTACGGTTACATCTTATTTGTTTAACAGTAAAGGGGTGGGACCTAGTTGCTAATCTAGTATCTCGTGTAAATTCGTGCTTAGGCGGCACCAGTGATCTAAGCTCATCGGAGAAGAAGCCATGAAAGTACTTGTAGAAGAGGCACAGGGAAGCCACATCACGCCGGTGAGAGAGCGGCTGCAGCCGGTCTGCCAAGTCAGTATCAACCACGTTACAGATCCTCCTTTGTATTTTGTCAAGAAGCCCAAGGAGTGCAGCAGGGGCACACGACCAGATATGGCAGCAATATTCAATACACGGGCGGATGGTAGATTTGTATATCTGCAGAATAGATTCAGGTGGGAAAAACTTCCGGGCCCTGCACAGGGAGCTGACTTTCATAGCAGCAGATTTGGCAATGGATTCAATATAGTCATTCCATTTGAGGTCCGCCGAAAGTGTAAGGCCAAGGAGGCGTAGTATTTTACTCTCTGGGAGGCTAGCCTGTCCCATGCTAATGGGAGGTAGATGCGATTGTCCAAGGGTATTTCTGCGTAAGTGATTGCGAGGGATTCAACTGGAATTCTAAATCGTCTCCCCGATTTGTCGTTCCGAGTCGATATCCACTGCAGCACAACGTACATCCGATTTGTATATACATGTGACATATATTGACAAGACGTTTCATTCTGATATATGAATATCTGAAAGACTGAATCAAGGTTTTCATTCCTCATGCATGTAATAGTTACTTTATAGAAATTATTAATTTTATATGTTGGTGCCAGAAAAAAAGAAGAAAGAAGCAAATCAGAGAGTGTCGTTTTCCTCATTTTATTAATCGATAATTAATAAATTCTAACATCGAAATTTTGACAGGGTGTGATAAATATAAAACAAGATGTACCAATATTAAATAAATAAAATAAATTTGATTGCTTCCAAAACAAAGCCGCTATCTATTAATCGTCGCAAACAATCGTTTCTCTAGCTCATTAGCATAGATCAGTTTCCCTGAAGTAAAACAGTGCGCCTCCTCGAGCCAACTCTCACATCAGACCTCAAGTTGAATAACTATATAGAATCCATAGCTAAATCCGCTGTCAAGAAGGTCGGTTCTCTGTGCAGGGCCAGCAAGTTTTTCCCGCCCTAAACAATCCTGCACATATACAAATCTACCATCCGCCCGTGCATTGAATATTGCTACAATATCTGGTCGGGTGCTTCTGCTATCTACCTAGGTGTCATTGACAAAATCCAACGAAGAATCTGCAATATGATAGATCCCGACTTGTCAGCTAGGGTGCAGTTGCTTTCTCACCGACGCATTGTAGCTTCTCTGTGTCTCTTCTACAAGTACTTTCAAGGCTTCTGCTCTGAAGAAATTAGCTCACTGGTACCCCCTATATATGAATTTACTCGAGCCACAAGATTAACAACTAGGTCCCACCTTTTTACTGTGAAACCGATAAATTGTAAAAGCAAATTATACTGCATCAGCTTCTTTTTTTTTTTGCATTTCCCGCCCGTGGAATTCCCTTCCGCTTACCTGTTTTCCTGACAGCTATAAAATTCAAGAATTCAAATGTAATGTCAATAGTCACCTCATGTCTCACTAAATTGCATCCTCTCTCTCTCTCTCTCTCTCATGCTCTTTTCTCTGTCCACCCCACTCTCATTAGTATTCTCACATACCTTCTTCCTGACACTCCCTGTAACCTGTCACTCTTTTTTATAATATTCCTCCTATGTAACCCCCTGCACAACAGTAGCAGTAACATGCCTTGCTTAGGGCCACACGATTATAAACAAAATTCGGTTTACAGATGGACTTATTAACAAGAGAAATAATACCCGATACAAACAGACATAATTTTCTTTTTAATGCATTTGTTTCTCCAAATATAATTTCTAATCTTGTTTTTTCTTATATTTCATATAAATACCCAGAGAAATAGAGAAAATCTCGAGTAGTCACAAAATCAGTTACCCACAGCAGTTGTCAGACAATCCCTTGGAAGCATATCTATCTACCTATCTATGTATCAATCTATCGATTATTACTCATTCGATTAGGACATAGACAGTATTCGTTTCCTGCGGTAAGATATTTTTTCAGTTAAACATATTAATTGATAACTAGTAATTTTGATGTTACCGACGTCAGTGTCAACGCTTATTTAAACTCGCACTAACCATGATATTGAGCATTCTTACTCATAAACATTGTATACATTATAAGTATATTTTTAAATATATTAACCATTGGAACTATCTAACTACAATCTAACTGTTGGTCCTGTGTATGAATGCAATTTTCAGGGTATGTATATTGCGTGGTCGCTAGACTATTTATATATGTTGGTCATCCGCTCTACACGAGGGATTCATATATAGTCATCCGCTGTATCACAGCTCATCAGTACGGATTGAAACCCGACCGAATTGACATTAGTCAGTGATTCTACCTCTAAGCAATGGGCGCTCGTTAAAGAAAGGTATATTTAGTGTATTATATACTCGATGTAAACACATGCCAAAGGTTTCGAAATACCATTAAAATCTCTCTGGAATCCAAAACACAAAACAAAAGAAAAAAAAACAAGAAAAGAAGGAAATATTCTCGAATACGTTTGCACGCATAACAAAAGCAACCCACAATTATTGACAAAGATAAAAAGACACTCGACAAATATGATAAAATGAAATAAATCCTTGTTGTGAGATCTCCCCTTTTTCTATCATAACGGACTCGACTTGAGTATATATATATTCCTCCCATAATGAGATCCGTGAGTTACTGTACAAGTACCGTAGAAGTCCGTATGTTACCGAACGATACCGAAGTTACACAGAATATCACGTCCATAGTCATCGTCGCTCTTAGATCCACTCAGCTAGAATAGTTTTACACAGATGTACTAATTCCTGTATGGCTTCCTTCAAAAACTTGTATATATATATATATATATATTTCTTTACTAATCGTATTCCTGGATTACTAACCTGTCTTCCAGTTGTATTTTAGGTTTAATATAACCTATTTTCCTATCTCAAATACCTGTTTTGTTGTTCATTATTTTGTGTGGTTCCTCACCCGGAATCCACAACAATCTTAAAGACAACTAAAATAATTAAAATCAAACCCAAGGACGCTAACCCCAAAATTGAAAAAGACATACAAACTTTATCAAAATTTGAGCAACACATCAAAAAGATGTGGGGTCTGCAACATAATAATAGAAGGAAACCACTTCAAATTCGAAAATACATCTACATTTGAAATAAGAACAAATCTGAGCTGCAAATTTACAAACGTAATTTATGCTCTAAAATGCGATGAATTCGCAATAATATACGTTGAGGTTACACAACGCCTGAATAAAAGAGTAGCCCTGCACAGATGTAGAAGTAACATTAGCCAATAACAGAAAATTGTACCTTTACCATCATTTAATCAAATAGAGTGTAAGTAAATTGAGAGTAATGCCTACCTACCAAAATGCAGACTATGACATTTTGATTATCGGGGAAGAAATATTTATAAAATAAAATACGAGCATTCCCTCAACAAAAGAACATGTAAAAATTCAATCACGCTCAAAAAAACAAAAAAAAATCATTCGCGTGCCATTGCCAATGAACAGAACTTGATGAACCGTAGAATTGAATCAAATTTCGCAAGTGAGTGTAAAGAAATTCTGGTCAATGAAAGGGCAATAATTCCTAAAAGGGAAGTGATTTAACGAGTCAGTGTGAAAAGACAAAAACAAACGAACACGCACGCATTTTCAGCCGTTAGAAAGATAAACGGATCTCCATATATAAAGTTATTCGCCTGAAGAGAATTATCTTTCAACTCGAAACACGTGTAGTGACACAAATATCATTATGGACACAACGTATTATACAGAAATCAAGTATTATTATTATTATTATTATTATTATTATTATTAATAATAATAATAATAATAATAATAATAATAATAATAATAATAATAAATCTACACTTTAAACAAAAAGTTCACAGCTTCTCGCACTTTTTCCATCTGTGCCAGTTTCTCTCGTTAGAACAACGCCGATTTCTTTTTTTAGTATATATATATATGTATATAATCGAATACACCCTTGCAAGGCAGTATAATCACTGAGACACAAATTATTATTGGATGTGGAAGAATTAGGAAAAGAAACGTTAATACTGTGCAGAAGCAAAAACGAATAATCAAAAATTGACATTTCATTAATTTTCTGGAGATTAAAGTTGGCTGCAATGCATAGAGCTATGGGAGAACCACAAGCGAGAAAAGCATGAAAATAAACTCTCAGCATAGAATTTACGCTTATATCAAGCAAGCTCAATTTTTGAATTATGAGATCTCTACCCCAGTCTAGTACTGCACTTAAATTACCTGTGGAATTTCCTTTCATATAGTCACTTCTCCGACAGCTACAATAAATGTAAGGTCAATAGACATCTCCTATCTCACTAACTCGCATCCATTCTTTAAGTCTTCTTTTTTTCATCCTCTCCATCCCCATCCTCGATATTCTCACCCATTACCCTCCTCCTGACATTTGCTATGACTAAGTACTCTTTCTCATCACTTTCCCCAATGTAACCCCTTGCGCTACAGTGGCAGTAAAATGTCTTGCTTGGGGTGAAATTATAAAAAAAACCGTATCTTACACTGTCACAAAACCAGCATTAATGAGTGCAGTGTGAGAACTGATTTCCCTAGAGTAGTAAAAAAAATAATAGTAAATCAGTGTTTCAGCCTATATTCTAAGATAAAAAGTACATTTTCCTTTGATCTTTTCTTTGTATGTTATATATCACTGTACGACGACAAACAACGAGAACACGCATATATAAAAATATAAGATTATATTTCTATTCCTGACGACGAGCCTGTGTGGAACAGAGAATGGAAGAGTGAGAGCGCACATAGAATGAGTCGACAGGAGTGTAAGTCTTGCCTGTGGTGTCTCTCTGCTTCCACTGGGCGTTCTCTGCTGGTGAATCTGTGTGTCGATTTCTTTTTATAGTCTTCTAGAACCGGGACTTTTCCTTCCGGTTTTGTCTCGCCTACGCAACGCCCACGTAATTCCAAGAGACACCTGTTTTGTTTACTTCCGTAGTCATTTCCGCCGCTGTCGGAAATAAGGTCAAACGAGCCCGACTCATAACCCTGCGACATCCGCTGCAGACGCCGACAGGATGTATTTCTCAAACACCTGTCTTGTCGTTCGCTGACCCCTTCATCGACGGGAAATATCATCGATTGCATCAACCTTCTTCGGATGGGGGCTAGATTGCTATATTACACCTGTAAATGATCAAATGGAGATTTTCTTGCATTGTAATAATTTTTTTTAGCAAGCATTTAATTTTTATTCTATATTTCAAAGTAAAGAATCCAGATATGGTAATTATATCGACTCGAATTTTCCTTTCATCTATAATCGAGCAAAAGATAAAAAATAACTGGTTGCAATATATTCGTGTCTCTCCTTTCTTATGGATCAGTAAAATATTTCTAAGTTTGGTAGCACTTTTGTTATTTAATAAGCTTTGGTTACTTCAGTTCAAGGCTAGGTCAGCAGGTGAAAATCGAATGCAGTAAAAATGGTCAACAATAACAACAACAAAAAGAAACTCGCTATTTTCACATGACGAAGTTTCCTCATTAGCCACCCTGTTTACGCAAAGCAAATTCAACATATTTTTCTATGGTACCCATGACACGCAACCAATTTAGACATAGTTAAGTTTCTAAATCTTATGAGTCGTGTTCAGCTTGCCATCACTTCCAGTTCATGTGAGTACCAAATTCTTTAAAACATGCTAAAATCATTTTTTACCAAATCGCACATGATTGCAATATTTGCCAAGAAAAATATTCTCACAATACGAAATTTCATGAGTTTCTCTGCTATGTTTGATGTTGTGTTATCAGACATCAATATCAGGTGATTCTTTCAAGATATCAAACGAACTGCAAATATCACATATTATCCACGTTTTCGCCTAAGTTTATCATCGTATGGGTGATTTTGATTATTTTTAAGATTACTATTCTTTTTCAACATTTTTTTAAAAAACTCTTTAGAACATTATGAACCTTTTCTCAATTATGATCAAAACTATCGCATTCATTTTAGTGAAATTATTTAAAAAATAAGCATTTCCTCTACGTCCTCTTCTTCTTCTTCTACTTCTTGTTCTTCCTTTTTATCTTCCTCTTCCTTCTACTTCTTTCTTCTCCTTTTTCTTCTTACTCTTTCTCATCTTTTTCTTCGTTTTCTTCTTCTTTTTCATCCTCTTCTTTTTCTTACTCCTCCTTCTCTCCTTTACTTCTCATTCTTTTTATTCTATTTCCTCCTCCTTTTCTTTTTCTTCTTCATCTTCCTCCTCTTCTTCCTCTCCTTTCCCTACATTTTCTTCTTCTTCTTCTTCTTCTTGAATATGACCAAACATATCTCTGCAAACATTCGTATCCTTTTATTACTCTCGCGTAGTTTTTTTCACCATTCATCCCACTCATTGTTCTGTTATCCATCATTTGGCTCACTGTTTTCGTCTTGCATTCAATATGTCTTGAGTTCGTCAAATTTTTCAAACCCTATTTTCTCGTTATGTGCCTTAGAAATTATATCTACCTATTTCATATTCTTTGTGTAAGTGTCGTTTTTCTTTCCATTTTCCTTAAAACTACCTCGTTATTCATATATTCTGTGTATAATATTTACTGTTATTATTTAATCCATATATCTTAATCATTTTACGGAAACAATATAGCACGACATAACTATCGATCGAAACAACACAAATCACCAAAATCGAAAGTAAATAGATAATTTTTGACGTTAAAAGAACTGGCAACACCCGTCCTGGAATAATGTTCTTTACAGATGATTTCTTAAGTATACCCGCCCTGGGATGATTGTGCATTAAAATGGTGAACGACGCCTAGTCAATTTTCTCACACTATAATAATCAATTATATTCTGACTTCTTTCCACGGGACATACATTTTCAATGTCCTGGTTATATATTGTAAGTTGATCGTTCTCGTATTGAAAATTTGTACTATATTTGCACTAGTGCTCATGCTGTATAATTTTTTTATAATCTTATCTCTCCAAGCAAGGCATTATAATGACATTGTTGTACAGGGGGTTACATGGAAGGAAAGTTATGAGAAGGAGTGACAGAATACAGGGAATGTCAGGAAGCTGGTAGAAGAGGGATGAGAATACTGCAGAAATGAGATAAGAGCATAAGAGAGAGGATGCAAGTTAGTGAGATAGGAGATGACTATTGGCTTTACATTTAAATTCTTATAGATTGTATCTATCGGGGAAGCAAGTAAATGGAAAGGAATTTCACAGGTGGGAAATGCGAGAAAAGAAGCTAGTGGAGAAGAATTTGCGTTTACATCTTATTGGATTCAAAGTAAATGTGTGGGACCTAGTTGCTAATCTTGTGAGCCAAGTTCATCAGAGCAGAAGCCGTGAATGTATTTGTAGAAGAGACACAGAGAAGCTACACTGTGCAGGTGAGAAATCTGCCAAGTCGAGATCGATCACATTCCAGATTCTCCGTTGAATTTTGTCAAGGACCCCTAGGTGAATAGCAGTATCACCCGACCAGATATGGAAGCAGTATTCAATGCACAAGGGGATTGTAGATTTGTATAAGTGCAGAAACCTTCCTGGCCCTTCACAGAGAACCAACCAAGGTCCTTTTCAAGCTCAGAGGCGAGCTTTGCTTTGTCGGCCTCGGCAGATTTTTGATGGAGGCGAGAGTAAACCGTAGTGTTGTCAGCGTATATGCCTACTTGGGATCTTATTACATCGGGGAAATCATTAATGTTGATAAGAAAAAGTGTAGGACTTAGAATAGAGCCTTGAGAGACATCCTCATTCGTGTGACAGTATTGGAAGTCATGTCCGTTAAATGCTACCCTAATTGTTCGATTTGAAAGAAATGACTGGATTAGGTCGAACAGTTGTCTAGCTATACCATAGTCCCGCAGCTTCATAGAAGGTCAGTATGCTAGACACTGTAGAACGCTTGGAGATGTCCAGGGCAACAGTTCGGGCTTCACCGTTCTTCTGGAGAGCCTGGTGTATATACTCAGTGATGGCCGTGAGTATATCAGCAGTAGACCTGGTGAAGCGGAAAAGCATACTGTTTGTCAGAGAAGAATCTGTGGGCTTTGAGGTGTCTTACTACCTCGCCGTTGATAATGCCTTCGAAACACTTCGCCTAAGATCGGTAGAAAGCTGATAGGGCAATAATTATTGGTGTCAGAGAGTTCACCAGTATTTTTGTTTATTGGAACTAGGGAGGAGGACTTCCAGCAGGCAGGATAATAAGAAGGAGAGAGGCATTAGTTATAGAGTTTGGAGAGAGCTCGAGAGAGTATCTTTTCAAGACAATGATTGGAATTTCGTCGTTGCCGCTCACATTATGGCGTTCAAGCTTTGAAATTACTTTAGAGACCACCGAGGAGGTGATGTGTATGTCAGTCATTTGGGCTTCGGTTCAGGGTGGTAAGACGGGTAGGGGAACTTCAGCCGAGTCCTGTGTCGAGTTGTTGGAGAATCTGTGAGCGAATCACTCAGCCTTGTCTGTTGAAGAGGTAAGGATGATTAGAGGGGGATTGAAGGTTTGCTATTGTTCAGTACGCTTCTGCAAATGCTTCAGTAGTCATTGGAACCCAACTTACGGTATGCTATGCGCTGCTTCATTCTGACTGCAAACATCAACTTGGCTTCTTTAAGTATCTTCTAGAACTCATTGTGGGGAGTGGACAACTGGTGCCTGTTCTGATCTGTCGGGTGACTCCGATAAACCCGGAAAAAGGGATTTCGATGTGCGAAGACAGCCGAGAAAGCGGGAGAGAACCACGAGGTCGATTGTGGTTTAAGTCTCAACTTCCTGGCTGGGATGATTGCATCGATGCCAGAAATAACCATCTTGAAATTCTTGAAAAATCCAACGAAGGATCTGTAATGTAATCTCTCCGCGCCTCTATATCAATCACGTAATCACCGACGTGACATCGCTTCCCTCAGATTTTACTACACATATTTATATGGTAACTGCTTTGACGGGGTGTTTCCCTGGTGCCATGAATACATGGATTTAAGCTTGCTACTGTGTGAAGCGTTCTAAGAGATGACGGAAAGTGCAACACAGAGATCCGAAGGTGAATTGGCATGGCGAGGGACACGTTCTAGAAGTTGAGTAGTGTATTAAGAGACAGGAACATTTTACTAGAAACGAACAAGAGTACTGTTCTTTCATATGGAAGTGAATGCTTGACCATATCACCAAAGATGAAGGAAAAACTTGAAGCAACTGAAATGTGATTCTACAGGAGGATGCAGCGGATATCATCAATCGAAAAGAAAATTAACCAAACCAAAAGAAAATTAACATTGAGCATCAGGAAGAGTAAGCTAAACTTCCTGGGATATGCAGTGAGGAAGGAGGGCTTGGAGAACCTGATACTAACTGGCTAGATAGAAGGTAAAGAAGACAGGGGAAAGCAGTTGATAACATATTTGAAGGACTTAATCAGGTGGATGATGGAACGAGGGTTGCGTGTTGTAACAGGAGAAGGCTTGCTAAGAGCCACCAAGGATAGGGAAGCGTGGAAAGTCATGATCGCCTACCTCCTGAAGGGACAGGGCACATAGAAGAAGAAGAAATGCCAACATTTTGATGATGTCATTATTTTCTGTTCGAGTTACGTGCGATATGGTTTTTTACATGATGCTGTTCTTGAAATACCTCAAGTGATGTGCTTTCTGTTATTTTCTACAGTTCTCTTGATCGTGATTCTAGGGCACCAGACCACAAGCTTCGAAGAAGGATGCTTATCTCCAAGACATAAAGCCTTCTCTCGCTTAAAGCCCGTGTTTTCCATTGATTTTATGTGATCGATGATGAGGTTTGGGAGAGGATGGAAACCAAAAGAAAATTAACATTGAGCATCAGGAAGAGTAAGCTAAACTTCCTGGGACATGCAATGAGGAAGGAGGGCTTGGAGAACCTGATACTAACAGGCTAGATAGAAGGTAAAGAAGACAGGGGAAAGCAGTTGATAACATATTTGAAGGACTTAATCAGGTGACAGAAGAAGGTTTGTGCCTTCCTTTCAGTTTTTCATGATAATTAAACTTAGATTCACGGAAGGATTTTGATGAAATTCTAGTTTGAGAAAAGATTCTTCATTTCCACACGGTGCTATCGCTATTGTGGGATTTCTTGCTTTTGTCAAAAAATAGAAAATAAATTCTATAAAATAGAAAATAGAAAATAAAAATAGAAAAATAGAAAATAGAAAATAAAAATAAAAATAAAAAATAGAAAAATAGAAAATAGAAAATAAAAATAGAAAATAGAAAATAAATTCTATAAAATAGAAAATAATAATAAATTCTATAAAATAGAAAATAAATTCTATAAACTATACTAAGATGAATAGAGTAAGTCTGCAGTTTTAAGCTATCTATGATTTTTCGAAATAATGATAGAATTTTTATAAAAATCACTTTTATTTTTTTCTAAAAAAAATTTTTTTTCCACAAAATAAAAAATATTTTTGCCTTTTCATAAATACAAAAAAGAATATTTTTGTCTTTCATAAAATAAAAAGAATATTTTGACTTTTTTAAAATGAATACTTCTTTTGTATTTGGACATGAATGCAACACATTGTTTTCCTTTAATGATAATTAAAAACAAACATAAAAAATGGAAAGATATTTTTATAAAAAATAATTCTTTTATCATTTAATATAATAAAGAAAACAACCCTTTAATGATAATTTAAAACATCGTAAAAAGAAAAGTATGTCGCTCTTTTTTCAGATTTGTCTGTTTATCAAAATAAAATACAGTTTATGGTCTTTCCGTAACAATAAATAAAGCATATTAATAACTTTTTCGTGAAAATAACAATAAAAACACAATAGTGTTTTCCTAAAAACAATTAGAATATTGAGACATTTTCAAAAAGATCCAAATGTTAAACAAATACATTCTAAAGATTTTCGATATATTGGCGTGTGAATTAATTATCAGAAATTTTGTATCAGATACGCAAACTAAACTATGAATTTTTCTTCATGTGCCGTGTCCCTTCAGGACGTAATTGATCATGGACTTCTACTTGACTCTGTCTCTTGTCGCTCTCAAAATCCTTCCTCTTGTTATTTCTCCCAAAACACGTTCTGCCATCCATACTTGTGCATATATATATATATATATATATATATATATATATATATATATATATGCACAAGTAAATACACAATATATCAATATATATGTGATTTAAATACTAATTGTTAATTTGATCCAAAATTGTGATGAAGAGTTATTGCTAATTATGGGTTAATAAAAATTTCACTTGTAGTTTAAATCACAATATCACAGTTATCTCACTATAAAAGAGGCACTGTATATGAAACAACTTTCTCTTACTGTCAAACTTACATCATTAAACAGTGGAAATGCAGTTTTTAATGTTTTTTTAAAAAATAGACAGACGCTCACATGAGCCAGTCGCGCGCGGCATGTGATAGCTTTAAAGAACGCTCACTTTCAGAAACACAATATTACGTTAAAATCAAAATTTAAGGATAACATAACAACATCGGAAAAATAACATCCTTGAAAATGGCCAATGAAGTTGCTGAAAGCGCTTTGAATGTCAAAAATTAATGGAATATTTTTACATTCCCTAACTTCAACAAAAAAGAAACGTGCAGGAAAAATTAAATCGTCCTCGTTGGTTGTTTTTAACGAAAAAAGTTTGAAAGATATATTGCTGCTGAGATAAACATCAACATATATATATATATATATATATATATATATTCTTCACTACTCGGCGTCATAATTATTGCAAACAGTTAAAATAATAAGAGACTGCTAAAAACGCCCTGAGAACCTTCATAACCAGTAACAAAGTTTAATAACTGGTAGTGAAAAAACTCAACTGAGCAGATTGCCTCGCTCTCTAATGAAATGAGTCGACTTTTCCCTATTGTCTCTCTCTCCCCACTTTCTCTCTCTCTCTATTCATGACCGTCAAAGGAGGAATATATATATATATATATATATATATATATATATATATATATATATATATATAAATCAACAAAAATAGAGAGGTTACTCAACTATTTTCGCAGATCATTGATTAAAATAACCATTAAGCGAAAGAAATGTTTAGTGCAACGAAGTTCAACGTTCAACGTGCTGTTTTTATTCTCATTTCCCGTTAAGAAAAATATCAAATATTCATGAGTTTTGGAAAACAAGGGAAAATATCAGCGTTTTTTTTTTTTTACTTCAAATCTTTTACAGTCTTCATTTCGACATCAAAACACCTGCATATGCCAATAAGAATTCGCGTGCATGAAAAAATATATTGCATATTAATAAATAATAAGTAATCATCAGTATATTTACTTAATGCACCCGTATCGAGGTTATCCATGAAAGATTCATTTTCAAGTCACATGACTTCTAGTGAACAAGTAGGCTTGCTGTGGTGTGTAGAACCATTGCCAAACCTTGCTAATGGCTGCAACTGCATTTTTATTAGTGAGTATGTCTGACGAGGTAGAATTACGAGTTGATTTGATTTTAATTAAAAGTTCTCTTAGACTGATTGCCAATCATCTAGTAATTCTGTCATGCTAAACTCTTTGGAAAAAGAATAGATGGAACATATATTTAACTTCTTTAAAAAATACCTCTGAGTAATGCGACTCCTATTTTTGTTTAAAAATTTTATAAAAAAAACTCAATCCATACACGACTATAGACGGTAAATCTCCCGGAATTATCAAATAAACTTTAAACACAACGTACCTACAAATAAAGTCGATCTATACAAGATACGCTCTTCCATTTCGTATAGGTAATGTCATTTTTTTTCCTTTTTTAAAAAAGTTACTTTATATTATGCACAACAGATTAAGACTAAATTTTTTTCAGCTAAATGTTTAATCAATAATACTTAGGAATATGTTTGATATTTAAATTCTATTCAAACTGATTTATTCACGCAACTCAAAAAGGTAATATATATATATATATATTAGGTTGTCCTAAAAGTTCGAAAACACATGCGAAAAATTGAATTTTTATGCAATTTTGCGTTTATATTGTTATAGTGATCTTCATCTTTGTATTTCAGATGGTAATTGATAAAATTGAGCTGCGAGTTTTGATTTGTTACTGCTGGAAGCGAGGTCCATCAACCAGAAAAACTGCAGAAGTGCCGAACTTTACTGTCAGCATCTGGAGCGGGTCTACGAAAAAATGAAGCAAAATTACCCGGCTCTGATCAACCGAAAACGCTCTTTGATGCAGCAGGACAATGCCAAGCCACACACCGCTAGGAAGACCAAAGACAAGTTTGAAGAACTGGACGGCGTTAAGGTTCTGCCACATCCAGCCTACAGTCCTGACTGTGCTCCATCAGATTACGACCTTTTCGCTCAATGCAACACTTTCTGAAGGGCCGCCGATTCGACTCGTTTGATGGAGTCGAGGAATCATGCCAAGAATTCTTTGATTCGAAGCCGGCTGAATGGTACTTTGACCAGATCCGAAAGCTTGCAAATCGATGGAAGAAGGTCTTGGAAAATGATGGTCTTTATTTTGAGCAATAATTTTTATTGTTTTTACGAGTAAAATTTCAATTTTTTGCAAGTGCTTACGAATTTTGGGGATAACCTAGTATATATTACCATATTTGAGTTCCGTATATGCCGTAAGCGTGTACACACATAGGTATATATAATTTTAAAAGATGTCTAGTATATTATTTCAGGAGCAGAAGAGAAGAAGGATGCAAGAAATTGAGTTTATGAGACCAGGTATGAAGGACCAGAAGCGGCACTAATTTGGAAAACATTTCGGGAATCTGTTCCACAATGTAGTGGTTCTTAGGAAGATGTCCGAGTATAATTTTTTCCCACAAATGAAATTATCAACAATCTATTTCCAACCCTATATCAAGCAATTTACGATAAAGAACCTGTTTGCCAAATTACATTTTATCAGTAAAACCACTGTAAAAAAAAACCCCCGTGGCGCTATATATAGTGTCATCGCAGATCGCCTGAAGACACCACATGACAGAGAATTATGAAAATATTTTTTTTTACAAATGAAGAATATATATATAGAGCCGCATTCCAACTCACGTTCAGTTCATTATATTCAATAATTACGCGCAAAAATCATTGGGAAAGTTATTAAAGAAAAACTCCAAATATTTTTTGGTTCTAATAGGATTGATAAACTCTAGAAAAGCAATCAAACAACCAAACCAAAAAACTATGCACATATGGCGTGTTTTCATGAAAGAATTTTAAAAATTAAAAGGTGAAAATCCGTAATTTGGATTGTTTAATCAATCATAAAACTACAAGACCTCCTGCAGAAGGTAGATGAGGAGAATGACAAAAAGGGACTACAAATAAACTGAAAGAAAACTGAATGCCTGCTCATCAGCATCCCAAAATGCCATATACAGCAGGGGTATACTAGAATCAAGCAAGTACAAAAATTTAAATACCAAAAAACTGTTCTAACAGGAGATGGAAAGTGCGACACAGAGATCCGAAGGCGAATTGGCATGGCGAAGGACGCGTTCCAGAAGCTGAGTGAAGTGCTAAGACACGGAAAAATTTTACTAGAAACAAAGAAGAGAGTACTAGATTGCTATGCGATGTCAGTCGTTCAATACGGCAGTGAATGCTGGACAATATCATCGAAGATGATGAAAAGATTTGAAGCAGCGGAAATGTGGTTCTACAGAAGAATGCTACGAATAACATGGACCGATCATGTGAGCAATAATGACATGTTGGAAAGAATGGCAACGAAAAGATTATTAATAGTGAGCATCAGGAAGAGACAACTGAAGTTCCTGGGACATGTAATGAGGAAGGAGGACTTGGAGAACCTGATACTGACAGGCCATATAGAGGAAAAAAGAGACAGAGGAAGGGCCTGATCAGGTGGATGACGGAACGGGGTTTGCGAGGTGTAACAGGAGAAAACATACAAAGAGCCACCAGGAATAGGGAGACGTGGAAAGACATGATCGTCTACGTCATGAAAAGACAGGGCACATAGAAGACAAAGAAGAATATACGTAACATACGGGGTGTATATGCGTATTATTTTGGTCTCCGTAGGTGAGCAATGTAAAATTAGTTTACATAGTAAACTGGATCGACTAATAATCTAAACTAAACTTATTGATAAATGGAATTTTGTCTGTGTGTATGTGTCTTAGTGTGTCTGTCCATTAACTATAGACTCCGAAACGGCTGCACCGATTTTCTTGAAAATTCACACAGTTGTACTATAAGCGTCTGCGAGTGTTCTTCGCTAGGTTTTGTGTCGAAGTACCAACGATAAATGTCGAAAATCGATAATCGAAAAAATCGGGTTATAGTAGGAGTGGTCCGATTTTCATCTAATTGGATGCACTCATAGACAAAGACATAAGAAACGATATTCAGAAGTTTCGAGGTTGCAGTTCTTACAGTAGTGCAGAAAATCGATAATATATATATATATATATATATATATATATATATATATATATATATATATGAAAGGCAAGATATTTGTGTGTCTGTTTATCTGCCTGTATGTTTGTATTTTTTTTCAGCCTTTTTATTTTAGTTTTTGCTTAGTGTTTGTCTCTACGTATGTATAATTGTAGTTCTTAGTCTCAGCCATAATACCATCTAATCAGATGACTTATTTAGCCTTCAAAATTTAGTTTACAACGAAAAAACTTATTTGATATCGATACCAGGAAATCAAAATTTGACTTACATCCAATCATTTTTCTTTCAGTGTACGGTTTCGCTTTAACTGGAAACAACTATTGCATTTTAGTCTTTCGTGCCAACGTCAAAAGAGTCTGAGCTCCAGGACCAAGGATTAGTTTTAAAGCTTTCATTACACTCAAGCCACGCCGGGCTATACAGCTAGTATGTAATATGAAAAGAAATGTGAAATGAAAAGTATTCTTTGCTTGTTGTTGTGTGTACTTTGCTTCCCTTTTCCTTTTATATTGATTTTATTTAGTTGTGCAGAGGCATTGAAATGCCAATAAGTTTTGTAATTCTTTGGTTCACCTACCATATGTATTTACGCAAGCTACCAGATTGGCATCACGGCTCTACCTTTTAGCGTCCAAATAGTTCAATATAATTGCCTCTTCTACTCTAATAGTTTTTTTCTAGCAATTCCTTGTTGTGGAACCCCTTTCCGTTTATTTGCTTCCCTGATATCTACAATTGCTATTTCCTCGCACCTTGATTCCCTTCAGTCTCATAACTTTTCTCTGACAACGTGTGTATCTTGTTTTTTCTATCATTGTATCCCTCACTCAGCACCATAATTATAAAAAACAATTACCTACAGTCGAAACCGACATAAAAGAAATGCCATCGTCTTAAAAAATCATTTTAATTCACCTTTCAACCCTGACCACACAGAACTAGATATTCCCGTATATATAGAACGTATACCAATATATGTTAAATGATTGCAAAATCTGTCTCCAAAAGTAACAATGAAAATTACTAATGAAGAAGTTAAGCTCTTTCGAAAATAATTTCTTTTCTCCCAGAATCCATTAACAATTTCTTAATTTCATGAAAACTGCCTGGGACCAGAAATGTGGCGTTTCCTGTGCATTAATGTACAATAGCAATAAGACATTCCCAAGATCCTCACACATAGAATGATATCTTAATTGGACTCATTACGATGAAAGTGTTCATGAATATTGTCTTGACTAGACATTCTTCGTTTTATAAAAATCAAGTCCTGACGACCGAGTTTTTTTTTGTTCTGTTAAGGGGTATGCGTTTTGTGGAGAATGGGATTTGTGTTGCAGAACGAGAAGTCGGAGAGCCGACTCCCAACTCCAGTTGAATTCATTCCATTACATATCCGCGCAAATACCCCTTAGGGAGGTATTAATCCGTTCCTTTCCTCCAGCTAGAGGTTAAATAAAAAGACATTACGAGATTAGAACTTATCATTTTAACATTCCCTACATTATCCCAAACGAATCTGCTAATTAAAAAAAAAAAACAGTGTTTATGATTTATCTCCCGAGGCCAATCTATTAATGATGCAATGGAAGGGGGGACTATGATGATGACGTAATTATACATAGTTGATATAAAAATGATCTCTAACAAAATCAACTACTTATTATATTAATTATGAGTAGAAATAAAAATTTCCAAATAAGAATAATCTGTAGTTCCAATAAAAGCACTAAGTGCCACAGCCCTGAATCCATAATAAAATTCAGAATGTGGAATTATTAAATTCCAAACTTGTTCTATATATTAGTTAAAAAACCTACACTTGTACATAGAGTAGGGTACGCTGGAGGAAGTTTTGCATAATAAAGCAAACTGCGACAAAACAGAAACGTTCAAAAATAGAATTATTTCTTTAATAACCGCGTTAGATTCTGACGTTCATTTGGATGTCATGCATTGTGCAAAACTCATTCAGTAAAATGTCTGTATGGCATATCAACCTCGGCGGGTCATTTATTGCCAACTAAATTTTGTTTATTTATTGCTGGGAATACCTCTTTCTTTCAAAAATTTATTGTTGTTTTTATACAACTTTTGTGTCTAGAATTATTTTTACTTTTCGCGTATCAAGATTCATTGGGATTTGTTTTTAAGGGCAGGTCACCAAGTCCTACTGTTGTTATTTAACCCATAACTGGAGGGAAGCGACGGATTAATGCATTTCCCAAGGGTACCAGTGCTTAAGTGAATGTAAGATATTCAACTGGAATTTGAAATCGGCTCACCGATTTCTCTTTCCGAGCCGTTATCCACTGCACCACAACGCACATCCGTCACTAAACGCTTACAGTACCTGGTATTCCACGCGGTCACCCATCTAAGTACTGACCAAGCTCAATGTTGCTTAACTTCGCTGATCGAGAACCGGTGTATTTAACGTGATATGGCCGTAAGCCTCAGTAAAATGTAAATTGCCAGCTAAAAAAAGGCAGCGTTCTCAGATCAATGATTTAAATGTCACTGGGTAAATAAAGCCTGTGGGCAATACTGGAATTCCAAATGTCCAGGAAGTGGTTCTATAATAGCAGTAAACTCGAGGAACCTTGGCTTATTTTCTTTTCAATCTGAGAATGAAAGCAAATTCCTTTTCTAGTTTCACAAACAAGTAAACGATTTTGATAATTTAATAGAAAACATTTATTTATTAAGCTAATTCCTGATTAAAATTCGGTTCTTACATTTTTGGGCAAAGTACGATGCTTCTTTACTCTAGTGTCATCAACTATGTTACGATTTCTTATCTGAATTCGAATTAAGCCACTGTAGTTCCAGAGATCCTAAGGAAGACCTATGGAATTTAAAATGAGAAGATTTTCCACATTTTTATTTTCAAAACGTTTTCTTTTGTTCGAATAGATTATGTTCATCACAGAAAATACTCTTTCAACCTCGGCAGAACACATAGCAATAGTGCAAATTACATTTTAGATATTATATATCGGCTATCTTAAAAGAGCACTGGATTGCTATGCGATGTCAGTTTTTCAATACAGCAATGAATGCTGGACAATATCATCGAAAATGAGGACAAAATTTGAAGCAGCGGAAATGTGTTCTACAGAAGGATGCTGCAGATATCGTGGACTGAGCATGCAAGCAACGATGAGATGTTGGAAAGAATAGCAACGAAAAGGAAATTAATAGTGAGCATCAGGAAGAGTCAACTGATGTTCCTGGGACGTGCAATAAGGAAGGAGGGCTTAGAGAACCAGATCTTGACAGGCCAGATAGAAGGAAAAAGAGGCAGCGGATAACATATTTGCAGGGCCTGATCAGGTGGATGACGGAACGGGTTTGCGAAGTGTAACAGGAGCAAACATACTAAGAACCACTAGGTATAGGGAGACGTGGAGAGCCATGATTGCCTACGTCCTGAAGGGACAGGGAACATAAAAGAAGAAGACTATCGGCTATCAATATGTAATATTATTTTTGTATAATCCAACAACTGGTTCGCTAAGGTTATATAATTTTAAGACTCAATCCGCGCGAAATGGTATGATGCCACCAAATTCTGTAGATCATAGCTAGAATCTTCATTCTTTGTCAACTGAAAATTGTGTACTGGCGCTACAGATCAAATAAAGTAACAAAACTCACATAACCTAACGTATTTCAACAGCTGCAACCCACTTAAATGCATAACACATATAACTCAAAGAGAAATTGATAATATAATGGGCAGTTGACTTTTTATACTACATTAATCAAATGGTTAGGAAAAAATCCCCATCACTACTAGAAAGAGCAATATTTCACTGGTTTTGATTAACCTATTTTCCTAAAAAAAAAAAAAAGATTTTAAAAGAAAGATTTTATAAATCTCCATCGAAAGAAGAACAGGCTGCCCGATTAATGAATGTCGAATTTATCTTTATAAGGAAACATCTAACTAAAACATTGCTATCTCTTGTTTATGATGGGATCGCATACGTCTACCATACTATCTCCCGCGCGTAAATATACATTCTGTCACTGAAAGTACCTCCCTTAAGTTTGGATAATCAGGCAACACAAAATGATAAACGCACAACAATATCTTCATTGAAAGAAATGTAAAGTCAGTATCCCCATCAGTTAAGTGCCATACGTGATACACACTTTGGGATTTTTCTGGCTGGGCAGAAGATTATCGCGCAATAGGCTGCTATTGATTTCTGCAGTAGACTGGTTGTCAGCCAAGGCTAGAGAACCCATTCTGTATTATTATTTAATACATAACTGGATTTAAGAGACAGATTAATACCTTTGCCAAGGTTATTTGTGTGGAAGTGAATGCAAGGAATTCAAATTGAATTCGAATTCCGCTCCCCGAGTTCTCGTTCCGAGTCGATCACCACTGCCCCACAACGCATATACCCATAAAACACTTAAAAACTAAATTAAACAATTAGAAGATTGTTTCTAATCCGATTTTATTTTAAATAAATATGACTGCTTCTGACTGAACAGACATTTATGTTTAATTTTTTATTTTTCAATGTTTTTTTTATTTTTTATTTTTTACAAATACAGAAATTAATATCGATAGGCTCAGACATTCGAAATCATTATAAAAGTAAGGTTCCTCTTGGCAAAAATCCTTACTGCATTTGGGCTATAAAAAACAAGGAAAATGAGAAAATTAAATGATATTTGCTACATTCCTGATAAGTTGACCGAAAATTCTTATACGAACCTCCGGAGTAGAAGTGCTCAATATTTCAAGCAACAAAGTGACACATTTTAAATTTCTATTAACTATATATATATATATATATATATATATATATAAAGCTTATTTTCTCGTATTTCCCGTCCTTTAAACTCCCTTCCGTATTCTTATTTTCCTGATAGCTACAATCTCCAAGAGTTTAAATACAACGTCAATTGTGATCACTTATTACCTTGACTCTCATTTTTCTCCGACATCCGCATATATTATTCTTTTTCTTTCCGCTCTACTCTCACGCAACTCTCTTTACGAAAGTGTTTCCATCCTTCTCTTACTCGTTCTCTCACACACCCTGTGATCTCTTCCCCTTTCTCTTCACTCTCCTGTTATGAAGCCCCCTCAGCACTAGTCGTAGTACTGTCTTGCATCGGGTGGGGGGGAATGATTATATATATATATATATATATATATATATATATATATATATATATAGTCATACGCAGACAGATCTGTCTCGCTGTATCATCAGTACGGTTAGACATCCGATTGCTTTTTCCCTAAACCGACAGAATTGGCGTCAGTCGGTGATTCTACCCCTGAGCTATGGACTATCGGTAGAAAGAGACAGACTTATAGAGTGTGATATACCATGTGTTCATGCACCAGTAGTGAAAGTTTTCTAATTTATTATTGAATGAACGATGCGTAAATGCTAGAGTAGCTACTGTTTTTTCAAAGCCTACCAATTTCCAGAGTGCACAATCAGGGTGTGAGAGCGTACTGGGTTTTCTGAAATTTAATTCCGATTTTAATTCGTTTATATTCTTACACGTAAGAAAACATTAAATCTATCAACAAATATAATATGCTTCTTCTTCTATTTGCCGTGAGTTATCAGGATGTAGGAGATCATGACCCTCCACATCTTCATATCCCTTATAGCTCTTAGCATCCCTTCTCCTGTTATCCCACTCAAGCTCTGCTCCAAAATCTATATAAGAAAGACCCTCAAGTATGGCACCCGTTACTTTCACATATCTATCCTTCCTTCTATCCTTACCGTTATTATCACATTCTCCAAACATTTTTTTCTCACTTCATATCCCAGAATCTTCACAAGTCTTTTCCTGATGTCAAGCATAAATTTTCTTTTCGTGTCTATCCTCTCCAAAACCTCGTCGTTGCTCACATGTTCTGTCCATAGTTTTCTAAGCATCCTTCTGTAGAACAACATTTCGGTTGTTTCAAGTCTTTCCTTCATCTTTGAACATATTGTCCAGCATTCAGTGCCATACTGAAGGACAGATATCTCATAACAACCTAGTACTTTTTTCTTTGTTTCCAGCGAAATCTTCCTACCTCTCAATATTTATTCGGTTTCTGAAAGGCATCCTTCACCATGCCATAAAACTTCGAATCTTAGATTCGCACTTTCCGTCCTCTGTTATGACACGTCTTAGGTATTTACATTTCTGCACCTGCTTGATTTTAGTATCCCCGACTTGTAGGTGTCATTTTGGATTACCATGCATCGGGTTTCTTGTATGTTATATGTAGTCTTTTCTTTCCACTTTCTGTAACTACTTTCAGTAAAAGGTCTTGTAGTTTGCTTTCTGTGTCTGCTAACAATACTGTAACATCTGCGTATCTTATAGTGTTCAGATTGCTGCCTATAATGACAAATCTTGGCAGGTATTCTAGCGCTCTCAGAATTGTCTCACTGTATAGGTTGAATAGATCAGCCAAGTTTCCTTCAAACTACTTATTGAGAAAGAAAGGTTAAAATTACCTAATTAATGTCTATAGGTTGAATAGATCAGCCAAGTTTCCTTCAAACTACTTATTGAGAAAGAAAGGTTAAAATTACCTAATTAGTGTCTATAGGTTGAATAGATCAGCCAAGTTTCCTTCAAACTACTTATTGAGAAAGAAAGGTTAAAATTACCTAATTAGTGTCTATAGGTTGAATAGATCAGCCAAGTTTCCTTCAAACTACTTATTGAGAAAGAAAGGTTAAATTACCTAATTAATGTCTATAGGTTGAATAGATCAGCCAAGTTTCCTTCAAACTACTTATTGAGAAAGAAAGGTTAAAATTACCTAATTTGTGTCTATAGGTTGAATAGATCAGCCAAGTTTCCTTCAAACTACTTATTGAGAAAGAAAGGTTAAAATTACCTAATTAGTGTCTATAGGTTGAATAGATCAGCCAAGTTTCCTTCAAACTACTTATTGAGAAAGAAAGGTTAAAATTACCTAACTAGTGTCTATAGGTTGAATAGATCAGCCAAGTTTCCTTCAAACTACTTATTGAGAAAGAAAGGTTAAAATTACCTAATTAGTGTCTATAGGTTGAATAGATCAGCCAAGTTTCCTTCAAACTACTTATTGAGAAAGAAAGGTTAAAATTACCTAATTAGTGTCTATAGGTTGAATAGATCAACCAAGTTTCCTTCAAACTACTTATTGAAAAAGAAAGGTTAAAATTACCTAATTAGTGTCAATTTTGTATCCCTATAAAATATGAAAATTCTAAGGTGTATAATAGAAATTTGAAGTTTTTTTTGTTTTTTTTTATTACCGTAAAGGCAATAGTGACTCCCAAGCAAGAAAAAACGTTATGTCCTGTGTACGGTGAAATTGATTAAGCTGACAGACCTTTACGGAAGTATTTCTCTAAGTTTAGAATTGGTGATTGTAGCTTTATTGGTGAAGAAAGCTAAGACAGACCTGCATAACATATGACAGCGAAATCAAGAAAAGGATTGAGAATAACCCGCATTACAACAAGCCGAAATCTGTAGAAACACTACATTTATCAAAAACTCAAAACCTCGAGTACTTACTGAAACTTGGGTACTTAGATCGCAACGATTTTTGGGTACCACATATTCTGAGTGAAAAGAATATATTGGATCGCATTTCTATCTGCCATTTGTTGTATAAACGCAATAAAAATGCACCCCATTGTTAAGCAAATTGTGACGCATTATTAGAAATGAACCATCTACAACAATGTTCAAACTTGAAGCAATTGAAATGTGGTTCTCCAGAAGGATTCTGCGGATATCGTTGACCGAGCATGAGAGCAATGATGAGGCTTTGGAAAGAATGGAAACGAAAAGAAAACTAATACTGAGCATTAGGAAGAGACAGCTAAAGTTCTTGGGTCATGCAATGTGGAAGGAGGGCTTGCAGAACGTGATTCTAACAGGCCAGATAGAAGGAAAAAGAGACATGGGAAAAGCATCGTATAACACAGTTGAAGGGCTTCAGCAGATGGATGGTAGAATGGAGATTGCATGAAATAACAGGAGAAAGCGGGTAAAAGGCTACTGTGGAAATCCATGATCACCTACCTTCTAAAATGACAAGGCACGTAGAAGAAGAAAGTGACTGTGATGTGTTATCCCACCGTTCATATTCACTAAACATGGATCCTTCGAATTTACATTTGTTCAGCTTCCTGCAAAATAATTTCAATGGTAAAAAATTTAATTATTTGGACGACATAAAAAAACATATGTTAAGGGGTTCTTTGGCGAGAAACCACCGAACTTCTGGGAAGGCGGACTCTTTCAGTTGAAAGTAAAATAGAGAAAGTTTGTGCAACGAAATGGTTCAGATTTAGTTGACTAAATATTTTATGGCAAAATTTTGCTTTGTGTTTTAATTTTCTTTAAATATTGTGTTAAACTAGTATGGCCGAGTTTATTTTTTATTTTTTATTTTTTATTTTTTTATATTTTCTCCACTTTTCTTTCAAGCAATCAGATAATGATGTTGAAAATATCCTAAATATTTTCTACACAGTCATATATATACAAGTCGGATTGACGTAATGAGATGGAAAATTATGGTAAATATTTTAAAGATAATTTTCGGCTTAGTGAAGGAATTTAAAAAATGAGTATTGGTATTGAATGCGGTTGCCATATCTAGTCGGGTGCTCCTGCTATTTATCTTGAAGTTCTCGACAAAATTGAAAAGAGGAACTCAATTTTATTCGATCCTGGCTTAGTAGCCCACCTTCCATGTCTTTCTCGCCGATGTGCTGAAGCTTCGTTTTGTTCTTTTCTACAAGTATCTTAGTGGCAACTGTTCTGACGAACTTTCTTTCCTTGATACCCCGACCACATGTTTTACTTCTGCTACTAGGATTGTCATCACGTGTCCACCCTTTTCGAAATAGTTAAATGTAACCGCCTCTTCTACTATAAGGGTTTCTTCTCTCACACATCCCGTTTGTGGAATTAACTTCCATTTGTTTGCTTCCCTGACAGCTACAGTTTCCAAAAGTTTAAATCCAACGTCACTTTTTATATTTTATCTATTTGATTCCTATCCATAACTCATAACTCTTCTACATCCCCTGCACCTTTTTATTCTCCCACTGTAACTTCCTGCGCACCAGTGACTTGTCTGCCTTGCCTGGGGTGAAATGATTATAAAAATATTCATGAAGAAATAAATTACGATTTACTGATAATGATCCTCGTGTCCAGCGTAGTAACAATTACACCATGCCGGAGTAATCAGCTGGAAACAATATAGAGAAATTAATGTTTAAAATCGGGTTGATTGTCCCCTGTAAAACTATATTCTCTTTGATGTCAATATGCATTTGGTAGTTGAGATGATTTTCACTCCAGACTCATACAGATGAAAGCAATATATTCTCGGAGTAAAGAGTCCATGGGGGAATAAAAGTTGTTCTTCGCTGTTCAGGTTTCGCGGAGACGTGCTGGTAGCCACTCATAATGGAAACGGAGCCCGCTTACGGAAAGCAATATTTCTCTAACGCTCTGTTAGCTGAATGCGCCATTTAAAGCTGTATTTCTCGTTATTTCTTTACTGGAATATACACTAATATTTGTCCTCATTCCCGTCTTATATGCATCCTTTAATTTTTTGTTCTTAATTTGTTTGTCATCAACAGTGCTTATAAAACACTTATTAACAAGTATTTATTCCATGTTACGTCTTATATTTGTATACTTATCAGCTAAATACCGAAAAATGAATAAACTGAAGTATCTTCATGAACTATGAAGAGTTTCCTCATAAAATAAAAAGAAATGGCTATATGGCGTCATATATAGCGGTTCGAATTCCATTCAGCTCATTTCATTCACTTGCCCATGAGAAATAAAACAGAGAAATCTTGTGAGTCTAATTTAAACACACACACACACACACACACACACACACACACACACACACACACACACACACACACATATATATATATATATATATATATATGTTTCTGATGGAAGGCCGAGGCGAGTCTGAAATATCAAATATATATATATATATATATATATATAATGATAGAAATAAATAAATACTTTCAAAAAATACATTTTTAAACTTACAACGTTTTAGTAGTTTTCCTATACATATTAAGACAGTATACGTGGATCATCATTATGCTATATATATATATATATATAATATATATATATATGATTTATATATATATATATATATATATATATATTAATTTAGGTGTATGATTAGGTCTTGAAGGCTATCAAAATGCGTTTAGTAAAACAAAGGAAGGTAAAGAAATTGTTGGATATTACCTATTTATTATACATTAATATTTCAGGATCAAAATCTCATCTTCAAAATGGCAGAAGAGCTTGCGTCTGAGTTCCTGCCTTTCAAAGTTCAGCTTTCAAAACCTAACGATACACCTAATATACACAATGCTTCAAGCAAAGTACAAAACTTTCCTATATATTAATTTATTTATTTGTACATTATTTTGAATATATAGTCGTATTTGAATAGATAATTTGTTTTTAATTAAACGGTATATTTATATATATCTACCGGCTTAAATATTTTTGTAAAAAATTATTAGGAAAATATGTGTAATTCGTCAAGATTCGAACCTGTAACACCTAACAACACAAATACAAGTGTCTATTAAAATAATGTTCAAACAAATAAATTAAAAAATTGTCTGTTGTTAATCTGTTTTGTAATTTTACGGATCTTTCTGTAAAATGAGTCGGGTTTAAGTCTCTGATTGAGTCAAATTTTAATCTATCCGCTCTGAAAAGCTGTAATACAGCAAAACAGGTCCGTCTTCCCACGGTTTATTTACACTTTCGACAGCTGATTGAGCAGTATAAAGAAGGTAAAACGGTTATTTAAGATTTACGTTATGTTCTCTGGTTACCGTGAAGAACGCTCGTTCGGAGCGGTTACAAGATAGAACATTCTCGCTGATGGCGTATTTACATTTCATAAAAACATTACACACTATGAAATTTGCATTTCTATGACGTGCGCCAATGAACTGCTGTCAAATCAGTTGGGTTTCAGTCATGGCTTGAGATAAATCTATCCCCACTGAAGAGCTGTGATATAGCGTAACCTGTCTGTGGATGGTTTGCATATATATATATATATATATATATTATACCTACTGAAATGCGAGTATCAATCATATATATATATATATATATATATATATATATATATATGAATGAATAAGGAACGAAGAAAAAATCTTTTTTACAACGTCCAAAACATTAATTTGAAACGGTGCTCGATATATATAATATATAGAGCTATGAATATTTATTATAAATTATATTTTAGAACATGTAGAATTTTTTGATATATCCACTACAAATTGTACATTTGTTTCGACATTGAAACTACAATGTCTCATCAGGTGATGTGGACAGGAATGGAAAGCCTCTTTTCTTATATTTGGTGAGCATCATTAATCAACTATATTCACTACCAACACCAATTTCTTCAAAATTCAAGCAGACAATTCACGAGACTTATTCCTTACCACTAACCCCCACCAACATCCCGCTCACAACTCACCAAATGTTGTAAAATATAATTCATAATAAATATAAATGTATACATATATAAACACCTATATATACACATATATATATGTAGAGAGAGAGAGAGAGAGAGAGAGAGAGAGAGAGAAGGAGGGAGAAAGAGAGAGAGAGAAAGTAGATAACGAATACCTAAGACAGTTAACACCAGTATTAGCCGATTATCTTTAAACCTTAGTATCTTTAATGATAACAAAATCTCTTTGATAAATCTTTCAAAATAGTGACTATACAGATAGATTAGCCCATTTAGCACGCGATAATAATCAGAATTCCCGAAAACACAGGAAAACAAAGGTTACATGGTTCAAACCCTCGATCTACAGGCTATCAAATATTAACATTGGACATTTTTCTGACATTAGGAAGTAAGCCCTTTCCCAAAGATAAGCCTCTAAATAAAATATTTAATAAAAACCGATTGAGATTATCCTGCAGTAGTAATATGTAAAACATCTTCAAATCACATAATAACCAGGTTTTTAAAAAATATATATATAGAACCAATGCTAAATCCGGTACTGTACCATCCTACAGTTGTAGATTCAAGAAAAATTATCCTGTAGAAAGAAAATGTAGATGCAATAATGTGATCAAGCAAGCTACCATTTCTTCCAAAGGGAATATGTGTACATTTAATTTCGGCGGGGATTTGGAAACAATGATGTTTTTCTTATAGGAACACAACTACCAACTAAAATCTGAAATTTCAAAAATCCCGTTCTCGAAAATATTGGGAACTGAAAGAAAGAAGGCTTGAACTTCCGCATAAATTGGAAATTAATACGCTTAGCACGTACTCCCAATAGTCTGAGTGATGAATACACTCTGTGCTTAGTAGAAAAAAATTAAGATATTAAAATATCATAATCAAAGTTACTTCTAAACCAACGTGACGAGTTCGTTAGCAATTGTCGTCATTAGAGTAGATTTAAACTCCCCAAATGAGATATTAACCAATTTTTGTCCTTCTTATTTAATCGTTATATTCATTTTTAGACTAACTCTTATACAAGCGTTAAGTTTATTCCTACCCTCTCACCTTGACCCATTGGGCAAGATCCATTTCCACTACATTCCTATCTTTGCTAGTGTTATTATTCTCTGTCTTTCTTCTTCTTGACCTCTTCCGTTTCTAACTTTCTCTGCCTATTTGCTTTTCTAAACTGACCTTTATTTCCGGTCACACTTAAATTTCTTCGTTCTACATTGGGTTAATAACGTAGATTTTTAGAACCTACAGAAACAGCTATTCCGCAGTTAAATATAGTATATATATATATATATATATATATATATATATATAAAATGTTAGCCTTTTACTATAAGAAAACTCTATTCATCGAGTGAGCTGCCAGTTTTATGGTAAGTTGTGATTTATAAATAATTCTTTTCATTTTTCAGCAAAATGTTTTTTTCAAATTCAATAGTTGTGGTGTAATGGAATTATAAATCGGAGAGACGAGTTCGAATTCGTTTTCTTTCACATACGAACGACTCACATTGGGAAAGGTATTAATCCATCTCAAGAGGAAAATTCATAGTTGAATTTAATTAATTTTATTTCATTTCATTAAGGAAGAGGGAAGGTTTGCAAAACATAACCCTTGAATATTGATGGCAAAAGTAATATTAGAAGCCATTTAATCAGAGGACTTATGTGAAAGGGGTCAGCCTTAGACAAAGAACTGCTAAGAGTCAAAGGAGAGTCACCATGATCACCTATTTCATTAGGGTTCCCGGTATATATAACAAAAAAGTTTAAAAAGTGCATAATCTTTTATGAAAGCGCAGTATGGATTTCAAGACGTATGCGACAATGGTTTACCCATCTCTCTGTCCCTGGAGGCTTTTAGCCCGCTTTCTCCTGTTACACCACGCAACCCCCGTTCTGTCATCCACCTGGTCGGGCCGTTCAAATGTTATTCGCTGTTTTCCCCTGTCTATTTTTCTCTCTAACATGCCTATTAGTATCAGGTTCTCCAAGCCCTCCTTCCTCATTGCATGTCCCAGGAAATTTAGCTGTCTTTTCCTTATGCTCCGGATTAATTCCCTTTGTGTGTCTATCCTTTCTAAAACCTCAATTTTTTTCTTCATCTTTGATGATATTATCCAGCATTCACTACCATATTGAAGAACTGACATCACATAGCAATCCAGAACAGTTTTCTTTAGTTCTAGCGAAATTTTCCTGTCTCATAATACTCCACATAGTTTCTGGAACGCGTCCTTTGTAATGCCAATTCGACTTAAAATAGACAAAAAAAAAAATTAGTTCAGTTCATTAAAGACTCGTTGAGGAAACCAATAATGCTTTAATGTTTACGACTTCAATTTCTCAACGATATGACGTGTCTTCCATCCGTCTTTTTTTTCTTTTTTTTTTTATAAGCGTTTCACCCCGAGCAAGACATTTCATTGCTACTATTGCGCAGGGGGCTACATAGAGTGGAGAAAGGTTGGTTAAATATAGGAAATGTCAGAGGGTGGGTGATAGGCGGTTAAGGGTACCGAGATTGAGGGTTGGGTAGACGTTGAGAGTGTTGGGAGACTAGTTGGAAGTTTGTGTGATAGGAGGTGTCTATTGACCCTACATTCAAACACCTGGAGATTGTAGCTGTCGGGAAAGCAGACATGTGGAAGGGACTTCCACAGGCGGGAAGCGCGAGAAAAGAAGCTGTTGGAGTAGAAATTACGGTTACATCTTATCTGTTTAACTTTAAAAGGGTGGGACGTAGTTGCTAAACTAGTATCTCGTGTAAATTCGTACCTAGGCGGCACCAATGATCTAAGTTCATCGGAACAGAAGCCATGAAAGTATTTGTAGAAGAGGCAAGGGAAGCCACATCACGCCGGTGAGAGAGAGGTTGCAGCCGGTCTGCCAAGTCAGTAACAACTACGTTACAGATTCTCCTTTGTATTTTGTCAAGAAGCCCAAGGAAAATAGCAGGGGCATCCGACCAGATGTGGCAGCAGTATGAAATACATAGGCGGATGGTAGATTTATATATGTGCAGGATAGATTCAGGCGGGAAAAACTTCCGGGCCCTGCACAGAGAGCCGACTTTCATAGCGGCGGGTTTGGCAGTGGATTCAATATAATCATTCCATTTGAGGTCCGCCGAGAGTATAAGGCCAAGGAGGCGTAGTGTTTTACTCTCTGGGAGGCAAGCCTGTTCCATGCTAATGGGAGGTAGATGGATTATCTATAGTGGTTAGTTGATAACAGCTTACTTTTAGAAGCATTGAAATTTACTAGCCATTTCCTACCCCAGGCCACTACGGATTGGAGGTCCTTTTCAAGCTCGTCAGCGAGGTTCGCTTTGTCGCCCACACCGGGTTTTTGATCGAGGCGAGAGTAGATTGTGGTGTCATCAGCCTACATGCCTACTTGGGATCTAATGGCATCGAGGAGATCATTAATGTAGATCAGAAAGAGCGTGGGACCTAGGATAGAACCTTGAGGGACGCCCGCGTTCGTATGGTAGTTTTGGGAGGCATGCCCATTTAATACTGCCTTCAATGTGGGGTTAGAGAGGAATGACTGGATGAGGTCAAACAGATGTCCAGTTATACCGTAGCACATCAGTCTACATAAAAGGCCAGCGTGCCAGACCCTGTCGAACGCTTTGGAGATATCAAACGGTTCTTGTCAAGAGCCTTTTATATATACTCTGTAATGGTCGTTAGCATATCAGCAGTAGACCTAGTGAAGCGAAACCCGTACTGTTTGTCTGAGAGAAGCCTGTGGGCCGTGAGATGCTGAATCACGTCGGCGTTGATAATGGCTTCGAAAACTTTGCCGAAGATCGGAAGGAGGCTGATAGGGCGGTATTTGGCGGGGTCGGAGGGTTCGCCAGAATTCTTAAATATAGGAACTACAGAGGTGGACTTCCAACAGGCAAGAAAACAGGAAGCAGATAGGCAGAGGTTATAGAGTTTAGAGAGGAGAGTTCTGGGGCATATTTCTTCAGGACTATGATTGGGATTCTGTCCCCGCCGCTCGCTTTGTGAGGGTCAAGTTTTGCGATTATCATAGAGACCAGCGAGGGTGTAATGTGGACGTTATTTATTGGAGCCTTAGTTCTGGGTGGGAAGTCGGGTGTAGGTACCCCTAACGAGTCTAGTGTCGAATTGGTGGAGAATCTACGGGCAAAGCATCCAGCCTTGTCCGCTGGGTAGGTGAGAACTTCAAACTCATTGATTAGTGGGGGTATTAGAAGTCTTGCTCTTGTTGAGCACGCTATTGCAGAGTCGCCAGTAATCTTTGGCGCCGAGGATGCTATGCGTTGCTTCATTCTGGTAGCAAACGCCCTCTTAGCTTCGTTCAGTACTTTTTTACACTTATTACGAGCTGAGGCGAAAAGGCGCCTGTTTTGGTTCGACGAGTAGCTTCGATAGAGCCGGATGAAATGTTTTCGGTGGGCAATGGCGCCCGAGCAAGCGGGCGAGAACCAGAGGCACGAATTTGATTTTAGCTAGAATTTCCTGACGGGATGAAAGCATCGATGCCAGCCTTAACCCAAGAGAAGACCTCGGAGGCACAGTCTTCGACAGGAAGACCGAATATGCTGTTCCAGGGGACGCTGCAAAGGAAGTCTCGGAACGAATCCCAGTCTGCTCTCTAGTAGCAGTATGATATTCTGCTGGTCTGGGTTTCTTGGGTAGAGTAAGAGTGGATTGAGATGTTGACGGAAACTACGGCGTGGTCAGAGTTTCCGAGAGAGCAGAGCTGCCTGGTAGCGCAGGAGTCTGAAATGGAAGTAAAGCAGAGGTCTAGTAAAGAGTCCCTTCCATTAGAGTTATTAGAGAAACGCGTAGGGAAGCCCAGTTTTCATAGCAACTGCTCTGAAAAATGTTTTTCATGATGCTGCATCTACGTGAGTCTAAATATACTACTAGATTGATATCTATGTCCCAGCCTTTTTAAAGATGAAATAGTTAACCATTTGTTGCATATTGGTTACAGTTGTAACCTTTTCCTAACCCTGAGTCTTTTCTGTAAATACTTTCATGTTAATTGTTCGAAGAAGCTCTTCGTTATAGCACATAGATACTTTGATTTTAAGTACCTGTATTAAGTGGTGTCAAGATATCATCAATTTACATTTGTGCTGGTTACATGTAGCTGCAAACTTGATGGCTAACAATTTCTTTACTCGCACCAGCTCTGGAACTCCCTTCCAGCTCCTTGGTTTCCAGACAACTTTAATCTCAAAATTTTAAATTAAATGTCAATCGCTATCTATACTTCTTCTGACTCTATTCTCTTCCCGGACATTAATGTTTCTATTCCTAATTCTTCTCCACACAGTCGCCTTTTGTTTTCATAGCTTTATTGCCGTGCTTAGATTTAAACCGATTTAAAAATTACAATGTTAGTCATTACCATCTCTCCTCTTTTTTCCTATTATTCTCCTCGATAATTAATAATGATTTTTTATATTATTTCACATCCAGTAAACCTATGCTTGATAGTCTCTCTGTTACCTTGCATGGGGTGAAATGATTAAAAATAAATCTATTCATGTAGTCTGTCCTATCTTATAACGTGGTCATTAATGATATATAGTAATATTTAATTATCAAACAACTTTTTGAAACAAAATAGTTATAATGTATTTTATTTTAACTTTTTAATGAATATCAGATAATAATGTGGACATTAATGGATTAAACAGTGAAGCAGAAGCGTAGCGTTTAAAGTAAAATAGTAACAAAAATAACGACGCATATTATAGGTATTTGGATAAGGTCAGTGTCAATTTAAAAATCATGCGAATACATGAGCATCGATTAGAATTTACTATTAGCAATATAAAAATGTGAGTTGTGGTGTAATGTATATCGGCTCAGAATAAGAAATCGAAGAGCCGAGTTCGAATTTCAGCTAAATTCGTTGCATTCACGCAAGCACAAATATCCTTGGAAATGATGTCAATCATCACAGGCAACCTCTCCTGCCTCCCATAAGCATGGACAAAGCGAGTCTCCCTGAGAGCAATACACTGCGCCTCCTCGTCCTTAACCTCTCTTCTGATCTCAAATGGAACCACTACATTGAGTCAATAGCTAAATCCACTGCTAGCAAGGTTGGGTAACAGTGTCGGGCCAGGATGCTCATCCGCCTGAATCCATCTTGCATATATACAAATCAACCATTCGTCCATGCATGGGATACTGCTGCCATATCTGGTCAGGCGCCCCTGCTGTTCATCTCAGTGTTCTTCACAGGCTCCAAAGGAGGATCGGTAATGTGATAGGTACCGATTTGGCGGCTCGACTCCAGCCACTTCCCCACCGACGGGATGTGGTTGTCCTTTGTTCTATAAATACTTTCATGGCTTCTGCTCCAACAAACTTAAGTCACTGGTGCCTCTGCAACAGGTGTTTACTCGTGCAACCAGATTGTCAACTGGATCTCACAAATTCACAGTTAGATTAACCAAATGCAGACGACAGTTCTACTCCTGCAGCTTCTTTTCTCGTACTTCTCGCCTGTGAAACTTACTTACATATTCTTTCTTTCCTGACGGCCACAACCTCCAGGAATTTAAATGCAATGTCAATACCCATCTCTTATCCACTTGACTCCAGTTTTTTCTACAACACCCTGTGTATATTTTCCTTTCTTTCTACCTTTGTGACTGTCATCACACCTGTATTCTTATCCTTCTCTTGCTCCTTTCTAACTGGTTCGTCTTTTTCTTCACTCTCTTCTATCTAATCTTTTTACTCTTATGTAGCCCCCTGCACATCAGTGGCGTTACCACTTTGCTCGTGGTGATACGATTAAAAAAATCCATCCCTTTCCTCTCCAGCTGAAGTAGCAGGACATATTGAGCTCTATAAAATTAGCTGGAAACTAGCCTACTACACCAAGAAATGGAAACCTACTGCGGGAAAATCTTCTGCCTAATGAGAAAGAAATCTTCCGCTTGAAACGAAGAGACATGATCGTCGAAGAGTAAATGACTGAGTGACAATATAATAATGACTGCTTTTGCTATATCTGATTTTCTAAGTGCCACTTAGATGTGGCATAAAGCCGAAAGTAAGGGGTCTCCATTGAAGATCAAACTCAATACTCAGTTGTAACAGTTTGTACCGCCACTAGCACGATAAACATTACACCACGTCGGGGTTCACGAGTTCTTTTGTTAGATCAAGTAATATAAAACCTAAACTGTTCGGAAATAATTTCACTATCCGGAAGTCTTTCGTCTCACAAGCCGTTATGGTAAGTGCTAAAGAGTGCTACGTTCTTGAGTCTATGTATGAGAATCATATCAGTTCGTTCTATCAGAGCAATTTAATTAGAGATAATGGTAATTATCGAGAAACATTGGAAAATATTATGTTACCAAACGCCCGAAAACGTTTGAATCGGGTGAGTTTTGTATTTGTTTTTGAAAGTGATAACGATCACAGCCACAAAGGCCAGATAAGACGTGATGCTTATTGAATTCTGTAACATTTATTTATTGAGTGAAACTGACCATTCGCTGGATCGCAGCCCAATCGAAATTATCATCTGACGCAGTAGATACTTTTACGAGTATATTCTTAATATTGTTATCTAAACTTATTTATAAATGGAACTTTGTCTGTGTGTCTGTGTGTGTGCGTGTGTTCCTTACCTATAGGCTCCGAAACGGCGAAAACGATTTTCTTGACAATTTACACAGTTGTTCTATAAGCATCTGCAAGTGTTCTTAGCTTGGTTTTGTGTCGAGGTACCCCCGATTAATATCGAAAGTCGATAATCGAAAAAATCGGGTTATAGAAGGAGTGGTCCGATTTTAATCAAATTTGATACACTCATAGACAAAGACATAAGAAACAATATTCAGAAGTTTCAAGGTTGAAGTTTATACTAGTGCAAAAATCGATAATATATATATAAAAGGCAAGATGTTTGTGTGTGTCTGTTTATCTGTCTGTATGTCTGTAGTTTTTCCAGCCCTTTTATTTTAGTTTTTGGGTTTGGCTCTAAGTAGGTATAATTGTAGTTCTTAGTCTCAGCCATGATACCACTTACTCAGAGGATTTATTTAGCCTTCAACATTCAGTTTAGAAAGAAAAAAAATATTTGATATCGAGACCAGGAAATCAAAATTTGACTTACATCCATTCATTTTTCTTTCAGTCTACGGTTTCGCTTTAACTGGAAACAACTATTGCTTTTTAATCTTTCGTGCCAACGTCCAAAGAGTCTGAGCTTCAGGATCATGGATTAGTTTTAAAGCCTTCATTACACCCGAGCAACGTCAGGCTCTACTGCTAGCAAAAAATATTTGTTTCTGATAAACTTATTTGAAGAAAAAGGAAAAGCATTGAATTGATGTCTCGTATATAAAATACTGGATTAGACATGAAGCAAACATTTGTCTAACATTTCATTGGTTTCTCTTATAATTCATACTTTCTTTTGTGATTTATTACAAATACACGTCATTGGAATACACTTAGAGAAGGGAGTTCCACAGGCGGAAAATGTGAGAAATGAAACTGATAGTGTAGAAGTGAGGGTTACATTTGACTGTTTTGGAAGTAAAAGGGTGGGACGTATTTGCCAATCTAGTAGGACGAGTAAAAATATTTGTAGAAAAGACAGGGGAAAGCCAGACTCCGTCGGTGCGAAAGTGACTAAATTCGAGTTGCTAAATCTGAACTGATTGCACTGCAGATCCTCCTTTGGATTTTGACTAGAACACCGAGATGAATAACAGGTGTACCCGACCACAGATGGCAATAGTATTAAATGCCCAGACGAATGTAGATGTAGAGATGTATATGATAAATTCCGACGAGTGAAACTTCATTTTCCCGACACAGTGACTCAAACTTCAAGCGGTAGATCTAGATATTGATTCGATGTAATCGAACCACTTGAGGTCGCCTAAGAGAATGAGATCGTAGAGGAGCAGTGTACTGCTTTCTGAGAGACTATCGTCTTTCAAACTGAAGGTAGGAATGTTTCTTTTTTTAAGTCTTTCAGCCCTAAGGTTTTATACATAATTATTTGTTATTTGAAGTACCGAATAGGAAGGTGTTAACATCATCGAAACGACATATATAAGTTACGTAGGGTTAAGAAAAAAAAGTTAACGTTTGCCATTTATGACTGCGGGAAAATAACTTGTTATTTGATTCAGAATCTGAAGTTGATAGGTGATTTTAAAAAAAAAAACTGGGTCAGTTTTGTGATGTTTTCTCCGATTTATTCAGTATGTTTAGAAGAGAAATTAAGGAAAGCAGTTAGATCCCAATTGTTCTGAATTCGTGTTCCCCGATCAAATTACGCAATTTTTTTACCCCATACTTGAAATAACTTCCTTTTCAACGTCATGCATTTTAATTTTTCTTTTCTTCTTTTTTATTTTTTTTGTTTTGTTTTGCAGCGTATTGCAGCTTGACGCATCCGTTGGTAGTTCCCTCTGTTATACTTGTCAAAGCATTCGTTGGACTTCTATTATTAGACAGTCAGTCAGTTAAGTGTCATACGTGTTAAACGCTTGGGTGATCATGTCTCGAAAGAGACATGACTGACTGGGCAGAAGATTATCCCGCAGTAGGTTGTCATTACTTTCTCTGAAAAACTGGTTGCCAGCTACGGCTATAGAACCCAATCTGCCTTGTTATTTAACCCATAACTGGAGGGAATAGATGTATTAATACTTTTCCCAAAGGCATTTGCGCATATGTTAATGAAAATGCTCCCCGATTTCTTGTTCCGAGCCGATATCCACTGAACCACGCTGAAACCCCTTCAAAACTGATAGACAGAAATAGTTCAATATTCCAGAAATGTAATCTTCGCATATAGTAGAAGTAAGCTTGATAAAGGAAATAAAAGTCACTTGATTATGTATATATATATATATATATATATATATATATATATAATCAATTGATATATATATTTATATATATATATATATATATATAGAGAGAGAGAGAGAGACAGACAGACAGACAGACAGACAGACACAGAGAGAGAGAGAGAGAGAAAAGATATCTCCTATCTCCTTTTGAATGGAAGAATACGAATATGTTTCTAGCCAAATATTAGCAGTAGAATCTATTTAGAGTCGCGATAAAGTGGAGGGGTCACTTAGGAGCTGTGATGTCTACGAAAGGGAGGGGGCAAACTCAAGTAGTGCCTTCAGTTTCATAATACACCACTATCGTATACACAACTTAAGAATGAGTTTAGGTATAATATGTTACTTCACTAAATTAAACTGAATTACTTTTCATTCATAGTAGTAGAGTTCTTAGCCTATTTTCCACTCTCAAGCTGTTGAAACACACGAGAAGTTAATTTCAAAACAAAATCAAAGGGAAATAATAAGTTCAATACCAGCAGAACAGTTTGATTTGTCTGATCTGATTTTTCCTCTGCAAAACGTTTTTAAAGCACAAAAATAAATGCAAGTAAAAAATAAATGGGAAAATAAATGAATGAAACAAAGTCAATCAAAATGCTGCGGATATCATAGCCGCACAAATATCAGGTAAAAAGTTAATTTTTGTTTTCGACAAAGTCCGACCATACGATCAAGAAGCTATTTTGAAATAAAGAAATAGCTTAAATAATATAATCCTGAAACAAAACATCAACTAGGTCATTTGGAGTGACACAAAACCAAGTTTATATATATGCTATACTAGCAGTATAGCCCGGCATTGCTCGGGTGTAATGAAAGCTTTAAAACTAATCCATGGACTTGTAACTCAGACTCTTGGCACGAAAGACTAAAAAACAATAGTTGTTTCCAGTTAAACCAAAACCGGGGAGAAATTGGAAAAAATAAATTGCCCATGACCTGACCAGCAGCCTAAAGAATATTTCTGTGAAGTTTGGTGAGAATCGGATAAAAATTGTAGATTTGTATAAAGGACATACAGACAGATAAACAGACACACACACAAACATTTGACTTATATATATATATATATATATATATATATATATATATATATATATATATATATTA
Organism: Ascarosepion bandense; assembly: GCA_037127315.1. NCBI lineage: Eukaryota > Metazoa > Mollusca > Cephalopoda > Sepiida > Sepiidae > Ascarosepion > Ascarosepion bandense. The sequence goes on along the minus strand of JBBBDQ010000270.1, from coordinate 626,647 downwards.
TCGATTTTTTGCACTGTTGTAAGAACTGCAACCTTGAAACTTCTGAATATCGTTTCTTATGTCTTTGTCTATGAGTGTATCAAATTTGATTAAAATCCGACCACTCCTTCTATAACCCGATTTTTTCGATTATCGATTTTCGATATTTATCGGGGGTACCTCGACACAAAACTTAGGTAAGAACACTCGAAGACGCTTATAGTACAACTGTGTAAATTTTCCTGAAAATCGGTTCAGCCGTTTTGGAGTCTATAGGTAACGGATACGCGCGCGCACACACACACACACATACACACACACACTGACGAAGTTCCATTTATAAATAAGTTTAGATTTCTTCGATTTTCCTTATTTCTCTAGACTTCAGCAAAAGTTCATGTAAGTTATTTTACATCAGTATTCATAGAAATCACATGTAACATATTTTTCAAAATTTTTCCCTGTAAGAGGAATAAACCGGGAAAAATATGTTTTTTTTAATATTCACTCTGAAATTGCCATAAAAAAAAATTCTAATACAAAAAGGAAAAGGGAAAAATCATTTATAAAATATGATGGCTAGATGATTTATATTAAAAATTTTCTGTTTTTGATTAGTAAACAGTCTTCCCTTAAAAACTTAACCTAACATTTACAAGTATTTGAAATATCTTAACAATATTTTGAAAATTTATAGATTGTTATAATTAAGAAAATGAAAATAATTCTTTTAAAATTTCATTATTAATCGGAAAAAAACGTTTTCTCTAGACTATAATGTCCTTAATTTTTAATTTACTATTCCGAGCAGGTTTTCAGAAAAAAAAAAACAAATGGTAAAAAAAGGGTTATTTACATTTTCTAATGTGTCCTGCGTTTAACTAATGAAACTAATTTAATTTCTTGAAATTTCAAAATTTTTTTTGGAGTTTGGTATCAGATGTAAAAAAACATATTTACTAAGATTTCTTAAAAATAATAATTTAAAAATAATTTCATTTATTTGTTAATAAGTCCTGAAAGTTACATTAAAGTCTGACAATTATTTGATATTTACAATAATTTCCAAATTAACGCTTTTTTTCAGCTGAAAAAAAAATGTGTTACGTAATATTACATTTTCCATTGTTAACTCCGTTAATGAAAATCAAGTAGACGTAATGGACAGTACTCGTCGTATGCAGTATCCTGAGACGTAGGCGTAGTCAATAGACGTAGACCTTTAGTCGAAGACTTGTAGACATCTAGACCTATGGACGTAGACCTTTTTGCGTACTCGCCTTAGTCTGTATTTATGGTTCACACCAGCCAATCACATTACTGTGAGGGGGACCAAGGTGTATGCATATTTATTACATATTCATTATATCAGTTTATCATTCTTAGCCTATATTCATTTTATTCAAATTCATCCCAAGGAAGGGATGTTGCCACAAAGGCGAACTGGGTTACTTGAAGTGAAAGAAAATGAAAAAAACCTAGACTGGAATCAATTTGTAGGGTTTGATACATTCACACCCACACACACATGGCCATTCAGCGTTCAAGGGATAACCATAGTTTTTTCAGCGCTAACGGCATGCCGATATAAGCCGGGAGCGTCACGTGTTACAGCAGTTAGGTGTTCCGTCCCGGGCAAGAGCAAACATGTTTATCACCTAACTCACTCATACACACAATTTTTATTTCTCACCAGCATGCACACACAACGCTAAAACACTCCAATTAGAAACAGACATTAACAGTATGTACATTAACTTTATTCAAACTGAACTTGATTGAATTTAATCTTCTATCGAACATTTACGTTTCTCTCCGGACAAAGTGAAAGAACTTTTCTTTCCTTATTTGATTGCATGCTTTCAACTCTATGTAACCTTTGTTATATATTGTTGTTCTGGTTACTTTCACCTTTTGGTGTTTCCTTATTTCCTGCTCTATATCATGTCGCAAGTTACGCCGAGTCGACTCGTCCGGTTTACACTCCACCCATGTCTATTGAACAGGTGAAGAGTCTCATCCCTTGTTTCCTGTTTAGGATGTGGTTTCCGGCTTTCTCTTTTCCAATCTTTTCACTCTCACGTAGCCCCCTGCTCATCAGTGGCGTTACCGCCTTACTCGGGGTGATATGATAAAAAAAATGTAATGTACGCTTCGTCCTCTACAAATTGGTGAACGTCAACTTTTGTTCACAAGACTGTTTAAGATTGTGAACCGGACGATAGACACATGTGCAATTTTGCTTGTAAATTTCAATGCTTCTAAAAACATCACAGGCAAACTCTCTTGCCCCCATAAGTATGGACCAAGCGAGTCTCTTAGGAGCAATATACTGCGCCTCCTCGGCTTTACTCTCTCTTCCAATCTCAAGTGGATTCATTACATTAAATCAATAACTACATCCACTGCTAAGAATGTTGGGTCACTGTGTCGAGCCAGGAAGTTTTTTACCGCCTGAATCCATCTTGCACATATACAAATCAACCACCCGCCGTTGCATAGAATAATGCTGTCATATATGGTCAAGCGCCCTCGCTGATCATGTCGGTGTTATAGACAGGCTCCAAAGGAGAATCTGCAATGTGATCTGTAATGTGATTCGACTCCAGTCACTTTCTCACCGGCGGAATGTGGCTTACCACTTTCTGTTCTATAAATATTCTCATGCCTTCTGTTCTGATGAGCTTAAGTCACTAGTGTCGCTGCCACATGAACTTACTCGTGCAACCAGACTGGCAAAAGGATCCCATCAATTCACAATTAGAGCAATTAAATGCAGCCGAAAATTCAACTCCATAAGCTTCTTTTCTTGCACTTCCTGCCTGTGGAACTTCCATATTCTTGCTTTCCTGACAGCCACAACCTCCAGGAATTTAAATGCAATGTCAATACCCGTCTCTTATCCACTTGACTCCAGTTCTTTCTACAACACCATGTGTATCTTTTCCTTTCTTTTTACCTTTGTGACTGTCATCACACCTGTATTCACATCCTTATCTTGCCTTTTCTCTGTCAACCCCTGTAACTGGTTCGTCTTTCTCTTTACTCTCCTCCTGTCTAATCCTTCACTCTTATGTAGTCCCCTGCGCATCAGTAGCGTTACCGCCTTGCTTGGGGTGAATCGATTAAAAAAATGTCTTCTTACCACTTCCAGCTTCATTCATATAACACAATTCAGTCATCAAAATATGATGAGCCACCATGAGTGACGCTCAAGTCTTTTATTCAAAATATTCCCCCATGTGTCTGCGAAATATTTTTGATACCTAATAAAAAATTTATAAAGAATCTCAAAAATATAATAATTTATTTTAAAATAGCATTTGACAAAAAGTAAGAGAGAAGTTGAAATTAGCAATTTTGTTCTGAACGCGAAGAATCGTTTTCAGAAAAGGAAAGAGTATTTTCTGTAGGTGTGGCATGTGTTTCCTTTTTGCAGAACAAGAAAACAGGACATAATGAAGCAATACATATGCTGCGTGTAACTCTGTCGTCAGGAATCAATTTATTTTCCTTCACTCATGGCAAGCAGACGAAATCTGAAATCTCCCAATCTTGAGTTCCGATTTACAGTGAAATTGTCATAAGATTTTACAAGAAAAAGCGTAAAAATACAATAAAGCAAAAAAAAAAAAAATGCAATTCTGATACGATTTCGTTTACAGGTACGCATTTCATTCAATAAATAAGGTGAATTTTTCGGTATAAGGATTTCTAATACAGATAGAAGCTTAATTTTTTAATTTTTTTTCCTTTACTTCTTTTTCAAAGGGATTTAATTTTTATTGCAGATTGAAAAAAAAACTTTGAGAGTTTTGGAGATTAACAAAGATGGCCGACCAAAAAGCATGCTCCAGGATTGAACAGAGGTCAGTTATCAAGATTTTGGTTGCTGAAGGGTGCAAACCAGTTAAAATTCATAGGAGAATGTCAACTGTATATGCTGCCACATGTTTTAGCCAAAAAATGTCTATAAGTGGGCTAAACTGTTTAAAGAATTTTGAAAGTGACGATGAAGTCAAAAGTGCAGTGAGCAATTGGCTGAGACATCAGTCCAAAGATTTTTACGCTGAAGGAATACGAATCTTGTGCACAGATGGGAAAAGTGTGTGACACTGCTGGGAGACTATGTTGAAAAAAAAAGTAAGCTTTTATCTCTATTATAAAAATTCACCTTAGAAAAATTCACCTTATTTATTGAATGACCCTCTTAATCTAGATTGACTAATGATATTCTTTTTGTACTGTTTATCAACTCTGTGTGGGTCATGTAAAGTCTAAACATATTTTTGGGAACGTAAGAATATTTCTTTTCTTTCTTTTTCCGAATATAATACTTTTAGAGTATAAATATTGCATCAAATATTTTTTGATATTAGGAATTATTTTGTCAGATGCAACTTGTAATCCTTAAGTCATACCATAGAAAAGTATATGGATTAATAGCTCTTCAAACCTTATTTGCATTTGAATATAAATAAGTATACTTGTAAATGAATGTAACGAACACGGCTTCAAAATCTGCTCTCCGAATTTCCATTAGAAGCAGTTATCCATTATGTCACCCGTAGGTGCAATCATTCGAAATACGGAGACCAGAACAAAGAAAGGAGAACACTTCAAATCAATGTTTATTAGTAGCCACAAGATTAGCAACTAGGTCTCACCCTTTTACTGTGAAACCAATAAAATGTAAACGCAATCAGCTTCATTCTCGCATTTCCCGCCTATGGAATTCCCTTCCGTTTACTTGCTTCCCTACAGCTACAATCTCCAAGAATTTAAATGTAAAGTCAATAGTCATCTCCTATCTCACTGACTTGCATTCTTTCTTTCTCTGTCTGTTTGTCTGTCTGTCTGTCTGTCTGTCTGTCTCTCTCATGCTTCTTTCTCCGTCTACACCACTCTCATCAGTAATCTCATCCTTCTCTTACCCACTTCCTGACACCCCTCATAACCTGTCACACTTTCTCAGAATTTTCTCCTATGTAACCCCCTGCGCACCAGTGGCAGTAAACTGCCTTGATTGGGGCGATATGATTATAAAAAAAAAGTACACGATTGGGTAAATAAATATGGATATTTATAGAAATCTTAGTCTCGTTTGATACAATATTTTAACGATGGATTATCGACAGGATATTGGTAGATATCAGAAATAGCGTCTGAGGATTGTTCACCCTAAACCAGATTGCAAATTTGTATTCTGCACGAGGAAATGTGCAATATACAAATGAGAATCAAAATCAATGGCTTACAATGCTACAGTTTGTATCTTTTTAAATATTGATGCTATGTAGACATTTTAAATATATTCACATTTAATTTTACATGCAAAATATGCAGCTCTCTTTCTCTATGTATATAATTACATAAACGTTCTTTTTAGTGGATACCAATATTTTAGTAATCTTATCAACGGATGTGCGTTGAGGTGCAGTGGATATCGATTCGGGACGACAAATCGGGGAGTAGAGTTCAAAATCCAGTTGATTCCTTGCATTCACTTACGCGCAAATACCCTTGGGAAAGGTATTAATCTGTCTCATCCCACCAGTTATGGGTTAAATAACCGGACATATTGGGTTCTATAGCCTTGGCTGGCAACCAGTCTACCGCAGAATGCAATGGCCACCCAATCTGTCCTGTCATTTAACCCATAACTGAAGGGAAGCGATGGATTAATAGCTTTCCCAAGGGTATTTGCGCGTAAGTAAATGCAAGGAATTCAACTGGAATTCGAACTCGGCTCACAGATTTGTCGTTTCAAATCGATATTCTCTCAGTAGCATGCTTAAATTCATGTCATTGGGTCACCAGAGAGAAAACTTTTAGTTGCCATGAAAATATTGGTAAAATAGACATTGAAGCAACGTCATGTCGATTAGAAAGTGACTGAAGTCGAGATGACAAGTCAGGATTTGATTGCATTACAAACCTCTCTTTAGACTTTTTTTTCGAAATCCCCCAGATGAGTAGCAGGGGCGGCCAACCAGATATGGCAACAGTATTCAATGATCGGACTAATGGTAGATTTATAAATGCACAAGATGCGTTCTGATGAGGAAGACTTTCTTTTGGTACGACAAATTGACCCAAATTTCCTAACAGTAGATGCAGATATTTATTCGATGTCGCCATTCTACGTTAGATCGGTTTAAAAAGTTTGGCTAAGGAGACGCAGGATTTTGCTCACCACACTATTATCATCAGCCATTGTGATAATAGGTTGGGTTTGTTCGTTCGCAAATTGATTGTTTTCATGTCAATTTTGGGCGGTTTGGTAGATGACTGATAGGTGGTGAACAGACGATCATTGGAGATGCATGCATACACAACTCGGTTTTTCTCTACCGGAGATACTGCCGTTACAGTCCCCCTAATCATAGTATCGAGAGTCACCATCAGAAACCATCTACAAAATAGCAGTAGTCTCAACTCAGTATTATGCACCTGACTATGTGCATAAAGAAAAAGTCGAACCCAAAATTCGCAAGTAGGTGTTAAATTGATTTTTGACCAAATGGGAGCGACTTGCTAGACTTAAGGACTTCGCAAGTTAGTGCGAAAATCTAATGGCAATAAAAGAGCCCCGATCAGCGTCAGTGAGTTAGTCAGGAGATTGAATCTGCAAAGACGATAAGCTAAAATGTAACGAGAGAAGCTTCTAGATGACCTGGACATTTGTCCTCTTTCTCTTTCCTTCTGCTGTTTCCTTTTACTTCAAATTCTGCATCTAAAGACATTCCTACTGAATACATACATACGTACGTACGCATATACTCTTTCAACAATCACTACTACGAATATTTTCTACAAGTCTTGATACCCAGTCTTGAGAAATCGGAGAGCCGAGTTCGAATTCCAGTTGAATTCCTTGCATTCACTTACGCGCAAATACCCTTGGGAAAGGTATTAATCCGTTTCTTCCTTCCAGTTATGGATTAAATAACAGGACAGATTGGGTTCTATAGCCTTGGTCGGCAACCAGTCTACCGCAGAAAGCAATGGCAACCTAGTGCGGGATAATCTTCTGCCCAGTCAGTCATGTCTCGAAAGAGACATGATCGCCCAAGCGTGTATTACGTATGGCACTTAACTGACTGACTTGATACCCATAACTTATCAGTGAACACGAACTCTTCCCTTATCTTCTTAATAACGTTTCTAATTGCACATTAACTTCTACAACTTGTGTTATTACTTTCCTTTTAATAAATTTATATTTTAAATGCAAAATGTATATTTTATTCTTACACTATTCAACACTATTGCACACATTCCAACCTGCAACCAAGCTTCTGATGAAAACCTTGTGATAACTCTGTAAATGGTAATTCTGCATACAACTTGTAAGCTGTAAGGAAGTCTGACACAAGGCCGAATCGAAGAAATATTAAGCATATCCCTACGCTACAGGCACCCCTACCCCCATTTGAGTTAGTATAAGAATCACTGCTGTTAGGCTGAGGTAGAAATGGAAGGAGGTTATTTCTTCTACTTGAGAGGAAACTAACAAATGAAATAAGAAAAAATTCATAGTAAGTCATAATAGAGAGAGAGAGAGAGAGAGAGAGAGAGAGAGAGAGAGAGAGAGAAAGAGCGAGTAAAAGAGAAAGGAAGATAATGAGAATTAATTAATGAGTCTAATAAATCAAGATAAATAAGTAATATCCTCCTTGACCTTAAGACTGTCGTGATTTCGATCCAAACAGGGCGCACCTGATTATTGCTCATTTCTACGTTTTTTCTCCGTTAATAATAGATATTTATGTAATAATATATTAATAATTCTCCCACTACAATATACAAAATACTAATATTGGTGTCTCATCATTGAATTTTTTTTTCAGCCAGAAAGATTTTCGGTAATACAGCGGAAAATGAATCAAACTAATTGGGGTCTGTGAGTGATGGACAGCGTTAAAGACATAGACATGTTAGATATCAAAGTTCAACTGAGCTAATAACACATTTCCAAGCATCTAATGTAGAGACTTCCATCCCCAAGGGTGTCCTGTTAGATTAATATGTTGTTTGGTATCACCACTTACTGGTTTGAACTCGTCTCTGAACTCGCTGGAGGCGACAAGTTTAAGGCAATATATCTTCAACCAGTAATTTCTACTAAGTTAGGAGGCCAAGTGAGAGCGTCGTCGTTAAACTGCTTTTCGGCTGTGAGACAAAAATTATGTTCAGTCCTATTAAATATAGTGCATTTCGGTAAAAATATAATGAAGTGTTGCTCTGAAATTGTTCGTGGTATAACTTTTAAGCACAACAAGTTTACATATATATTTTCCCCCAAGATAAAGGGAAGGCAGGTTCGATCTACTTTTCCATTTATAAGATTTCTGCTTGTCCAGGGTGATGTGAATTTCACTGTTGAAAATAAAATAAAATAAAATAAAAACATTGTCAACTGAACCCATGAAATATTACGTTCAGGTATCTCTACCAATCCGCTGAATAAAAATATACTATTATGAAAAACTGCCCGAACCTTGATAAAAAAAAAACATAATTTTAAAGAAAAATATTCACATTGTTATTAATAAGATAAAAATAGTATTTATTGGAAAATACCAAGACAAAACTTATTAAGAACTACGAGGGACATGAAGATGTGGAGGGCTATGGTTACCCAGGTCTTAAATAGAGACGGCACAAAAATGAAGAAATAATACCTTAGAATAGAGTATCTAAAATTGATTTAAATTCTTAGAATTGACACACATTCAAAATCATATATGGATGATTATATATATATATATATATATATATATATATTCTTCTTTTTTAAACGAGTTACAAATAATGAATATTCAGAAGTTCTACAAAATAATTGTATTGAAAACTTTTTGATACAACTGTGTACTGGTCTAATTTTCTTACGAGCAAAGACTATGTAATTAAACAATCAATCAATCAATCAATCTATAGATATATATAATCAATACAAATAAAGTGTGTCACTTAGTTGATTGATGTTATATTCAGTACTTCGAGACTAGTGTTTCATAGATAAATCATTTTGTACTTGTTCAGTCCGCTCGTCAGTAGGTTTTTAAAATTCACTGCCATTTTTCTCATTTTTTCTTAAGATTCTACTAAGTTTGATGCGTTTCATTTATGAATTGGTTGGGATATTAAGATATTTTAATATTGCGTAAGGTTAATATTTTCCTCTGTGTGTGTGTGTGTGTGTGTGTGTGTGTGTGTGTGTGTGTGTGTGTGTGTGTGTGTGTGTGTGTGTGTTCGTGAACGTATGATATAGAGAGAGAAAAAGAGAAATAGAAACATAAAAAAAAAGGAAATATAAGCCCCACGTGACGACACAATCTCCCATATCTTATAATTCTAACTCCTGATAACTTATTACTAAACAGATTTTAAATTTGATCTAATTTCTTTCTTGATAACTGAAGCCGGCTGGAGTCAGTCAGTCAGTTAATTGTCAAACGTGATACACGCTTGGATGATCATGTCTCGAAAGAGACATGACTGATTGGGCAGAAGATTATCCCGCAGTAGGTTGCCATTGCTTTCTGCGGTAGTCTGGTTGCCGACCAAGGCTATAGAACCCAATCTGTCCTGCTATTTAACCCATAACTGGAAGGAATAGACGGATTAATACCTTTCACAAGGGTATTTGCGCGTAAGTGAATGCAAGGATTCAACTGGACCAGCCGAAACAAGAACACTGGATTCCTGTGGCAGCTTCAGCTCCAAAATGCAAAAACTAATCAACCAACAAATATATATATATATATATTGTCATTTTGTTATTACAATGTATTATAAAAGCATAATATCACTACACAAACATTTTCGTTTTTTTTAACAAAATTGTTCCTCTTCAGGTGATAAATGGTGAAAAAGATTTGTTTTTGAAAATATAAGATGAATATTAAGTTCTACTCTGTATCGAGCACTCTTTATAAAAGTAAAAGCTTAAACAGTGGGTTTTTAGTCTACGTGTTCTTTCACTTTTCTGTAATATATATATATATATATATATATATATATATATATATATAGGTATCTCTACTCCATTTTCGCTACCTAATTTATAAATTGCGTTTTTTTAATAACAAAATCTTTGGTTAAAACTTTAGCTTAAGTAAAGGCTAAATGATTAAATTTACTATTTCCCATGAGAAAAATACATGGGTGTATTTTAAACAGAATATATATTCATTGGAATCTAAAATTTTGATTTTTTTTTTTAATTTTCAATGTTTTGGCCTATTTTTGAGCGATCGACACATTTATAAACAATAGTTAAGTCTCGGGTTTTAAAAATCTTGTAAAAATAAAATATACATCTCTCACCCGTTATTGTTGTAAAATTATCATATTAAAGTTAAATTAATGGAATGTGAAACAAATATTGCTTGTTTATTGCATGAAATATTGAATTAATATTTTCTTAATCAAAAAGTCTGACTCGTTGACCTATTAAGTAGGCGATGGCAGCTCCAATCAACAAGTCTGGACGTATGGTGACCAAAAACTGATATAACCCAGTTTAACGCTTCATTAGGGTAACGACCCTAGAAACATGTGAACTTTAAAATAAGTTTCCATAATAAAAAGAAATGAACAGTTTAACATAATAAAAAAAAATAAATTATTTTAAAAATCTTAATTAGAAAAGCTTATAAATGTTTTATTTGTAAATAAAGTCTATTTTTAATGAATTAATAACCGAAGACACTGAATAACTGAAAGAAATTTAAAAAGACGTTTGAAATTTTAATTAGCAAATGTAAAAAGAAAAACAACTCTTATAAAAATTCATTATTCATTGAATTTTCTTTTCTTTTTCAGAATATGATATCCTAAAATTATGCTATTTATAAAATCAATTAAAACATTATCTACATTAAAAATAGCGCAGCTTTAATGCCTTTTTGATTCTATTATACGGGGTAAAATGGTGCCGGAATTTAAAAAAATGTCATGATTTACATTCTTCAATGAATCCTGCATTTAACTAATAAATACAAATTGTTATAGATGATGTATTTCTAGAAGTTTTATGCAATTAACTGAAGAGAGGGGGTAACAGATGTAAAAAAAAACACTATTTTACTGAGATTTTCTAAAAATAATAATTGCATAAATAATTTCATTCATTTGTAAATAAGTATTTACATTTCCCTGAAAATTCAGACACTTAGTTCATTTTTGAAAGAATTTTCAAATTAATGTGCCTTTTAACGCCAAAATCAAGTTGCATAATGTTACGTTTTGGTTAATAGTCTCATTACTTAAACATGGCGTTAATCTCTGGCGGAATACAAAAAATAAATTTTAATTAAAATTTTGAATGTGGTAGAAAGGATTAAAAAAAATTTAAAATAATGACAACAAAATTTGATCTTTCTTCTAAATAATAGCATAAACATTTTCACGATAAATTTTTCTTTATTAACTTTGAGCCCTTTTAACATCATGCTATGCTGTTCACATATATATATATATATATATATATTTGTGCATATGTTTCAAAAAGTTTTATAAAAGACAACTGAAAATTTACAATTTATATATATATATATATATATGTGTGGGAAAAGTGTATGTATATAATTGTAAATATCAATATATATATATATATATATATATATATAAATATGCAATTTGTTATATATATTATATTGTTTACATATTATATATGCGTGGTACTTATTTAAAAGCGCTCAATATCAGTGATAGAGCAGACATATTCATATAGATAGGTGTGAGTTTGTAACTCTGGGTTTCACGCTTTTGCGATCGTCAGACAAACTGATTAATTTTTTTGTAATTAATCAGTTTGTCTGACGATCGCAAAAGCGTGAAACCCAGGGTTACAAACTCACACCTATCTATCTATCTATCTATCTATCTATCTATCTATCTATCTATATATATATATATATATATATAATCCCTATAAATTGTAAATTTTAAGTTGTCTGTAATAAACCATTTTGAAACACTTGCACAAATATATATGCATATCTATATAAGAGTGTGTCTGTGTGTATGCATGCATACACCCGGCTGTATGTAGTTATGTATGTGTATATCTATCAATACAGAATGTATATTTTAGTAAAATTATTCACATTCAATTTAGTCAGAGAATTGCAAATATAAACAACTTGCATAATTGGTATTAATATATTTGCAATGCACTCAGTAAGGACAAAAAATATTTCATATGATTCACTTAGTCACATAGCGTTTTTTATGTCAGGCACTGATAGAAAAACGCGTAACTGAATTGAGACTTTTATTCCCAGTCAAATTTTAAAGTCTTTCTTGTCCCACACAAAAACCTTTTGTCGGTCAAACAGTAGAACTGTTGCCTGTATTAAAAACTAAAACTTTTTCTACTCCATCAATACAATTCACATTCACACGAAGTTGTCGCCGTTATTGTCTTAAATATAATGTCACTTTTGTCGTTTCCTTTGTTATTGTGGATGTCTCACTTATTGACCACTTCTATTATGGGAGATTTTTTTATAATAAGGTTTATGGCTTTTTTTTCTTGATGTCGGTTACATAAAAAGAATAAAAATATTTAAAACTATATATCAGTCTCGAGATTACCGAGTGATATATGTTGTAGAGTCATAAATAAATTCAATTTATTTAGTTCATGATTTCTACTCTTAAAAATAAATAAAAATTACATTTAATTCAATTATATATTAACACGGCAGCTCAAGGCGAAACACATTCTCGACGCATGTCACCAGCCAGTGCGGAAAGGTCTTTCAGATGAACTAAAAAGGCCACGTGTTCACGACCAAGGGAAGCCACCTAGTTGAATGACATCAAAGACGATTAATATTCAGTATTAGTTGTAATCTTATCAGGAACTCTTCGATCCATTTTTAATATCAAATAAATAAAATAATTCAACGAACAGTTGAATCTGGTTTTCCTAAGAGAAGGTTTTCTTCATTTTTTTTTTTTTTTAATCATATCACTCCAAGCAAGGCGGTAACGCCACTGATGTGCATGGGCTACATAAGAGTGACAAGATTAGAAAAGAGAAAAACCGGAAACTGCATCCTAAACAGGAAACAAGGGATGAGCCTCTTCACCTGTTCAATAGACGTCGGTGGAGCGTGAACCGGGCGATAGTTTAGTCTATCTACTCCAATTGAAAAAACAGTGAGAAGATTAGAAAAGAAAAAACCGGAAACCGCATCCTAAACAGGAAACAAGGGATAAGCCTCTTCACCTGTTCAATAGACGTGGGTGGAGCGTGAACCGGGCGATAGTTTAGTCTATCTACTCCAATGGAAAAATAAAAGTGAGAAGATTAGAAAAGACGTTTTACTTACCGAGGTCTGTTGTTTCTCTGTATTGCATTCGCTCTGTGCAGCCTTATGTTGGGAAGGAAGAGTAAACATATTATCTATTCACGAGTGCAGGGGAATTTTCAACCTAACCTTGCAACGGATTGAGATATATAAGCGATCCAATCCTACGAGTAATTTTCCCATTCTTTCAAGAAGAGGTTGGCTTTGAAGGTTTATTTTTGGTACTCTACTGCCTTTTACACTTGACAATGTCGTATGTAATCTATTGTCGTGTAATTGGTAACGACATGGAATGATAAATCGTTGAGCCAAATTCAAATTGCAGTCCGATTCATTAGATACACTTACGCGCAAATATGATAGGAAAAGGTATGAATCCAAATTTTCTACCAGTTACGAGATGAATAGTAGATGAAAAATAGTCCTTGGTTAGCAACTACTCTACGGCGATAAGAAACGGCAACCTTCTGCGAGAAAATCTTCTGCTTAGTCAGTTAGGAATCAAAAGAGGCATGAACCTCCAAGCACGTGTCACGTATGTCACTCAACAGACAGATAATGATTATATTTATATATATATATATATATATATATATATATATATATATATATTTTCTAAACATATGCTATTAAATATAAGAGACAATGAATGTCTATTATGTTTAATCATGAGCCGTTGTAAACGTCGTATTTTTGCTTTAATTTCAGTTGAAAATAAAGCAAAAATACGACGTTTAGAACGGCTCATGATTAAACATAATAGACATTCATTGTCTCTTATATTTAATAGCATATGTTTAGAAAATTACTTGCTGCCTCGATATACTAAATATATATATATATATATATATATATATATATATATATCATGGGAAGCTGAGTTCGAATTCCAGTTAAATTCCCTGCAGTCACTTAAGCGCAAATACTCTTGGGAAAGGTATTAATATGTCTCTTCCCTCCAGTTATGTGTTAAATAATAGAACAGATTGGGTTGGATGGCAACTAGTCTACCGCAGAAAGTAACGGCAACTTGCGGCGGGATAATGTTCTGCCCAGTCAGTTATGTCTCTTTCGAGACATAGTCGCCCAAGCGTGTATCACGTATGACACTTAACAGACGGACTGATAATATATATATATATATATATATATATATATATATATATATACCAAATGTGTTAAAGAGATTAAATAGAATCAGCAAAGTGGTGTGTATAATTTATAATTTCTGTAAATCTTCCAAAAATCTTTCAACGCCGATTTTTCCAAATTGTGACAGAAATGTTTTTAATCATATCCACCCAAGCATGGCGGTAACGCCACTGATGTGCAGGGGGCTACGTAAGAGTGAAAAGATTGGAAAAGAAAAGCCGGAAACCACATCCTAAACATGGATCAAGGGATGAGCCTCTTCACCTGTTCAATAAACTTGGGTGGAGTGTCAAACCGGGCGATAGTTTAGTCTATCTACTCCAATTGAAAAAAAAAAGAAAAGAGTCAAAAGATTGGAAATGAGAAAGTCGGAAACCACATCCTAAACAGGGAACAAGGGATGAGCCTCTTCACCTGTTCAATACTAACTTGTGTAAATTAATTGAAACAAAACGAAATTATGTCTTCCCGAAATCTTTCACACTTTCCCTGATCACGTATAAGTCGTCTCTTAATTTTTTTTCTTCCGGTCGCATGACATTCTCGATTGATGGATCCAGTTTGTTTCTTCGCCTTCATGATACGACTGATAGTTGAATTCTGACACCAACAATAGCTACGATCTGTCTGCAAGGCTTGCCAGTGTGTTACAATTTTCGTACGGTTCTCTGGAGGACTGTCCATCGTAGACATCGTAAATCTTGGCTTAACATCTAGGGTCCTCAGAATATGAGAACTATTGTCATGATTTTTATTGTCATTATGACAATGTTTCAGCAAATGTGCTCTTTGGTCGTCAATTGGGTAGACTTGTTGAGAATTTTTTTTTTAATCGTATCACCACAAGCAAGACGGTAACGCCACTGATGTGCAGGGGGCTACGTAATAGTGAAAAGATTGGAAAAGATAAAGCCGGAAACCACATCCTAAACAGGGAACAAGGGATGAGCCTCTTAACCTGTTCAATAGACATGGGTGGAGTGTGAACCGGGCGATATTTTATACTGAACTCTTTATTTAATCTGCGGGGGTAGATTTTTCATTTTCGCCTGTCCATGTCTGGTAAATATTTAAATAGCATTTACGCCCGTTTCCACAAATTCCATAAATATCATACACTGCCCGGAGATTAATATTTCTCCACATTAATTATGTCACCTAAAGTAGAATGGGCAACGTTATCTATCCTGAACTGGCATCACGGCTTCAATTACTTTCGAACCACCGTAACTTAACTTCCCTTTTTCTTTTCTATAAATATTTTCCCGATGATCTTCCTTCATTGCTACCTTGACTTCCCGACTTTAGCCGCAGTACTAGATTGGCAGTTAGATCCCGGATATCACTGTTAAAATTGGTCGTTGTAACGATAAGTTATATGATAACAGGTTCTTGTGTCGCACTTCTCGCTTGTGAAAATCTCTTTCGGTTTTATGCTTCCCTGTGAATTACGATCTTCACAAATTTGAATGCAATGTCAATCACCATCATCATAATTTTTTTATAGACTTAATCCAATTACTTTCTTGTATTCTCCATTTGGATGTTAGTTTTGGTACAGTATTTATGGCTCAGAACAAGAAATCGGGGAGTCGAGTTCGAATTCCAGTTGAATTCATTGCATGCACTTACGCGCAAATACGCTTGGGAAATGTATTAATCCGTCTCTTCCCTCCAGTTATGGATTAAATAACAGGACAGATTGGCCGCTATAGACTTGGTTGGCAACCAGTCTACGACAGAAAGCAATGGCAACCTACTGCGGGATAATCTTCTGCCCAGTTGCCCAAGAGTGTATCACGTATTGCACGTAACTGACTGGCTGATTCTCCATTTTTTCAGTATCAGTAAGAAATTGGTTCTTAGCGGTTTTTATTGCCTTGTCTAGTTTCAAATTATTTAAAAACTAATCCCGAAAGGAAGATTAAATTCCTCTAGGCTAGTGTTCTGAAGAAAATGCCCTGTGAAGATAACTGGAAGCATTAAACTTAAATCTTTCTCCTGATAAGTACTGCTGTTCTTTTCCCACTTGGGTGCATACAACGGAAGTTTCCTTAAAATTCCTTCCGGTTTTAACAATGTTTTTGTGGGGAATTTGATTTTCAAAGACATGTACTTTTATGACCTAGGACAATCCTTTACGCTATGTTTCAATAACGTGTCTTGTCCTTAATAACTAAGTTAG